>CM053034.1:207172479-207279979 GCA_028564925.1 Lithobates sylvaticus | reverse complement strand
TTGAGCTCCGTGACACAGCGGGAGGTGCCTGCTGTGCGTAATCCACTGGCACTGACTGGTGAGGCTACATTGATTGCCACAGTAAGACTGCAATGATGGGCACCATTAGGCTGCAATAATGATGGGCACAGTAAGGCTGCAATGATTGGCATGGTGAGGCGGCAGTGATTGGCATGGTGAGGCGGCAATGATTGGCATGGCGGGGTGGCAATGATTGGCATGGCGAGGTGGCAATTAACATGGCAAGGCTGCAATGAAAAGCATGGTAAGGCTGCAATGAAAAGCATGGTAAGGCTGCAATGAAAAGCATGGTAAGGCTACAATGATAAGCATGGTAAGGCTACAATGATAAGCATGGTAAGGCTGCAATGATTGGCATGGTGAGATGGCAATGATGGGCACGGTGAGGTGGCAATTATTAACACGGTGAGGCTGCAATGATAAGCATGGTAAGGCTGCAATGATTGCCATGGTGAGGTGGCAGTGATGGGCACGGTGAGGCTGCAATGATTGGCATGGTAAGGCTTTAATGATTGGCACGGTGAGGTGGCAATGATGGACACGGTGAGGCGGCAGTGATGGGCACACTAAGGCTGCAATGATGGGCACGGTGAGGTGGCAATTATTAACACGGTGAGGCTGCAATAATGGGCACGGTGAGGCTGCAATGATTGTCGCGGTGAGGATTTAAGGAAGTCTCTCTGGGGATCCTGATGTAGGGGGAGGCTCTCTGGGGACCCTGATTTGAGGAGGGGCTCTCTGAGGACACTGATGTAAGGGGAGCCCTCTGGGGACCCTGACGTAAGGGGAGGCTTTCTAGGGGCCCTGACGTAAGGGGAGGCTCTCTGAGGACCCTAATGTAAGGAGGGAGGCTCTCTGGGCACCTATGCTCACGGCATCATGGGTCAGGTAGAGGGCCCCTTAGCAGAATTTTGCTTAGGGCCCCAGGGAGGTCAGGATCGGCACTGCTTGTACTATCTCAGCTATGAACGCTTTCTGGACGCATCACAAACGCGTTAGAAAACACCACAGTCATTTGTGAGGCATTTGTGGCGTGTTTGCAGTGCGTTTACATAGAGGCGTTTGGGAAGCGGTAACGGTAGCCAAACAACAGATGACGGATGATTTGTGGTGCGATGTGATGTCATCGCTCGCTGCTACGCACACCATTGTGATAGGTTGCTCGGAATACCCGTATAAACGTCTGCTTTTGGCGCCAATGTAAACTTGTCCTAAATAGATGCGATTTCTTTCTGTTTTAATGGCTCTTTTCATCTACGAGAGGGAATACAATACTAGTGAGGCTAACAATAAAAAGACTGTGCGTCGGGAGCGCGCATGTCTCCTCAGCAGGCGCACTGGGGTTGTGAATAGACACGGGAGTGCGCCTACAGACACATCGCTTCAAGAGGCGGCGTGTGGAGGGGCGTGGCATTTACGCTATGCGGACTGGCGTAGCTAGGCGGCTTTTCCAATAAGTAACGCGGAAAGAGATCGGTAGGCGGGGCGCTATCAGCTGAACTGTTTTATCTAGCCGGGCTACCGTAGTAGAAGGCAGAAAGCCATGTGAGCTTGCAGCCGGTGCAGTGCCATAGAATGAGATTTGCCATAGAATGAGATGCTCTGCCTCCGTCACATCCTATTGGCTCACAATCAGTCTCACTTTGGCTATCATAGGGAGAGGATCTCTCCCTATGATAGCCAAAGTGAGACTGATTGTGAGCCAATAGGATGTGATGGAGGCGGAGCATCTCATTCTATGGCAAATCTCATTCTATGGCACTGCACCGCAGCCCCCTTTCCTGAGTGCCGCAGCCCCCTTTCCTGAGTGCCGTGCCCCCTTTCCTGAGTGCCGCAGCCCCTTTCCTGAGTGCCGTGCCCCCTTTCCTGAGTGCCGTGCCCCCTTTCCTGAGTGCCGCAGCCCCTTTCCTGAGTGCCGCAGCCCCCTTTCCTGAGTGCCGCAGCCCCCTTTCCTGAGTGCCGCAGCCCCTTTCCTGAGTGCCGCAGCCCCTTTCCTGAGTGCCGCAGCCCCTTTCCTGAGTGCCGTGCCCCCTTTCCTGAGTGCCGCAGCCCCCTTTCCTGAGTGCCGCAGCCCCCTTTCCTGAGTGCCGCAGCCCCCTTTCCTGAGTGCCGCAGCCCCCTTTCCTGAGTGCCGCAGCCCCCTTTCCTGAGTGCCGCAGCCCCTTTCCTGAGTGCCGTGCCCCCTTTCCTGAGTGCCGTGTCCCCTTTCCTGAGTGCCGTGCCCCCTTTCCTGAGTGCCGCAGCCCCTTTCCTGAGTGCCGTGCCCCCTTTCCTGAGTGCCGCAGCCCCTTTCCTGAGTGCCGCAGCCCCTTTCCTGAGTGCCGCAGCCCCTTTCCTGAGTGCCGCAGCCCCTTTCCTGAGTGCCGTGCCCCCTTTCCTGAGTGCCGCAGCCCCCTTTCCTGAGTGCCGCAGCCCCTTTCCTGAGTGCCGCAGCCCCTTTCCTGAGTGCCGCAGCCCCCTTTCCTGAGTGCCGCAGCCCCCTTTCCTGAGTGCCGTGCCCCCTTTCCTGAGTGCCGTGCCCCCTTTCCTGAGTGCCGTGCCCCCTTTCCTGAGTGCCGCAGCCCCTTTCCTGAGTGCCGCAGCCCCCTTTCCTGAGTGCCGCAGCCCCCTTTCCTGAGTGCCGCAGCCCCTTTCCTGAGTGCCGCAGCCCCCTTTCCTGAGTGCCGTGCCCCCTTTCCTGAGTGCCGCAGCCCCCTTTCCTGAGTGCCGTGCCCCCTTTCCTGAGTGCCGCAGCCCCTTTCCTGAGTGCCGCAGCCCCTTTCCTGAGTGCCGCAGCCCCTTTCCTGAGTGCCGCAGCCCTGTATCTGAAGGAAGAATTCCTAATCAACCCAATAGACTGTTATTTATCAGGTGCCTCATGGCGGAATACAAATAAAATCAATGACTGGCTGCTGCAAGTAATTCATTCCCTAGTTTGTTGTTTTTCCAGGTCCTCCTCCATATTTTCTTATTTCCGGTGCCCATTTCCGTGCTTTATATGCAACACATTCTGGTAGGGCTCTTTCACATGGGCAACTAGAGGGCAGTAAAAACAGGTGGTTGAGCTGTGGTTTTATTGCCGACCACCCAGCTAAATTCTCCCAGACGGGGGCTGTACACAATGCAGCAGCCATGATGTTTTACTTTGCGGCCACAATGATCTTACCCTCTAGGCTCGCTGTTTGTAGGATCGGCTCCCGAATGCCCATCAGCCGCTGTTATACCGCCCTCTGAAAAGTGATCCCTGTGGACTGTGCTCTGTAGTCCCAGTACAGTTCCTGTCCTAAGGTGACAATGCTTTCTCACTGTATGTTTGAAATCTCAGCATTGTCACCTTAGGACAGGGACTGTGCTGGGACTACAGAACGTCTCCCCCTATGGCATGGGGAAGAGGAGGAGGAGGGGGTGTTCTGTAGTCCCAGTACAGTTCCTGTCCTAAGGTGACAACGCTCAGTGTATTTTTGAAGACGCAGCGTTGTCACCTTAGGACAGGGACTGTGCTGGGGTCCTCCAGTATTTTGGCGCCCCCTCCCACACTCTGCCCAGGGCAGTGGCCCCGCCCACCCCTGCCTTATACCGGCCCTGGCTGGGACTACAGAACACCTACCCTTATGGTATGGAGAAGAAGAGTGGGGGAGGTGTTCTGTAGTCTCAGTTCCTGTCCTAAGATGACAACACTGCCCCTTCATAGATACAGTGAGCGTTGTCACCTTAGGACAGGAACTGTACCGGGACTACAGAACATCTCCCCCTATGACATGGAGAAGAAGAGAAGGGGGTGGGTGTTCTGTAGTCCCGGTACAGTTCCTGTCCTAAGGTGACAACGCTGCTCCTTTTATAGATACAGTGAGTGTTGTCACCTTTAGGACAGGGTGTGTACTGGGACTACAGAACGTTTCCCTCTATGATATGGAGAAGAAGAGTGGGAGGTGCTCTGTAGTCTTAGGACAGGGACTGTGCTAGGACTACAGAACACCTTCCTCCGTGGTATGGAGAAGAAGAGCGGGGGAAGTGTTCTGTAGTTCCAGTTCAGTTCCTGTCCTAAGGTGATAACGCTGCTCCTTTTATAGATACAGTGAGTGTTGTCACCTTAGGACAGGGACTGTGCTGGGACTACAGAACGTTTCCCTCTATGACATGGAGAAGAGGGGTGGTGTTCTGTAGTCTTGGGACAGGGACTGTGCTGGGACTACAGAACACCTACCCCTATTGTATGCAGAAGAGTGGGGGAGGTGTTCTGTAGTCCCAGCTCCGTTCTTGTCCTAAGGTGACAACGCTGCTCCTTCATAGATACAGTGAGTGAGCGTTGTCACCTTAGGACAGGAACTGTACTGGGACTACAGAACGTTTCCCTCGATGAAATGGAGAAGAAGATGGGGAGGTGTTCTGTAGTTCCAGGGCAGTTCCTGTCCTAAGGTGACAACGCTAACTCACTGTATTTTTGAAGATGCAGCGTTGTCACCTTAGGACAGGAACTGTGCTGAGACTACAGAACACCTCCCCCTATGGTATGGAGAAGAAGAGTGGGGGAGATGTTCTGTAGTCCCGGTTTAGTTCCTATCCTAAGGTGACAACGTTGCTCCTTCATAGATACAGTGAGTGAGAGTGAGCGCAATTTTCACCTTAGGACAGGAACTGTATCGGGACTACAGAGAGTCTCCCTCTATGACATGGAGAAGAAGAGGAGGGGGTGGGTGTTCTGTAGTCCTGGGACAGTTCCTGTCCTAAGGTGACAACGCTAACTCACTGTATTTTCGAAGACGCAGCGTTGTCACCTTAGGACAGAAACTGTACCGGGACTACAGAACGACACGGAGAAGAATAGAAGGGGGTGGGTGTTCTGTAGTCCCGGTACAGTTCCTGTCCTAAGGTGACAACGCTGCTCCTTTTATAGATGCAGCGAGTGTTGTCACCTTAGGACAGGGTTTGTACTGGGCCTACAGAACGTTTCCCTCTATGATATGGAGAAGAAGAGGGGAGGGGCTCTGTAGTCTTAGGACAGGGACTGTGCTTGGACTACAGAACACCTCCCTCTGTGGTATGGAGAAGAAGAGTGGGGGAGGTGTTCTGTAGTCCCAGTTCAGTTCCTGTCCTAAAGTGACAACGCTGCTCCTTTTATAGATACAGTGAGTGTTGTCACCTTAGGACAGGAAGTGTGCTGAGACTACAGAACACCTACCCCTATGGTATAGAGAAGAGTGGGGGAGATGTTCTGTAGTCCCAGTTCAGTTCCTGTCCTAAAGTGACAACGCTGCTCCTTTATAGATGCAGTGAGTGTTGTCACCTTAGGACAGGAAGTGTGCTGAGACTACAGAACTACCTCCCCCTATGGTATGGAGAAGAAGAGTGGGGGGGGGATAGTGAGTGAGGGTTGCCACCTTAGGACAGGAAGTGTGTTATTGGCCGGATCGACCGGTTTTAATAAAGAAAACCAATACAACCACCAAATAGAAGGACGTCTAAAATGCAACCCGTGACGCGTCTGTTCCCAGGCTTAGAAATTCTATTAATTCTTCAAAGACTTTTTTTGGGGGGGGGGGGGGGGGGGGCAACTGTTATCTGTGCCCTCACTAGGGACGTTCAGCCTCTGGTATCAGGACAAGACCTCTAATGCCCCGTACACACTATTATACCCCATACACACGGTCGGATTTTCCGATGGATTCTGTCCTATCGGACAATGTTGTTGGAAATTCCAACCGTGTGTAGGCTCCATCGGACATTTTCCATCGGATTGTCCGACGGACAAAGTTGTATCTCCTGCTCTAAAAATTTTCCGACAACCAAGTCCGATCGTGTGTAGCGAATTCCGACGGACAAAGTGCCACGCATGCTCAGATCAAATTACGAGACCAAAACCAATTGGCTACTAGCCTCTACGTAGTTCAGTCGTACCCAACGAACGTCACCACATTCAGAATGATCGGATTTTCCGACAACTTTGTCCGACCGTGTGTATGCAACACCACAGTGGCGGCTGGTGCTCAAAATTTTTGGGGGGGCGCAAACAAACAGCCTCACTGTGCCATCAAACGCTGCCACTGTGCCCATTAAACGCTGCCACTGTGCCCCAAGTGCTGCCACTGTGCCCATCAAACGCTGCCACTGTGCCCATCAAACGCTGCCACTGTGCCCAAGTGCTGCCACTGTGCCCAAGTGCTGCCACTGTGCCCCAAGTGCTGCCACTGTGCCCATCAAACGCTGCCACTGTGCCCCAAGTGCTGCCACTGTGCCCCAAGTGCTGCCACTGTGCCCCAAGTTCTGCCACTGTGCCCCAAGTGCTGCCACTGTGCCCCAATGCTGCCACTGTGCCCCAAGTTCTGCCATTGTGCCCCTTAAGTGCTGCCACTGTGCCCCCTGCCTGCCCTCTGCACTTACCTTGTCCCGGTGTGCAGCTGGTGACGGCGTCAGGCGACGAGCGGTGTCTCCGTCGGATGTCTTCTCCCGCGCTCCTCCTGTCTTCTTCTGCTGTGATTGGACGCTAGGTGATTGGACGCCTAGCGTCCAATCACAGCGCCTGTGACTTCAGCCAATCAGGTGACAGGTAACAGACCTGGCAACCTGATTGGCTGAGAGGCGGGTCTGTGTTAGGGAAGCGATGTATTCGCTTCCCTAACACAATACTGTGTAAGCAGCGAACGCAAAGCATTGCGCCCGCTGTTTACACTTAGGGAAGCCTATTAGAGCCCACCGATCTAATCAGGTCCCCTATTAGAGCTTACAGCAACATCCCCCCCCCCCCCCCACTGTAATTCAGATGCCCGGCGCCCGATCAGGGGCCGGACACCTGAATAGGGGGCGGCAGCGGTGACAATAGATAGATTCATGCAATGCATGAATCTATCTATTGGTGATAGAGCGGTGCAGGAGAGGGGGGCGGCGCTCCTGCGCCCACTATGCACGCACCGCCACTGCAACACCAGTGTCGGACTAAATCCGTCGGACCAAATCCGATGGATTTGGTGGTCGGATTTTCCGACCGTGTGTACGGGGCATAAGTGTTATTGAACTGCAGCAGAGAGCGAGAGAGATCAGATCTCCTGCCCTTCCAGACTGGGCTGTGCTGTGTGACAGAGCTGTGTGAATCTCAGGACTGGATGGACGGTGATATAAATCCAAGGTTGTGTATTTCATTCCAGCTATAAAACACTAAATGTCGGCTCTGCTGACTGTCAGAAACAAACAATCCGCCCTTTAATTAGATAAATTCTATTTATTTGTTGAGAAAGGACACAGGAAAATAGAGATATATATATATATATATTGCTTTAACAAACCCAACTCACTAAATAGAATATAATATACAATATAACTGTGTATAATATATATATATATATATAATATTACTATGTACTGTGTGTGTGTGTGTGTATATATATATATATATATATATATTATATATATATATATATATATATATATATATATATATAATATAATTTATGTATATATAAGATAAGGCTACAAGTAATATACATCTGATGACATCACACTGCCATACGGGGATCTGCCTCACAAAGTTCAATAAATACAAAAATAAGGATTTCTTTCTAGAAAACGCCAAGTCCGGATATGTAAACTTTTATCATTTATAATCCACATTCATCCTGGTGGAAAGTCGCGGTTCCCCAGCATCTCTCCCATGGGGGGGGGGGGGGGGGGTCCCTTCTCCAGGCTGACATTGTTACATTGGAGCGTAGCCTTCCCAGGTCGCCCCCTCATGGAGTGGAATCGGAATCGGAGTCCAGGCTGAGTTTATAGCTGTTGAGTTTGTCCTTCTGGAGGTAAGACGTGTGGTTGGAGCTCCTCCTGAGGCTCTCCAGGGACTGTAGAAAAGACTTCCTGGCTTTCTCCTCCTCGGAGGGCGAGACTCCCTCCTCCTCCACCTCCCTGATCTCCTCGAAGGAGAGGAGCTGGGAGCGGAGCCGGCTCTCCCTGCGCCTCCTCAGGGCCCCCTTGGTCGGGGAGGGCAGAGGAAATTCCTCTTCTAGGAAGGCGCTTTGTTGCATGGCCTCCTGGTAGGTGCACAGGTGGTCCTCGGCCTGAGTGATGGACATCTTGGAGAAGAGAGAGGATGAGGATGCTGTGCAATGGGGGGGGGGGGAGGGTATTGTGCAATAACAGGTGCTGATCAAGGTGTACCAATGGGTGCAGTGCAATAGTGGATACTGTTCAAGGTGGACCAGAAGGTCTTGTGCAATGAAGGATGGTGTTCAAGGTGGACCACGGGGGGTTGGGCAATGAAGGCTGCAGTTCAAGGTGGACCACGGGGGTTGCGCAATGAAGGATGCTGTTCAAGGTGGACCACGGGGTGTTGGGCAATGAAGGCTGCAGTTCAAGGTGGACCACGGGGGGTTGCGCAATGAAGGATGCAGTTCAAGGTGGACCACGGGGTGTTGTGCAATGAAGGATGCAGTTCAAGGTGGACCACGGGGTGTTGGGCAATGAAGGATGCAGTTCAAGGTGGACCACGGGGTGTTGGGCAATGAGGGATGCAGTTCAAGGTGGACCACGGGGTGTTGTGCAATGAAGGATGCTGTTCAAGGTGGACCACGGGGGGTTGCGCAATGAAGGCTGCAGTTCAAGGTGGACCACGGGGGTTGCGCAATGAAGGATGCAGTTCAAGGTGGACCACGGGGTGTTGGGCAATGAGGGATGCAGTTCAAGGTGGACCACGGGGTGTTGTGCAATGAAGGATGCAGTTCAAGGTGGACCACGGGGGGTTGTGCAATGAAGGATGCTGTTCAAGGTGGACCACGGGGTGTTGTGCAATGAAGGATGCTGTTCAAGGTGGACCACGGGGGGTTGCGCAATGAAGGATGCTGTTCAAGGTGGACCACGGGGTGTTGAGCAATGAAGGCTGCAGTTCAAGGTGGACCACGGGGGTTGCGCAATGAAGGATGCTTTTCAAGGTGGACCACAGGATGTTGAGCAATGAAGGATGCTGTTCAAGGTGGACCACGGGGTGTTGAGCAATGAAGGATGCTTTTCAAGGTGGACCACGGGGGGTTGCGCAATGACGGATGCAGTTCAAGGTGGACCACGGGGTGTTGCGCAATGAGGGATGCCGTTCAAGGTGGACCACTGGGTGTTGCGCAATGAAGGATGCAGTCCAAGGTGGACCACGGGGTGTTCTGTAATGAAGGATGCAGTTCAAGGTGGACCACGGGGGGTTGCGCAATGAAGGATGCAGTCCAAGGTGGACCACGGGGTGTTCTGTAATGAAGGATGCTGTTCAAGGTGGACCACGGGGGTTGCGCAATGAAGGATGCTGTTCAAGGTGGACCACGGGGTGTTGTGCAATGAAGGATGCTGTTCAAGGTGGACCACGGGGGTTGCGCAATGAAGGATGCTGTTCAAGGTGGACCACGGGGGGTTGCGCAATGAAGGATGCAGTTCAAGGTGGACCACGGGGGGTTGTGCAATGAAGGATGCTGTTCAAGGTGGACCACGGGGTGTTGTGCAATGAAGGATGCTGTTCAAGGTGGACCACGGGGGGTTGCGCAATGAAGGATGCTGTTCAAGGTGGACCACGGGGTGTTGAGCAATGAAGGCTGCAGTTCAAGGTGGACCACGGGGGGTTGCGCAATGAAGGATGCTTTTCAAGGTGGACCACAGGATGTTGAGCAATGAAGGATGCTGTTCAAGGTGGACCACGGGGTGTTGAGCAATGAAGGATGCTTTTCAAGGTGGACCACGGGGGGTTGCGCAATGACGGATGCAGTTCAAGGTGGACCACGGGGTGTTGCGCAATGAGGGATGCCGTTCAAGGTGGACCACTGGGTGTTGCGCAATGAAGGATGCAGTCCAAGGTGGACCACGGGGTGTTCTGTAATGAAGGATGCAGTTCAAGGTGGACTACGGGGTGTTGCGCAATGAAGGATGCTCTAGTCTGCAAAAGCAGGTGGTTCTTTGCAAGGGTGCAATCCCTCGGTTTAGGAGCAGAGGGTGCTGTGAAGATCGGATGCGTGGCAATTACGATGGAAATGAAGACGGCGCGGTGCAGGGATCTTCGTCGTTCGGTTCTCTGCTCAGCGAGGAGATCAGGATAGTTTGCAGATCCTGTGCAATGGTCCTGTTAGGAGACCAACGGGCAGATGATGCTGCAGACTGGGCAGGCAGAGGATGGGTGGGCAGAGGATGGCAAGCAGTACCGCAGAGCCCAAGGGGGGTCGGTCTCAGCTGTGCAATGCTGCAGCGTCAGTTCCTCCCGTTCAGATCTGCTCAGGGTGTCCAATCCTCAGAGGCTCAGCCTGTATGTTCTGTATGTCTCTGCTGCTCCTCCGGCTCCCCTCCATCCTTTTTATATCCCTTCCTCCTCCTACACTCAATCCGCTCCGATGACTCCCAGCTCCATGTAAAGTCTGTTCCGGTGACGTGGACCGAGTGACACAGACATGAGGGGGGGGGGTGAGAGGGGATCCTGTACACAGTGTTGGGGGGGTGAGAGGGGATCCTGTACACAGCGTTGGGTGGGGGGGCGTGAGAGGGGATCCTGTACACAGCGTTGGGGGGGGGGGTGAGAGGGGATCCTGTACACAGTGTTGGGGGGGTGAGAGGGGATCCTGTACACAGCGTTGGGGGGGGGGGGGGTGAGAGGGGATCCTGTACACAGTGTTGGGGGGGTGAGAGGGGATCCTGTACACAGCGTTGGGGGGGGGGGTGAGAGGGGATCCTGTACACAGTGTTGGGGGGGGGGGGGGGTGAGAGGGGATCCTGTACACAGCGTTGGGGGGGGGGGGTGTGAGAGGGGATCCTGTACACAGCGTTGGGTGGGGGGGGGGTGTGTGAGAGGGGATCCTGTACACAGCGTTGGGGGGGGGGGGGGTAGTGCAATATGTCTTCCTTTTTCAATAATAATAAGATAAGAATGCTGTTCACCCCAGATCGGCATGAGGGACAACTCTTCCGAAAATTGATGGTGGGACAGATGTCGGTAACTTAATGCCCCCCCGTGATACTTTACCGATACAAGGCTTGTATGTTCCCTGCTATATACCGACTCGTTGGGGGTTATTTACGAAAGGCAAATCCACTTTGCACTACAAGTGCAAACTTGAAATTGCACTGAATGTGCACTTGGAAGGGCCGTCGCTGTAAATCTGAGGGGGAGAGCTGAAATGAGGGGAAGCTCTGCTGATCATCCAATCACGTGCAAGCTAAAATGCTGCTTTTTATTTTCCTTGCATGTCCCCCTCGGATCTACAGCGACTGCACTTCCAAGTGCACTTTATGTGAAATTTCAAGTGCACTTGTAGTGCACAGCGGATTTGCCTTTAGTAAATAACCCCCAATGTATTTATTTGGATTAATTAATAGAAATCTAGAAAAGTGATGTGTGTGTGTGTGTGTGTGTGTGTGTGTGTGTGTGTGTGTTTTTTATTTATTTTTATTTTTTTCTTTCCCTTCCTTTTTTGTTGTGGTGTGTTTTTTTTATTTTATTTTTTGACTCATGACTTACCGTATTTATCGGCGTATAACACGCACTTTTTCCCCCTTAAAATCGGGGAAAGTCGTGGGTGCGTGTTATACGCCGATACCCCCCCCCCAAAAAAATTGACAAAAATAGCGAGCGCTGCCGAAAAAAACCCGAAGCGCGGCCGAAAAAGAACGAAGCGCCCCCGGAAAAAGCCGAGCAGACTCTGCTCTGCTCTGCTCGTAGTCCCGCCTCCCTGCGCTCGCTCCGGAAACAGCAGGGAGGCGGGGCCGCGAGCTTAGCCGTCCGAGTCGGCTCGGCTTTTTCTGGGGGCGCTTCGGTCTTTTCGGCCGTGCTTCGGGTTTTTTCGGCGGCGCATGCGACAGCGTCTCGGCGGCGGGAAATTTGAACCAGGAAAAGAATGAATATGACGCTGGCAAGCTACAATGACGCTGGGCAAGGCTGCAAATGACGCTGGGCAAGGCTGCAAATGACGCTGGGCAAGGCTGCAAATGACGCTGGGCAAGGCTGCAAAATGACGCTGGGCAAGGCTGCAATGACGCTGGGCAAGCTGCAAATGGCGCTGGGCAAGGCTGCAAATGACGCTGGGCAAGGCTGCAAATGACGCTGGGCAAGGCTGCAAATGACGCTGGGCAAGGCTGCAAATGACGCTGGGCAAGGCTGCAAATGACGCTGGGCAAGGCTGCAATGACGCTGGGCAAGGCTGCAAATGACGCTGGGCAAGGCTGCAAATGACGCTGGGCAAGGCTGAAAATGACGCTGGGCAAGGCTGCAATGACGCTTAAATGTAAGTTGTTTTTTTTTTTTCCCTAAACTTCCCTCCTAAAACTTTTTTTCCTTAAAATGCCCTCCTAAACTTGGGGTGCGTGTTATACGCCGGTGCGTGTTATACGCCGATAAATACGGTAACTTCCACAATCCATGACTTAACTTCACAGCTAATAAACCTTTTTGATGGCGCCTACAGAGTTCAAGGTTCAGCATCACTTAGCAAAGCCAGCAGCATGACACCAAATATATTTTTAGCTGCATTTTAAGGGTGGCATTCCGAGCACCATTTTAAGGGGAACATTCTTCCTATTGACTACCAGTATAAGGGGCATTGTTCTATTTGACCTCTGATGATTTGGTTTTAGTAAGGGTTCCTCGAGACTTGAAAATTATTTTTGGGGTTCCTCTAGGGTTAAAAGGTTGAGAAAGCCTGGGCTAGGCATTAGAAGGTGCGTGTTACAGTACGGAACTGTAGAGCCTCTAGGCGTACAATAGCTAGATAGCTGAGGTCAGCCATTGGTCAGGCATATATAACCAAAGGGTTGGAGGTCCCAGAAGGTATCGGAGCCCGTTCCACTAGGGCTATGGCGGCATCTCAGGCTGAGTGGGCTGGGGCTACGCCAGAGCAAATTTATAGCGCTGCAACGTAATCCAGCTTTACTACCTTCGTTAAACAGTACAGGTTGGACCTATTGTCTGCTAAGGACCAGGCCTTCGGGCGTGAAGTTCTTCAAGCAGTAGTCCCCACCCTAGGGTAAGTGCTCGCTTATCCTCTCTAAGGTGGCTGTCCTGAAAGACGAGGTTGGGGAAAACCTGAAGTTACCGGTAAGTGTAATGTCTTTTCCAGGAGTCTTTCAGGACAGCACCGGTACCCACCCGAATATGGGTTCATCATGGAGAAGTTGTGATACAAGACCTCAGGATAACTAAGGTTAGTAGCATGGGCGTCCGCAGGTAGGGGCAAAGGGGGGCAAGTGCCCCCCCCTGGAATCAGAGATCGTATCAGGAGTGATGACCCCCATCACCCCTCTCTGTTACCCCCACTCTATCTCTCTCACCCCTCTGTCTTTTTCACCCCCTCTCGCTCTGTCACCCCCCCCCCCCGCCCGTCTCTCTCTGTCACCCCCCACATGTATGCAGTTTCTGACAGTCTCTTGGGTCATGTCTGCAGTCTCTGACCATCACCTGTACTACGTCTGCAGTCTCTGACCATCACCTGTACTACGTCTGCAGTCTCTGACCTTGATAATTTGATAATGACATTGTTGAAAAGGTCAGAGCATGGGCGACCTTAAAATGATGCCCCCCCTGAAAAAAGTTCTGCGGACGCCCATGGTTAGTAGGACATATTTTTGTGTCTCCCTAGCTGGCCAGAGGTACTCTGGAGAACTGAAGGCCAGGTCGAGGGGGTCTGACTTAAAGCTTGTATCAGAGGCGGTGTTTCCCGAGAAGGGAGGAGCCAAGGCCTCTCTAAGGTGGCTGTCCTGAAAGTCCTGGAGAAGACGTTACCTGGTAAGTGTAACTTCAATATTTTTTTGTGGGGGATGGGATTTTTGCTGACACATAATGTCCATACATTTTGGGGGGGGGGCACTGTTTGGCACCTTCACCCTGGGCGCTAGATGACCTTGTGCTGGTACTGCTTGGCGGAACAAATGGGTAACAGCGGCATGCACTGGAGGTCGGATCGCTCTGTAACTCACAGGGGTCCTGAAGATGATTCGGGATGCATTTACACCTGAGCAACGCAGGAACACCATGTTTATTCGCGCATTTTTTCTATTGTGATATTTAGAGCAGCTTATTGAATGGGTTGCCCTACGCTCCAAAAAATGCACCAAAGTGACTCCTGTACCTTTTTTTTTTGGCACCTTGTGTTGTATGAAGAACTGCCCTTTTTTTGCATGTTTGTGGTGCCATTAATATTAGGGCTGTTACTGATTAAAATCTTTGTGTTAGATTAATCGATTTTTCTTTTAATCGATTAATCGACTAATTTCGATTAATTATAACGCACATACAGATCCAACTACTTTTAGCTGATCTCCTTGCATTGCAACTCTGCATTAGTCAGTGGTAAATGTGGTATACACTATATACAATCACCCGACACTAGTTAGTTTCCACAATCCATGACTTAACTTCACAGTTCACAAATAAGTTTTAAATTCAAACTGTAGCACTGACGTAATTTTTTTTTCCCCACAGTAGGGTGACAATCCCTCCACCTCCGGTCTAACTAATCACTCTCACCTTATGGCATGGACCCCTGTGCAAACAGGTGGTCATGCAAGCGGGTATCAAAAGGGTTAACACGGACCATAAACTTCTCTCACGTCTCCTTAGATCTCAGCAAGGACGCAGGTCATGGGTAGAAAGAAAAAGATCTAAGTGCTCACCGCTTAAATATAAGATTTAATTTTTGTGTTCAAACACAAACTACTCACATAAAGATGATAAAAACACAGCATGTAAAGCCGACAATCGTGTTAGTTCCGTAGGGCAGCAGCGAGTGACGTCACGCGTAGCTCCTCCCCCATACGCGTTACATTCAATCAGAACTTCGACGTCACCGGACTCCTCCCCACTTCCCTTCGTTAGCAGACGGAGGCACTTGGGGAAGGGGGGAGGAGTCCCAGTGACATCGATGTCCGTGACGTCACCGGATCTCCGACGGAACTCCCTGAAGACCCGGAAGCCTGCGGAGAGGTGAGTACCGATCAAAAGAATTTTGATCGATCAAAAAAAATGAATCAAGGAATTCATCTTTAATTTCCACAGCCCTAATTAATTTTGACTGCGTTTTTTTTTTCCCGCTTTTCCGCTATGTAGATATGGTCTCAGGGCCCATTCACATTCTGTTGAATAGGCTACTGGCGCACAAACAATGCATGAAAAAATGTACTTTAAAAATATAAAAGAAAAAGCAAACACCACAATATACGTTATTTGCATTGTGCTGCGCTGTCGCGTGCGTTTGGGGTGCCATTCCCGATTTAAATACCACTCCACACACAGAGTAGGTGGGTTGCGTAACGCGTGTGTGAACCCGTGTTTTGGCACGCGTTGACTCCATGCACACATGTGAGAGTCGTTCTAATCCTTCCACATGAAATCTGCGCTGTTTGTGTAATGCGCGTCTCCGGCCGGTTTCTGTGGATTAGACGGACTTTGTTTTTTTTTTTTTGCTGCTGGGAGCTCTTGTTTTAATTTAATGCCTGTAGAAGGTAAATCCTAATCCGTTCCAAGACTTACCTGCATCCAGATCATCTGCCGCGGCCACATTCGCAGGAAAGTGAAATGAGGAATTAAACATTTTCTCTTTATGTCTGTATTATACAAGATTGTGTCAGGTGACCATGGCTAAAAATGAAAGGCCATCTAAACCCAAAACCCAAAAATTTTATAGATTGCAGTTTAGTTGTTTTTGGTGTAGTGGCTGCATTCGTTTTCTTTTTTTTTTCAAGCTTCTTATGCTTTTATTTTCACCTAATGATCCTGCAAATAAATGGCACACTTCTTGTCCCTGGTTGGCTACGTCCCTCTTTCACTGTATCTATGGAGGGAGCCATGGTTGCCAGCAGTGCCAGGACAAGGTCATCTATAGCCCAGGGTGAACATGCCAACCTGCGTCGCCCACCCCAAGATGTATTATGTGTCAGCAAAAATCTCGCCATGAAAACAATGAGCATGCTTACCCCCTAAGCATAAGTTCCCCTAAGTGAAAATTGCCCCCCCCCCCCCCCTGCTAAAATCCCCGGTTATTAGCACAAATCTTTGCTCCTATCTCCCTATTGCGTGCCCCCTCCAATAAAAATAAATAAAAATGTAATACTCCTAGCTCAAATACTCTACCCCTAAAATGTCCCATCCTAGTACAAATCTCCTCCCCCACCCAACACAAATCCCCCTAAATCTCTCTAGCACTCCCTCCTAAAACAATACTTATCCCCTGCCGCCCCCAAATTCCCCCTTCCAACACAAATCCCCCCCCCACCCCCCAATCTCCTTGTGGTACCCTCCCACCTCCATATGATACCACAGTGCAGCCACCCCTTGTCCCAGCCAGGGGTGGACTGACAACTCATGGGGCCCCCGGGCAATAGGAGATTATGGGGCCACACAGTATATACACACACACAGTATACACAGACATGTTTCTATTGGCTGAGAAGGTACTGGAGAGGTGGGGCAGCTATAATCTCTGGATTTTTAGACCAAAAGGATGTCGGCAAGGGACATTTGAAATAAAAACATAGATTTTTACATACTGTCCCTGGTTTTACTGAGGCTGGCAACCCTGATGGGGCCCCCTAGTGGCCCAGGGCCGTCGGGCAGTGCCCGAGTGGCCGAATGGTCAGTCCGCCCCTGGTCCCAGCCCTGGTTGTCACTCTAGAGAGTCTAAGCTGCTCTCCTGATATAAACTACAAATATGTCTGTATCTCTTCACCTCCATTACATGGGGTCCTGAAGATCATTCGGGATGCATTCACACCCGAGCAACGCAGGAGCACCATGTTTGCGCTTTTTTTCTATTGTGATATTTAGAGCAGCTTATTAAATGGGTTGACCTACGCTCCAAAAAATGCACCAAAGTGACTGCTGTACCTCCCTTTTTTTTTATTTTTTATTTATTTAATGTCACAGATTTCTCGTGTATACAGAGCGTCCTCCGTGTTGTCGTCTCCCAAGATATTTTAGGGGCCCGTAAGTCCGCGTAGCGGAAAAGTGTGACAAAGATTTACCACCATGGCTGCACTTCTCAGAATGTTTACTACAGGATCACAAAATACTTCTAGACCGGAAACCTGCGCTTGTAAAAATTAAGTCTGTAAGTGGATATCCAGCACTAGAAATAACCGTCCCCGACCCCGTCTGAGATTTAACAAGTACGGTAATCCTCCATTCGCAACTTTATGAAATTGTATATACAGGTGTTTTTTTTTCTTGTTTGCTTTTTTTTGTTTGTTTTCCTTTTTTTGCGCACGTATTTTGAATGTTTGGTGTTTTTTTTTTTTTTTTTTTTTTTTTTTTCTTTAGGCTTGCAAACATATGGAATAACACATGCAATTATGTGCAGACAAACACTACTTGTATAAGGGAAGCTCTAATAGGCGTTTTTTATTTTTTGTGCATATTTTTGCACATGTATGATAGAACATTGAGTGCAGAAAAAACAAAAAATACCCGTAAAAAAAACAGCACATTCCATAAGAGCTTAGTAGATGGAGGCGTATGGTCCTTGTAAGGCCCCTTTCACACTTGTGCGACTTCAAAGTCCCGCAATTTTGCCACGATTCCCGGCTGCGATTTTGCCACGATTCCCGGCTGCGATTTTGCCACGATTCCCGGCTGCGATTTTGCCACGATTCCCGGCCGGAATGCCTATGTAAGTGGCATCAAAATCGGACCAAAGCAGTGCAGGGACTACTTTGAAGTCGTACTAATATGAATGGCTGTCATTGGAAATCATGGGGAACGACTTGACATGCTACTTTGCAGTCCCAAATCGTGGGAAAAGTCGTATAAGTGTGAAAGGGGCCTAAAAGTAAAGACAGCATCAGTGACAGTTATTTCTGGTGATGGATATCCATTGAAGAGAGAGAAAAAACAATTATTAAAAAGACACTGAACCCACATCATAAAAAACAATCAATAAATAGTGTATTATAGGCTGTTCATACTCAGCCACTATGAGATCCATTTTCTGTATTCTGCAAAAAAAACTGGTTGATCCTGCTGCTCTCTATCTCCCCCTTCTGTCCATGTCCCCAATTCAGCTAGGGATTTTGCAGCTGTGGTGGCAACTCTGCACATGCTCAATTTTCAGTGTATTTTCTACCCCGGGCATTTCCTCCCTATCACATCTGAGCAGCTGCCCATGTGACTATAGAATCAGACATGTGGGTGTATACACAGTGGTAAATGACAGCCCTCGGCCTCTCTCCTCCTCCATGCCAACTAAACAGCTAAACACAATGGTGCATAGCTCCCAACTGTCCCTGAGTTGGAGCAATGTCCCTCTGTCCCTCATTCCTCCTCCATTTTGGTCTGATCCATATAGTTGTACAAAAAAATGCACTTTTTATCTTTCAAAGTGTTTCCCAGCGCTAAACCTTTCATCTAATTTCTAAATTGCTGCATTTGTAAATTTTAAGAGCCAATATAAAGGAATAGTAGTGGTAAAAAAAAAGCACTTGTGGGTTTAATTAACCTTTTTTTCCTTGGTTAATTCTCCTTTAAGGAGATGTGGCAGGAGTCCTATACGTTTGGGTGTCCCTCATTCCCATCTGAAAATGTTGGGCGGTATGAATGGTGGGTGGGATAGTACATGTAGATTAATGGAGTCTTCACCTCCATCTTCTTCTAAGACACAGGCTGGGGGGGGTGTGATATTTCAAATATATATATTTGTATGACAATTTAAAACAGTTTTATTGATATTCATTTATTTTTACTCTGTATTCCAAAGGTTATTTTTTTATTTTTAACGAGGACTAGAAGGTTTTAATAACCACTCCCATAGCCTAGGACAGGGGTCAGCAACCTTTTTTTTCCCCACTTAAGGGCTGGATTCCATGTATGTCAATGTATGTAGGGCTGCATTCACCTGCTAATAAATGAAGACAATATTCTGGACCCCTTTACATTAGACAGCCCCCCGCACCTCTGGACCCCCTTTACATTACACAGCCCCCCGCACCTCTGGACCCCCTTTACATTACACAGCCCCCCGCACCTCTGGACCCCCTTTACATTACACAGCCCCTGTTCCTCTGGACCACTTTACATCCTACAGCCCCCCCCCCCCCCATGTTATGCTTTCAAATTGCGTACACTCGTGGAATAGTGACATACTACTGTACTTAAAATCTCCATAGGTGACAATTTAAACATTTCTACACGTTACCAGTTTACAGTTACAGAGGAGGTATTGTGCTAGAATTAATGCTCTCGCTCCAATGATCGCGGCAACACCTCAAATGTGTGGTTTGAACACTGTTTACATTTGCGATCGCAACTTATTAAAGGGCTGAGGTAGAGAAAAAGCTAAGCTATCGGCAAATGGAAGTGGCCAGGTGCTCTTAACTTTACTCCCAAGCCTTCCACTCAGCCAAGCAGCCTAAGACCACAACTAGGCCATTTTTCAATGTGCCCTCTTTGTAGATGTAGAGCACCCCCTTAGAAGCCGCTGGTGAATTTAGTCCTATTTCCCCCCATAGCGCACACACAACCAGGCATGCAGCATTTTCCTCATTCTTCCACTGGTTCAGAAAACAGTCTAGGGCTTTTTTGGAACAATGAACTTGGAGAGGTAGAGGGAGCATGAGATACCCCCAGAACTGCAGAACTGGATAACTGGAGGACTCCTCAATTTCTGACTGCACAGACTACTGTCTGCAATATCCAACAACTAAATATCTCACAGGATCTCCTATGATGTAGGTCAGTGGTTCTCAACCTCAGTCCTCAAGTACCTGCAACAGGCCATGTTTTGAGAATTTCTCTTTAGATAAAATAGCTGTCCAAAATACCAAGCCATTGACTCTGATTTAAAGCACCCGTGCAAGATAAAGGAAAACCTACAACCATGTCCTGTTGGGGGGTACTTGAGGACTGAGGTTGAGAACCACTGTGACCTGTACTCCTTTCACAGCCAAACAAAGCTACACACAGTCAATTTTTCCTCCAGCACTAGGGGTTTTGTACTCAACGAGCCACAGGGTCACTGGCTGCCTCCAGCCGATATCCACCAAGCTCTTCCTAGTGAGGGAAATGTAGACTCACACCGCCATAGGACAGTCGGACTCTTCCCACCCAACATCTTCCTGGCTTTCTCCCGTCGGCTTCACCAAACCCAACTTGATCCCTGAACTTGAACTTGCAAATACGCCCCCCCCCCCCCCCCCCCCCAGCTAAGCCTAGCTGGCACTTTGGAGTCTTCACAAAGGCTTCTCTAGCACTCCTGCCCCAGGGAGAGAACCCCCACACATGACCTCCTGCAGGACTGGACCCAGGGACACTGCCCTGCTTCCTTATGCCTCAGATTATTTATGGGCTATCTCACCACCTACTGGGCACACCCCCCCAGGGATCGGCTGGAGTCTATAAATGTTCAGGCTTTGCATGCCATGTTCTTCCTTCCACTATACTTCCTCTAGAACAGGGCTCTCCAAACTTTCTTAACAAAGAGCCGGTTTATTGTCCTTCAGACTTTGGGAGGGCCGGGCTGTGGTTAGCGTGAGTGGGAGTAAACATAGGCACATTTGGTATTAAGAGGAGAAATAGTCCCTCATTATTGGTGTCAGTGGGAGAAATGGTGCCCCATTGTTGGTGTCAGATGGCAGTCAGAACAGTGTCTCCTATCAAGGGGAGGAATAGTGCCCCACCCATGGGGCCAGATAAAGGCAAGCAAAGGGCCGCAGTTTGGAGATCACCGCTCTAGAAGATGGGGGGAAGCATCAGAGCAGCATCCTGTGAAACAGTGAGCAGCCCTAATCCTCCGATTACAGGGGAGCAAAGCAAAATTTTCCTGTCTGCCTGCTCTATACTAGGCGGGCGCTACCTCGATTAATGTCCTCGAAGGAGAAGTTACTCTTTGGAATTACATCAATCAAACCATGACCGGTCCTGCACTACCGCACACCCACTGGATCTCCATCAATATGGCGTTCAGTTCCGATAAGGTTCTGAAACCTCTACACCAGGGATCTCAAACTGGCGGCCCTCCAGCTGTTGCAAAACTACAATTCCCATGAGGCATTGCAAGGCTGACAGGTACAAGCATGACTCCCATAGGCAGAGGCATGATGGGACTTGTAGTTCTGATACAGCTGGAGGGCCGCCAGTTTGAGACCCCTGCTCTACACCTTCATCTATGAACAGGTAAGTCTTCTTTGACAAGTACCAACCTTTCACTTTTAGGTAGCGGCCCTTTAAATTTCACCAGCTCTGCTACATGTATGGAGCTTCCGCACAGTTATGTATGAATGATATTCATAACTTTTTCTTACATAATCTTGTAATTTATGGGTAGCGGAACCCCCCCCTCCCCCCCTTGCAAGCTGTCCAGCAGAATATCAGATCATCCAACTATATCAGCGCATTCCGGATCCCGGGCTGGTTGCCATGGAGATCTCTCATCATCGGCACCTTCCCTCCCTGCCAGCTCGCACCCACAATGGAAACAGCCACGTAATAAGGGGGGGACGGCATGAGAGAGCCAGGGATTCCGAATCACCTCTTATGGAAGAAGGAACAACATACTTAGTGATAAAAGTGGAACCTCAACTTAGATATAAAATACTTACAGCAGTATTACACCCGGGAAAAAAAAATGTAACCTATTGCAGCTTACCGATTCTTAGATTTGGAGGCTGCATTTTTTTTTCCCCATTTATTTTCACCTGGTGGTTTGGCCAATAGCACACTTCCTGTCCTTTAGGGTGTCTCCACTATGGGTGGAAGAGCAATTGAGATACCGTTGGTCAGCTGCATTGTCAGGTCGGAACTGAGACTAAGAATAAAAATAGGCCTGGGCATTTTAGACTAAGCAGCCCATGACACATTTACCAGGGGGGGGGTGGGGGTTATGGGGAGCAGAAGTGGGAGGGGGGCTTGGGAGAGCACGGGGGGGGGGACCGGGTGGGGGGGTGGGAAAGTATGGGGACAAAAAGCACCGGGGGGGCAGGGGGGGGGGGGGGGGGCGGTCAGCAGAAGGATGCTAGCTAGGAGGAGAGGCTGCATATAGATAAATCAATCTCTCCATTTTCTTACTGCAGGATGGAGAGGAGAAGAATCAGGCTTTAAGGGGCTGCAGGAGGAAAATGGAGAGATTGATTCTTCTATAGCACAGGTCTTCAAACTATGGCCCTCCAGTTGTTCAGGAACTACAATTCCCATCATGCCTAGTCATGTCTGTGAATGTCAGAGTTTTGCAATGCCTCATGGGATGTGTAGTTCTGCAACAGCTGGAGGGCCGTAGTTTGAGGATCCCTGTTCTATAGTATATGCAGTTGCCCCCCCCCCCCCCCATTCAGGCACACAGGGAGCCGCACTCACTTTCCCTCTGGTCTGGCATCTCCTCCAGATCACTCCCTGTTTATGGTAAAGGGTCACCTGACCTGTAGTTTCCGTCCAACCGCAGAACTGAATTGGCAGCCAGGGAGAGGCTAGGTGAGCAACGTGGGGTCAAGGAGAGGCCTAGATGCCTGGGGCAAGCACCTGGTGTGCCCTATGGCCAGTCCCGGCCTGGTCTGGAGAAAGTAAAAAATCCTCTCTTGCACTGGTTCCCACAGGTAACAGTGCATCTCAGAGCACAAACCAAGCCATGAAGTCCAAGGAATTGTCTGTAGACCTCAGAGACAGGATTGTATGGAGGCACAGATCGGGGGAAGGGTACAGAAACATTTCTGCAGCATTGAAGGTCCCAATGAGCACAGTGGCCTCCATCATCTGTAAATGGTTTGGAACCACCAAGACTCTTCCTAGAGCGGGTCACCTGACCAAACTGAGCGATCGGGGGAGAAGGTCCTTAGTCAGGGAGGTGACCGAGAACCCGATGGTCACTCTGACAGATCTCCAGTGTTTCTCTCTGGAGAAAGAAGAACTTCCCAGAAGAACAACCATCTCTGCAGTGCTCCACCAATCAGGCCTGTATGGTAGAGTGGCCAGACGGAAGCCACTCCTCAGTAAAAGGCACATGACAGCCCACCTGGAGTTTGCCAAAAGGCACCTGAAGGACTCTCAGACCACGAGAAACAAAGTTCTCTGGTCTGAAAAAACAAAGATTGAACTCTTTGGCCTGAATCGTGAGTGTCATGTCTGGAGGAAACCAGGCACCGCTCATCACCTGGCCAATACCATCCCTACAGTGAAGCATGGTGGTGGCAGTATCATGCTGTGGGGATGTTTTTCAGCGGCAGGAACTGGGAGACTAGTCAGGATCGAGGGAAAGATGAACGCAGCAACATACAGAGACATCCTTGATGAAAACCTGCTCCAGAGCACTCTGGACCTCAGACTGGGGCAAAGGTTCTTCTTCCAACAGGACAACGACCCTAAGCACACAGCCAAGATAACAAAGGAGTGGCTACGGGACAACTCTGTGAATGTCCTTGAGTGGCCCAGCCAGAGCCCAGACTTGAACATCTCTGGAGAGATCTGAAAATGGCTGAGCACCGACGCTCCCCATCCAACCTGATGGAGCTTGAGAGGTCCTGCAAAGAAGAATGGGAGAAACTACCCAAAAATAGGTGTGCCAAGCTTGTAGCATCATACCCAACAAGACTTGAGGCTGTAATTGGTGCCAAAGGAGCTTCACCAAAGTATTGAACAAAGGCTGTGATACTTATGTACATGGGATTTCTTTATTTTTGTGGTAAAAAGATTGCTCACCGGAGTTTAGAAATTCCTGAATTAGGGTAGCAGTCCTTGTGCTGTGAGATTTCACTGTGGGGATGCTGGGAGATTATCTGCCGCAGATCGGCTTTTATTTCTGCAACGTACTGTCCGTGCCAAGCTGGCCTGACAACCAATAATTAGACAGGCAGAAGGTGCATGACTGCTCAGTGCGCCCGCAGCCTCCGACTTGCGCAATAAGATCAATTAATGGCAAACTAATTAGAGCTGCAGGCCTATTTCTGGCCGTGCGTCTTTAAATATCCTCCTCCTATTCCTGGAAGAGAGGAAAGCAGGGGGCTTAATTGCCCCAAATGGCTGACGTGACCGGAAGAAATACTGAACGGCTGTAATTAAAGGCTGAACTCCAGGCAGATGTAAAACCCAAATCGATGAATCTTTACATTTGCACTTTGTGAATGGCCCGGCGGTGGGGGAAGGAGGCCGAACTTCCGGAGGACCTCGCCGCGGTGAGCTCTCACAGGAGGGGGGATGGATACCTGTCAAAAACAGGTACCCGCTCCCCCCTCCCCCCACCCGCGAAAGGTGCCAAGGGGGGGGGGGGGGGGGTAGGAGGCAAACAAGCGGAACTTCCCCTTTTGGGTAGAGCTCCGCTTTAACCACTTCAATACTGGACACTTTCACCACCTTCCTTCCCAGGCCGATTTCAGCACTGTCGCACTTTGAATGACAATTGCGCGGTCATGCAACACTGTACCCAAACTACATTTGTATCATTTTGTTCACACAAATCGAGCTTTCTTTTGGTGGTATTTAACCAGTTCCCGACCGACGCACACAGATGTACATCGGCAGAATGGCACGGACAGGCAAATGGGCGTACAGGTACGTCCCTTTAAATTTGCCGCCGTGCCAACGCGTGTGCGCCGGTCGGGACCTCCCGTGAGGGGTCCCGCGAACTCGATCGCCGCAGGGATACCCACGATTGTCTCACGGGGAGGAAGAATGGGGAGATGCTAAAGTAAACAAGCATCTCCCCGTTCTGCTGAGCAACAGTGTCACTGATCTCTGCTCCCTGTGATTGGAGCAGAGATCAGTAATGTGTAAAACACAGCCACGCCCCCCCCCCACAGTTAGAAACACGCCCCTAGGAGACAGTTAACCCCTACACTGCCACCTCCTGGTTAACCCCTTCACTGCCAGTGTCATTTACACAGGAATCAGTGCATTTGTATAGCACTGATTGCTGTATAAATGACAATGGTCCCAAAAAATGTGTCAAAAATGTCCGATCTGTCCGATCTGTCCGCCATTATGTCGCAGTCACAATTAAAAAAAAAAAAAAAAAAAACGCTGATCGCTGCCATTACTAGTAAAAAAAAAAAAAATTATTAAGAAAAATGCCATAAAACTATCCCCTATTTTGTAAACGCTATAACTTTTGCGCAAACCAATCAATAATCGCTTATTTTTTACCAAAAATATGTAGAAGAATACAAATCGGCCTAAACTGAGGAAATATGGGGGATATTTATTATAGCAAAAAGTAATGCGTTTTCAAAATTGTTGCGCCTTTTGTTTGTTTATAGCGCAAAAAATAAAAACCGCAGAGGTGATCAAATAACACCAAAAGAAAGCTCTATTTGTGGGGAAAAAAAAGGACGTCAATTTTGTTTGGGAGCCATGTCACACGACCGCGCAATTGTCAGTTAAAGCGACGCAGTGCCGAATCGCACAATGGTCCGGTCTGAAAGTGGTTAATAACCACTGGGTTTGTTTGTTTTTTGCTAAACTAAAAAAAAAAAAAAAAAAAAAACACGCATTTTTCTTAGTTTCTGTTATAAAATTTTGCAAAGAAGTAATTTGTTCTTCATAAATTTAGGCCAAAATGTATTCTGCTACATTTCTTTGGTGAAAATAACCCAAACCAGTGTATATTATTTAGTCTGTAGGAAAGTTATAGAGTCCTCAAGCTATGGGATATGTCTGGAAAATCGATCACTCCTGACGGCCGATCTCATTTCTTGAGGCCCTAAAATGCCAGGACAGTACAAATGACCCCAAAATGACCGCTTTGTGGAAATTAGACAGTCCGAGGTATTTAGTAAAAGGCATGGCGAGTTATTTTAGGTTGCAATTTGTGCGTCATAATTTTTGGGAAAATAAATAAAAAAAAAATTGAGAATTTTTTTTTTTTTTAAATGTTATTGCATACTGTCACCAGTACAGTACAGCGTCATCGTATAACTGATGTGGGGGTGATCAGGGACACTGACTGGTGGCAGTACGAAAAAAGTTACTTTTTTTTGGTATTTTTTTTTATTACATTTTCTTATTTTATTGCTTTTTTTAGAGCAATATAATGTTACCATAGTACAATTGTACTGCCCTGGAAAAGTGATCAGGATTTTCTTTTTACACATTCTGTTTGCTAATGGAAGTGCATTACATTGCTATAAGCAAGCATTTTACCGTATGGAACTAAATCAGTTTGTTTTGTTGTGATAAGCTGTGATTGGTCAAAGCTAATCACTTGGTACAGATGAGCTGTGATTGACCCTGTCTGTACCATGTGATCGAATTGACCAATCACAGCTACCAACACAATTGTACACATTGGATGGCATGAAAGAAAGCCATCCATTGTGTACAAACTGTCACATAGCTCCCAACTGTCCCTGATTTAGAGGGACTGTCCTGATTTGGAGCAATGTCCCTCTTTCCCCCTCATTTGTCCCTCATTTTGGTCTGATCTATATAGTTGTATATAAAATGCACTTTTTATCTATCAAAAAATGTTTTCCAGCGCTAAACCTTTCATCTGATTTCTAAATTGCTGCAAATGTAAATTTCAAAACCCAATATAGAGGAATAGTAGTGTTTTTTTAATATAGAATTCTCATTTAAGGGGGTGTGGCAGAGGGCGTGTCCTATACCTACATACTTTTGCTAATAGGTGTCCCTCGTTCCCATCTCAGAAAGTTGGGCGGTATGGTGTCATGTTTCCTGCTGTGATGCGTCATGGTGGTCACATTGTACCAGCAGTGGAGCCGTACTCTGATCAGTCATTGGCTATGTCCCGTGGACACAGCTACATGATCGGCGCTTCCTGAGAGGACGTCATACGATGTCCACTCCGGATAACAAAACCACAGTTTAAGTGGTTAAATCTCGGTGTGCTTTGTGCATTTTTTCAAGATCTGTGCAGTAATCCAGTGTGAGACTTTCCCTCTGGAATAAAGACCGCTCACTGCTGCTCTCCCTCCTTGTGCAGGGGAACTGGTCTGGTCTCCGCCCCCTCCTGTAGTTTTCTGCAGGAATCCTGTAGTGGGTGGGGCTTGCTAGGTCCCTCCCACAGCTCTGCTCTGGCCTTGTGCAGGGTGACTGGTGTTGTCTTCAGCCCACTACTGTAGTTTTCCGCAGGAAGCCTGTAGTGGGTGGGGCTTGCTAGGTCCCTCCCACAGCTCTGCTCTCTCCATGTGCAGGGTGACTGGTCTCGTTTCCGCCCCCTACTGTAGCTTTCTGCAGGAAGCCTATAGTGGGTGAGGCTTGCTAGGTCCCTCCCACAGCTCTGCTCTCTCCATGTGCAGGGTGACTGGTCTTGTTTCCGCCCCCTACTGTAGTTTTTTTTGCAGGAAGCCTATAGTGGGTGGGGCTTGCTAGGTCCCTCCCACAGCTCTGCTCTCTCCATGTGCAGGGTGACTGGTCTTGTTTCCGCCCCCTACTGTAGTTTTCTGCAGGAAGCCTATAGTGGGTGAGGCTTGCTAGGTCTCTCCCACAGCTCTGCTCTATCTCCTTGTGCAGGGTGACTGGTCTTGTCTCCAGCCCCCTACTGTAGTTTTTTGCAGGAAGCCTATAGTGGGTGGGGCTTGCTAGGTCCCTCCCACAGCTCTGCTCTCTCCATGTGCAGGGTGACTGGTCTTGTTTCCGCCCCCTACTGTAGTTTTCTGCAGGAAGCCTATAGTGGGTGAGGCTTGCTAGGTCTCTCCCACAGCTCTGCTCTATCTCCTTGTGCAGGGTGACTGGTCTGGTCTCCGCCCCGTCCTGTAGTTTTCTGCAGGAAGCCTGTAGTAGGTGGGGCTTGCTAGGTCCCTCCCACAGCTCTGCTCTATCTCCTTGTGCAGGGTGACTGGTCTGGTCTCCGCCCCCCTTCTGCAGTTTTCTGCAGGAAGCCTGTATTTGGGGGGGGGGGGGATTTATTAGATGGAAAGATGAAAAAAATGAAGTTCCAGAAAATGTCTAGATAAAGGTTTTTGGTATCTAGATTTCTGAATCTTGTATTTCCATTGCCTTTTGCTACTGTATATTTATGCTCAACTCTGTCAAAAGAACAAAATCATAAAAGTGAGAAAAAATATATTTTTAATTTTATTGTACACAGGAAACTTTAACAACCTTAGCATAGCACAGAATCCCATGTAAACACCAACAGCCCCGAGTAATGAGGCATCTCTTTAGATGTCCCCATTTGGGTCGGGTTTTCAAGTCATAAACTGCTTTCAACAATCTTAGGCTCGGTTCACATCTGTGCCGGTGGTGCTGCTGCTGGACCCACGCAAATACCAGCAGCCGCAACCACCCGCACAGAGAAATACGGAAACCTGCACAAGTTCCTGCAACTGCAACCACCCGCACGGGGAATACACGGGACCCGCGGGCGGGCGCCGGCCATGCCACCCACCCACACTGGAAATCGCACTCGTACTGGGCACCTCGGTTCCTGTACGGGGCTGCAATTTAAAAAAAAATAGTGCAGGGACTTCTTTCCTGCGTGTCATGGGGCACAGCAAGCCTATTCAAATAAAATGGGCTCTCATGCCCGCGGAAACCGTAGTCCGCACGGGTGTGAACCGAGGCATAATAAACGTAAACCCCGTACCACATACAGATTGTAGTAGAGGACATGGTGAGCCCTCCGTGCCGTTTCTTCAGTAGCGAGTGCCGTGACTGGCGTGCGGTAGTGATGTCACACTACTCTGGCCAGTCACAGAGCTGGAGTCCATGGCCCCCGGAAAGGAAAAAGGGGCAAACGTGGATGCGGCCTCCAGCAACAACAGCGCAGGATTTGTTTGCAGGTAAGTGTCACATAATGTGCTAGTATGCGATGCACACTAGCACATTATGCTTTTACTTTGCAGGGAACAAAAAAGGAAGTAAAACCCATCAGGGTTTACTTCCTCTTTAACATACACTCTGCAATCAGTTCGCATGAACGGGTTTGTGATTCATATGTGGAGTGAATTTGCACTGCATCCAGTGTGAACCGAGTCTTAGTTATACTTTAAAGAGTGGTGCAGGCAAAACGCCTGCGCCACTCATCTAAACTGAAAAAAAAAAAAAAAAAAAAAGTACAGATGCTGCTCCTCATTAACAAAAAGGAACGTAAGCTCCTCTGTTATTTAGGGACAACCTGCTCTGTCTTCTATGCTGTGTCCAGCGCCCTCCGCCCTCTACCTGTCCACTGTTGCGGGGGTATCGAAGCCTCGCTCGTCTCTCCCTCCTCTCTGCAGTGCCGGCATTGTCACTGTGAGCGCCCGGCTGTGACTTCACAGCCGGGCACGCACTGCGCATGCGCAAGCCACGCTGCGCCTGGCCGGGCAATCATCTGAGACCTGTGACGTGTCCCAGATGATTGCCAAGAGGGAGGGGGGAGAGGTGAACTTACTTCCGGTGCCCCGGGAGGAATTGGGAGCTGGGACCCTCTAAAAAAAGGGCCCCCCCCCCCCCCCGAAAAATGACATGCCAAATGTGGCATGTCAGGGGGTCACCTTCCCTTAAAGCGGAAGTTCCATTTTTGGGTGTAGCTCCGCTTTAATTAGTGGCAGAGTGCATGAAAAGTGTAGCCTGCCACTTGTCTATACACAGCGGGTCTTGTTCTATGTGCAGCTCCCGGGACCTTCAGCTCTTATCTGCACTAGTAGTGAAGATAGACCAGAAACAGGTCTGTCTGGTAATATGGCACACGCCACACCAGATATTTTTCTTGCATCAGTTTTCAGGCACAGAAAGGGTTAATAATTTCCCAGACTTATTTTTTTAGGACAGGCTGAAGTGCCAATCGGACATTTTTTAATTAAACAAACGACCAATCAGAGAAACAGATGACCGATCTCTCACTCTTAAACACAAACAAAAGGAAGATAAAGTAGAGCCAACACACGGAGGAGGGAAGGGGGGAGGCCGCCCGTTCTGCGGTTTAGTTTCACTTTTATGGCAGTGACATACGGCATCATTGTGTGTCCTCTTTTTAAATTACATCTTAATTTACAAAATCCTTCTGATCTTCATTTATAATCAACGAACATTTCCAACCAACTTAACTGACGTTATGTGCGTGTGCAAACGGAAAAACAAAAAAAGAATCAGTCAGATTGGTGTCGGGAGTCCTGTCGCGGTATCTTACGGCAGCGTATAGAAGATCTTCCGTCATTCCACAGACTCCTCCTCCATGTGGTCGGAGTTTCCAGACTCTCATGTTCAGGTTTTAGTCGCCGGGAACATGGTGCGGAAGGTCAGGTTGATGCGAGGTTGCCGGTCGTGGTATTCTTTTGGCACGCGGTGCTGGCAGAGAAAACCAAAGATATGAGGGTTAAAGGCAGGCTACAGTTTTATTAGAAATTCATGCAATCGTTTAACCACTTTCTGTTTACAAGGTTAAAGCAGAAGTAAAGTCCGCCATTTTTTTCCCAAGGCCTCCCCAGGTGGGTTATGCCTTAAAGGGGTTGTAAAGGTTCGTGTTTTTTCACCTTGATGCATTAAAGTGGTTGTATAGTCAATTTTACAACTTTTACCTACAGGTAAGCCTATAATAAGGCCTATAATGAGGCTTACCTGTAGGTAAAAAGAATATCTCCTAAACCTGTACGGTTTAGGAGATATTCCCCTCGCAATGAGCCATTGACTTCAGCGGCGCATGCGCACAGGGGATTCTCGGCTGAAAGACCAGCAGATGCCGGAAATACCGTATATACTCGAGTATAAGCAGAGTTTTTCAGCACTTTTTTTTTTTTTTGTGCTGAAATGCCCCCCTCGGCTTATACTGGAGTCGAGAACTTTTCTGCAGCAGAAAATGACATTTTGCGACCCGACTTTGGGGCCCTGTATCTCGGGGCCACTTAGTGCAAGGAACCCCAAATTTGGTATGCCAACCCAGTGGACCTAGCACTACAACATATGCAATGATGGCACCAATGATGGTTCCTAGCACCAAGTGACCCCCGAGATACAGGGCCCCAAAGTCGGTCAACTGTGTCCATCTGCAGCAATGGGGTTCCTAGCACTAAGTGGCCCCGAGATACGGGGCCCCAAAGTCGGTTCAGAAAATGTCATTCTCTGCTGCAGAAAAGTGCTTGACATTTTCCGACCCGACTTTGGGGCCCCATATCTCGAGGACACTTGGTGCTAGGAACCCCAAATGTGGTATTGAAACCCAGTGGAACCAACACTACAACATATCCAATTATGGGGTTCCTAGCACCAAGTGACCCCGAGATACAGGGCCCCAAATTCGGTCAACTGTGTCCATCTGCAGCAATGTTATTTCAGGACCCTTTGGGTCCAGAGACCCCAAATTTTGGCTGCAGCTAGGGGGGCACCTAGGAACCCTTAACTATCAAGATTGAAGTTTGGGGGACCTATGGCTGCAAATGGGCACAGTGAGGCTGCAAATGGGCATTGTTGACCCTCTTTTCCACTTACAGTAGCTGCACATTTCTCACCCTAGGCTTATACTCGAGTCAATAAGTTTTCCTAATTTTTTGTGGTAAAATTATGTGCCTCGGCTTATATTCGGGTCGGCTTATACTCGAGTATATACGGTAAGTCTCTGACGCGCAAGAGCGCGAGTGACAACATCGCGGCTCCAGACACTCACAGCGCTGGAGCTGCGATACCCGAAAGACACGCCGAGGCAACATGTCAGCTCCCTCGGCGTGGACTAGGTGAGTTACTGACGCCTTGTTCTAAAGTAAGTATTTCATAATGGGCTAGTATGCGCAGCCATTGGCTCCCGCTGCTGTTAATCAAATCCAACAACGCGAGTGGCGGAGAGCGGGGCCGAGTCCTGCATTGCTGGGCTCGGGAACGCGCCCGCAAGGTAACCCCCTGGGAAAGCGCTTCTCCTAGGGGGTTATCTGATGTGGGGAGGAGCCGAGAGAGCCGCCGAGGGACCCCAGAAGAGCAGATACAGGGCCACTGTGTGCAAAACTAGCTGCACAGTAGAGGTAAGTATGACATGTTTGTTATTTTTGTAAAAAATAAAAAAAACATGAACCTTTAGTGTCACTTTAATATACTAGTATGCACAGGTGACCTCCCAGTATAGTGCTGGGACCAATCTGGTGCTTCCCCGGTGCTTCCATCTTTGCCGGTCTTCCTTTTGGGACCCGTGCCTTCGGCCACTTGATAGGCCAGGCCACGATGAAGCCACTCCCATGCATGCGCTCGGGAGTCACATCTCCGTGGCACGGATCAGGGGCTGATCCGGGCCAGAAATGTTTGCTGAGCTCAGTGAACACGACAGCTGACAGGCAGAAGGACACATTTACGGCAGAAGAGACCAATAGGGTCTTTTCTGCCATAAATATCCCGCCTGTCAGAGGAGTTTAACCACTACCCACCCGCGCTATAGCCGAAAGACGGCCTTAATTGCCGGGGGGGTGTCATGTGACGTTGTTGTCGCATGCGGTAAACGTTAGAGAATTGACCCCAATGTATTTGTTTTTAGGACGCATCATTGTGACTGGGCCCCAACCATAGCCAGGCCAGGACAAGATAGAATCTGATTGGTTTTCCTCTTGCACCATTATTGAAGGAGCCTGCAAGCTCTTGTCACCTTAGAGCAGGGGGTCTCAAACTAGTGGCCCTCCAGCTGTTGGGGAACTACAAGTCCCATCATGCCTCTGTCTATGGGAGCCAAGCTTGTAACTGTCAGTCTTGCAATGCCTCATGGGAATTGTAGTTCTTCAACAGCTGGAGCGCCACCAGTTTGGGGCCCCCTACCATAGAGATTAATGGAAGGATCTGCATAGTCACCAAATACCGAATGCGCAACAGGAGCCGTCCCCCTCCTCACCTGCCAGTCTGACTGTGTCGCTCCTTCCATAATCAGAAGGGTGCCACCATCCAGCGGGACATGTATACGTTCCACATATGTGTAATCTCCCTGCTCCTCCTGCCAACAGATACACAGAGAAGTACAGGAAGTCATCATAAAATCTTCTACACAGCTGAGAAAAATGTTGGTAAAAAGTCAGTTACAGATTGTATGTGTTTTCAGCACCTTTCCTTGTTACCCTCTTAGGTTTATATTACTGTGACCCCACTGGGCACTGGGGAGATCGCCCCCCCTGCTTCCTATTGTGTCACTTAGGGTTTGTTCACATGTGCAGCAGGGACTGCTACTCCACTGAAAAACGATCCACACTGACTGCTTTTCAGGAGGTGTTTGACAGGTGGGGAGGAGCTGATATTTTGCCTCCTCAGCCCCTGATTTAACCCTATAACTGGCGCACTACCGCGCTGCAATCTCGTGTATTGCATGCGGTTGTAGCTTCGGTTGCGGCACAGCCCCATAGAACTCCACCAAAAGTGACATGCTGTTTAAGAATTAGACATGTGCAATTTGTTTAGTTCTGAATTTGACAAATTCGTTAATTCCGAAATTTTCCAATTTTCTAAATTTTGGAAATTTGAAAATTTGGGCAATTTGAAAATTTGGGCAATTTGAAAATTTGGGCAATTTGAAAATTTGGGCAATTTGAAAATTTGGGCAATTTGAAAATTTGGGCAATTTGAAAATTCTAATTCGAAATTTCAGAAATGAGGAAATTTGGAATTTTGAAAATCTGAAAAAAAAAGAATGAAAATCTGAAAAAAAGAATGAAAATCTGAAAGTTCAAAAGAATGAAAATCCAAAAATTCGATAACTCGAAAATCTGAAATAACCAACTAATAAATAAAAAAAATTAAATTAAATTATAGGTATTGGAATTTCCTTTCAAATTTGGCTGTTAGTGAACGTAACGAGTACAAATTTATCTGAAGCTACGAATTGTCTGAAATAACGAATGCCACATCTAAAAGAATGGAACGTAACGATCTAATAATAATAAATAACAATAATAATAATAAAACCTATTTATTATTAATTTGTTCCATTCCATTTGTTTAGATGCGGCATTTGTTATTTGGGATAATTCGTAACTTCGGATAAATTTGTACTGGTTACGGTCGCTAACAGCCAAATTTGAAAGGAAATTCCAACACATATAATTCAATAGTTGGTTATTATTTCAAATTATTCTGTGCAGGTGGTTGCGGCTGCGGAAACGGGTGTGGACGCACAGCAGGAGCCACCTGCACACATGTGAACCGAGCCTTAGGCAGGAGTTCCATGTTAAAGTTCTCTATCAACTTCTTTCTGCAAACAGTATGGCTCACTACAGCGCCCTAAATACGAATTCATAAACCTTGAAATTTTCCTAATTTCGTCATGTTAAAAAACGTAAATGCGTTATTGCAATTTACCGTATATACTCGAGTATAAGCCGAGTTTTTCAGCACATTTTTTTTGTGCTGAAAGTTCCCCCCTAGGCTTATACTCGAGTCAAGCACTTTTTTGCAGCAGAGAATGACATTTTCCGTAGTATGCTATGCATACTAGCTCATTATGCCTTTGCCTTGCAGGGTGTATTTTTATTTTTTTTTCTTAAGAGGCTTTACTTCCTCTTTAATGGATTTCATTGAATATGATATGCAATGCCATGCCGTTTTGTTCAACCACATACCTTAACCACTTGCTGACCTGCTCACGCAGATATACTGCGGCAGGTCGGCTCTCCTGCACGAGCCGACGTACCTGTAGGTCAGTCCGTAAAAGCAGGATGGCGGCGTGCGCCCGACGCGGGAGTGTGCCCGCAGGTCCCACGGACTCTTTGTCCGCCGGCGGCTCAAGGTAAGGAGAGGCAGAACAGGGAACTGCCTACGTAAACAAGGCGATTCCCTACCGTTCTGCCAGATGACATGACAGAGATCTACTGTCCCCCCAGCGATCGGGAACAGCGATCTCTGTCATGTTTCAGTGAGCCCTTCCCCCCTACAGTTAGAACAGGCTGAGGGAACACACTTAACCCCTTGATCGCCCCTAGTGTTAACCTCTTCCCTGCCAGTGTAATTTTTACATCGATCAGTGTGATTTTTACAGCATTAAAATCAATGTAATAATGTCACTGGTCCCCAAAAAGTGTAATTTTGGGGTCAGATTTGTCCGCCGCAATTTTGCAGTCCCGCTAAAAATCGCAGATCGCCACCATTACCAGTATAAACAATAAAAAAATGTAATTAAATTAAAATAAAAGTCCCAAATCTTTCCCATAGTTTGTAGACGAGATAACTTTTGCACAAACCAATCGATATACGCCTATTGCGATTTTTTTATTTGCCAAAAATATGTAGAAGAATATATATCGGCCTAAACTGATGAATAAATTCGTTCTTTTATATATATTTTCATTTTGGTTATGTATTTTAACAGAAAGTCAAAAAAATAATTTTTATTTTTCCAAAATTGTCGCTCATTTTTTGTTTATAGTGCAAAAAAGAAAAAACCACAGAGGTGATCAAATAGCACCAAAATAAATCTCTATTTGTGAAAAAAATATAAATACGTCAATTTTGTTTGAGTACAGCACCGCACGACAGCGCAATTGTCAGTTAAAGTGACGCAGTGCTGCATCACAAAACAATGCTCTGGTCATTAAGGCGGCAAATCCTTCCGGGGCTGAAGTGCTTAAATAAAGAATTGAATAAAAAACTAAATGTGATTGAATAAAAAAGGTACATAACCATTCACACAGAGGGGGGCAGTATCTGGGGGCCCCCTTATTAATAAAGGGGTCTTCCAGAAAGCCCCACCGCCTCCACACTGCCACAACCACCAGCCCAAAGTGCTGCAGCATCTCTCCTTGCTACAAAAAGTTACAATAAACAGTCTGATCACTATGGGAGAGGAGACTAAGAAAATGCTTCCTCCTCTCTGCAGCAGACTGATGACTTTGCCTCAGCCTAGGCAGTCACTGGACTGGAGTTCAAGGACGGACTTTTACCCACTTCAGCCCCGGACCAATTTGCAGCCAAAGGACCAGGCCCCTTTTTGCGATTCGGCACTGCGTCACTTTAACTACAATTGTGCGGTCGTGCAACGTGGCTCCCAAACAATATTGGCGTCCTTTTTTTCCCACAAATAGAGCTTTCTTTTGGTGGTATTTGATCGCCTCTGCGGTTTTTATTTTTTGCGCTATAAACAAAAATAGAGCGACAATTTTGAAAAAAATTCTATATTTTTTTACTTTTTGCTATAATAAATATCCCCAAAAAATATATAAAAAAAAAACATTTTTTTCCCTCAGTTTAGGCCGATACGTATTCTTCTACATATTTTTGGTAAAAAAAAAAATTGCAATAAGCCATTCATTGGTTTGCGCAAAAGTTATAGCGTTTACAAAATAGGGGATAGTTTTATAGCATTTTTATTAATAATTTTTTTTTTTTTTACTAGTAATGGCGGCGATCAGTGATTTTTATTGTGACTGCGACATTATGGCGGACACATCGGACATTTTTGACACATTTTTGGGACCATTGTCATTTATACAGCAATCAGTGCTATTTAAATGCATTGATTCCTGTATAAATGACACTGGCAGTGAAAGAGTTAACCACTAGGGGGAGGGGTTATGGGCTGTGACGTGTGTGTGTTTTTTTACATTAGGGGGCGGGGCTGACGTCATTGATCGGCTTTCCCGATGACCGGGAACAGCCGATCAATGACAGGCAGAGCAGGAAACGCGGGGAGAGGTTTGTTTACACATACCTCTCCCCGTTCTTCAGCTCTGTGACCCGATCGCGGGACACCAGCGGCGATCGGGTCCGCTGGACCCGCGGCCATGGTCACGGAGCTCCCCACCGGGTCGCGAGCGCGCCGCTGGCGGTGCGCGAACGACCCATGGCCAGGCAATTAAAGGGCCACGTACAGGTCCGTGATTTTGCCTGGCCGTGCCATTCTGCTGACGTATATATGCAGTGGGCGGTCGGGAAGCGGTTAAGTGGTAAAAAATTTTTATTAAATAATAATAATTTTTTTTTGAAAAACGATACAGTTGCTGTATATGGTGACATATTAGGAATTTAATCCTGCAGACTTGTAAAGAAACTGAAAGTTTCACTTTAAACAGATGGAGCTTCCCTAGTCTGTGAGATGAGAGCGCAGCAGAGCGGGCGCAGTTCCTGTCTCTCCGTCACTCTTCTCCCGGGGATTGTGTGGGAGTCGGTTGTGACTTGTGTGCAGACTGGAAGTGGGAGACAGACCGCCGTTCTGATATCATCCCACCTCCCACGGAGCTCAATTTACATTATGACATTAATGTCAGCTCTCAGCGGGGGCCCCCCCCCACTGCCACTAGGGGGGGGGGGGGGGGGGGGGGAGCCATCTGTTACACAATTACAATGATGATTATGTTAGATAACAGGATAATACATCAGAGAGATTACATCCTCCGATAACCAAACACAGGTAAACCGGAACTGTGCTGGGAGTATTTTCTCCTCTATGGAAGATAAAGGGTGTCATATACAGTATACAGTTGTGGTCATAAGTTTATATACCCTGGGGCAGAATTTATGATTTCTTTTTCAGAGAATATGAATGATAACACAAATACTTTTCTCTCACTCATGGTTAGTGTTTGGCTGAAGCCATTTATTATCAATCAAGTGTCTTTACTCTTTTTAAATCATAATGGCAACAGAAATGACCCAAATAACCCTGATCAAAAGTTTACATACCCCACACCCCATACCGTGTATTGCCCCCTTTACCATCAATGACAGCTTGAAGTCTTTTGTGGTATTTGTGGATGAGGCTCTTTATCTTCTCAGATGGTAAAGCTGCCCATTCCTCTTGGGGAAAAAGCCTCCAGTTCCTGTAAATTCTTGGGCTGTCTCACATGAACGGCACGTTTGAGATCTCCCCAGAGGGGCTCAATGATATTGAGGTCAGGAGACTGAGATGGCCACTCCAGAACCTTCACTTTATTCTGCTGTAGCCAATGACAGGTGGACTTGGCCTTGTGTTTTGGATCATTGTCATGTTGGAATGTCCAAGTACGTCCCATGAGCAGCTTCCTGGCTGATGAATGCAAATGTTCCTCCAGTATTTTTTGATAACATTCTGCATTCATCTTGCCATCAAATTTCCTGTGCCTTTGTAGCTCACACATCCCCAAAACATCAGCGATCCACCTCCGTGTTTCACAGTAGGGATGGTGGACCTTTCACCATAAGCCTTGTTGATTCCTCTCCAAATGTAGCGTTTATAGTGGTGGCCAAAAAGCTCAATTTTGGTCTCATCACTCCAAATGACTTTGTGCCAGAAGGTTTGAGGGTTGTCTCTGTGCTGTTCGGCGTAATGTAAGTGGGATACTTTGTGGCATTTGCGTAGTAATGGCTTTCTTCTGGCGACTAGACCATGCAGCCCATCTTTCTTCAAGTCCCTCCTTATTGTGCATCTTGAAACAGCCACACCCCATGTTTTCAGAGAGTCCTGTATTTCACCTGAAGTTATTTGTGGGGTTTTCTTTGCATCCCAAACAATTTTCCTGGCAGTTGTGGCTGAAATTTTAGTTGGTCTACCTGACCGTGGTTTGGTTTCAACAGAACCCCTCATTTTCCACTTCTTGATTAGAGTTTGAACACTGCTGATTGGCATTCTCAATTCCTTGGATATCTTTTTATATCCCTTTCCTGTGTTATACAGTTCAGCTACCTTTTCCCGCAGATCCTTTGACAATTCTTTTGCTTTCCCCATGACTCAGAATCCAGAAACGTCAGTGCAGCACTGGATGAAAGATACAAGGGTCTGTCAGGAGTCCAGAAACCCATTGACCTTTTATACACACACTAATTAAAAGGAAACAGATCACAGGTGAGGATGGTTACCTATAATAGCCATTCAAACCCCTTTGTGTCAACTTGTGTGCATGTTATCAGGCCAAAATCACCAGGGTATGTAAACTTTTGATCAGGGTCATTTGGGAAGTTTCTGTTGCCATTAAAGCGGAAGTAAACCCATCGATTTAACAGTCTAAAAAAAAAAGGCATGCCGGGAATGCTAACTGCACATTGGCTGTGCTCTCAACCAAACAGTCAAACCATCCAATGGCTGGTGTCATAACGGATCACATGTGCAGCACTGTGGCAGTTGAAGATTAAACAGAGGCAAAGATGGCAGCTTCCTTGGCTGAAAACGATAGGGGGGTTTACTTCCACTTTAAGATTTAAAAAGAGTAAAACACGGTTCATTGATAATAAATGACTTCAGCCAAACACTAACCATGAGTGAAAGAAAAGTTTTTGTGTTATCATATCTCTGAAAAATAAATCATAAATTCTGCCAGGGTATGTAAACTTATGAGCACAACTGTAATAGATAGATAGATACACGCAGTATATGGCAGAGGTCAGCCTTAGGTGCAATGCCCCAGATACAACCTGTTCAGGAGACAGCTGATTGTTCTTAAAGAAACCCCGTCAATAATTACAGGTATATTATGCCTGCTGCACCATGTACTTGCTTGAAAAGGTTTCCTGTTCTCTTTGTATTGCTTTTTTTGTGCGAAATCCTTGGTGTTCCCACCAGTCCCTTTGCTGCCCTATTAAAAACTGACCACACTAGGCATTAGAATACAGCATGGCCAGTTTTCTGGCTGTGCTGGGAACTCATCCTGCTCTCCTCCAATGATCAGACTTGTCCTGACCCCCCTCCCTGCACAGCCATTCCCTGGGAGAACCAGTGTGCCGCGGTTTCTTATTTTTCCTTCCCTAGCTGTCTAAGCTTTCCTATGCAGCTGGGAACAGAGGGTATGTGATCACTTATTTTAAACACCTTTTCCCCATATATATATATATATATATATATATATATATATATATATATATATATATATATATATATATATATATATATATATATATATATATATGATAGATTTCTATATAAAATTATAGAAATCAGACAGGCACACACAGGAAGTTCTGTGTGTGCCTGTCTGATTTCTATAATTTGAGATCCATCAGATCTGGATCTGACTGGTTCCCCATATTCAATCCATTTGACAATTGGTTCGCTCAGGATTTTTGGTGCAGACTTGGGCCTACCAGGAAAGTCGTGGGTGCGTGTTATACGCCGACACCCCCCCCCCCCCAAAAAACGACGAGCGCCGCCGAAAAAGACCGAAGCGCCGCTGAAAAAGACATAGCCGACTGTTCGGCTCCGCTCATAGTCCCGCCTCCCTGCGCTCGCTCCCGAAACAGCAGGGAGGCGGGACTCCGAGCGGAGCCGAACCTGTTGCGCGGTCTGTCTCGGCGGCGGGAAATTTAAACGTGGGCAAGGCTGCAAATGACGCTGGGCAAGGCTGCAAATGACGCTTAAATGTACGTTTTTTTTTTTCCCTAAACTTCCCTCCTAAAACTTTTTTTCCTTAAAATGCCCTCCTAAACTTGGGGTGCGTGTTATACGCCGATAAATACGGTACGTCTGGATCACCGGGTGTTTTTTCCTCTTTGCACTCCTTTTGTCTTTTATTTTGCAAGTGCGCACATCACATGTTTTTTTACACTTTTGTAAGACAATATTATGCTATTTTGTGATTCTTTTTCTTGGGGTAAACCCTGCATCTGGAGCCATTAGTCCTGTTCTGATTGATCACCAACAAGGATTTCGTTCGTTTGTTTGCTGGTTCCATTTTTTTGATGTCCCCACTAAAAGGCCTAGGCTGGGTTTAAGCCAACTGTACATTTGGCTTATTTTCTGGTAAGCGCCCAATTCAGAAGGTTGTGTTTGTCATATATGTGTCAACAATTCTTTCCTGCCCATCATTGGTGTCAGAATAATATTTCCACCAAATTTGGACTGTACTGAAGGACTATGTTCACTTATCGTATTTATCGGCGTATAACACGCACTTTTCCCCCCTTAAAATCAGGGGAAAGTCGTGGGTGCGTGTTATACGCCGATCCCCCCCAAAAAAGTGACAAAAAAATTGAGCGGCGCCGAAGAAGACCGAAGCGCCGCCGAAAAAAACCAAGCCGGCTCCGCTCTCAGTCCCGCCTCCCTGCGCTCGCTCCCGAAACAGCAGGGAGGCGGGACTGCGAGCGGAGCCAACCAGCTCGGTCTGTTTCGGCGGCACTTCGGTCTTTTTCGGCGGCACACGCGCAGGCTGTCTCGGCGGCGGGAAATTTAAACGTGGGCAAAGCTGCAAATGACACTGGCAAGGCTGCAAATGACACTGGGCAAGGCTGCAAATGACGCTGGGCAAGGCTGCAAATGACGCTGGGCAAGGCTGCAAATGACGCTGGGCAAGGCTGAAAATGACGCTGGGCAAGGCTGCAAATGACGCTGGGCAAGGCTGCAAATGACGCTGGGCAAGGCTGCAAATGACGCTGGGCAAGGCTGCAAATGACGCTGGGCAAGGCTGCAAATGACGCTGGGCAAGGCTGCAAATGACGCTGGGCAAGGCTGTGTTACTTTAACTGACAATTGCGCGGGCGTGCGATGGGGTACCCAAATAAAACTGATGTCCTTTTTTCCCCCCACAAATAGAGCTTTCTTTTGGCAGCATTTGATCACCTCTATGGTTTTAATTTTTTGCGCTATAAACAAAAATACAATTTTGAAAAAAAAATAACTATATTTTTTACTTTCAGCTATAAAACAAATGTAAAAAAAATCGAATTTCTTCATCAATGTAGGACAATATGTATTCTGCTACATAATAATAAAAGTTACAGAAGTTATAGTGTCTACAAACTATGGGATAAATTAATGGCATTTTTATTTATTTATTTTAACTAGTCAGCAATCAGTGATTCTTAGCAGGACTGCGACATTACGGCGGACAAATCAGACACATTTTTAGGAAACAGTGACATTATTACAGTGATCAGTGCTAAAAATATGCAGTCACTGCCAGGGAAGGGGTTAACAAACAGGGGCGATCAAAGGGTTAGGTGTGTCCCTAGGGGGTGCTTGCTAACTGTGTGGGGGATGGTCTAACTGGATGAACACAGACATCCGTGTTCCTGCTTAGGAACACGGATCTCTATCTTCATCCTTGTTAGAACGGTGATCTGCCTTGTTTATATAGGCAGATCGCCGCTCAGCCTCTCTGGGGAGCGATCACGGGTGGCCGGCAGACCCGCTGATTGGAACCCCCTCTGGCCAATCAGCGCTCACGCACACGCCCCCAAGATTTATTGCACGAAATTAAGTACAGGTACGAGCTGATATATATATTTAAAAAAGAAAATATAGGAAATTGCGCTATTCGTGAAAGATAAAGCTGCTGCTCAAAATGTTATACCACATTACACAATAAAGAATTAGACAGGGAGCTGCGCTAAATTAAACTAAACTAAAAAGGTAATGATAATAACGTGATAATCTATTGATATATGAGTAAATAATCTATTGTGTACAATGTGTGTACACATTACCCCAATGTAAGTATAGATAACATTGGCTACCATAAATACCATAAATATTGAATCAAACGTGCAAAAAATGTCACATCAAAACGGTCTCCAAAGAGACACTCGATAGTTGGTAAAGAAAAAATAAAAATGAAAATAGATATATGGAAAAATGAAGTGCATTAAACCAGTCTATATAGAGTGAAAGTCCATAACTGATATAGTCCTGATTTGAAAATGTGTTCAAAAGATGATTTCAACAGGGAACTCCAAAGACCTCTATTCACAAGACGTGATCAGTGATTTCACAGCATGCTGAAAAGTGATTATACCGCCACCACAAGTACAAGCTGCCTGCTTACCAGAGCCAGGTGGTCCCTTGTTACAGGGGACCCCTATGCGCGGATGGCCTTAACCCCAGCCAGGGATAACGCTTAACCAAGTTCTGGATGCTTCAAGGGATGAGAAAACCTATCTTGCGCTGTTGCTGGTTACTGGGAAGTAAACCGACTCACGGACAGCTCAGGATCAGGGTCAGTGAAGCACAATATGGATCGATACCGAAGGGAGAAATGAAGCGCTCACATGGCATAAAATCCTTATTAAATTTATTAAAATAACATAACAAATGAACACTTGAAGATATAAAACGGCAGAATAAAGCGAGCCGGCCGGTCTCGCTCAGCAGCCCGTGGTTCCGGGACTACGACGTGAGTGCGGTGACGTCAGGGCATCGCTCCTCCTCCCTACGCGTTTCGTCACAGATAGGACGTCGTCACGGGCACGGGCGGCGTCCTGACGCACCGCACTATATACCATAACAGAAAACCAAGCCTCGACTTGAATCTCGGACGATGGGACGGCAAGTGCCATCTTAATTGTGGTTAAACTGTGCAACTCAATGCCAGTAAAAGGGAAAAAGGGTTTAGGTATGTGTAATTTGACTACAAGGTTACGCTACTCTATAAGTATTGTGTAAAGTCCGATAGACTATCACACTCAAATCATAACATCACCATTTCAGAATTTAACCGGATGTTACAACAAGGGACTATTATTCTGTGAATATAGAATAATAGTCCCTTGTTGTAACATCCGGTTAAATTCTGAAATGGTGATGTTATGATTTGAGTGTGATAGTCTATCGGACTTTACACAATACTTATAGAGTAGCGTAACCTTGTAGTCAAATTACACATACCTAAACCCTTTTTCCCTTTTACTGGCATTGAGTTGCACAGTTTAACCACAATTAAGATGGCACTTGCCGTCCCATCGTCCGAGATTCAAGTCGAGGCTTGGTTTTCTGTTATGGTATATAGTGCGGTGCGTCAGGACGCCGCCCGTGCCCGTGACGACGTCCTATCTGTGACGAAACGCGTAGGGAGGAGGAGCGATGCCCTGACGTCACCGCACTCACGTCGTAGTCCCGGAACCACGGGCTGCTGAGCGAGACCGGCCGGCTCGCTTTATTCTGCCGTTTTATATCTTCAAGTGTTCATTTGTTATGTTATTTTAATAAATTTAATAAGGATTTTATGCCATGTGAGCGCTTCATTTCTCCCTTCGGTATCGATCCATATTGTGCTTCACTGACCCTGATCCTGAGCTGTCCGTGAGTCGGTTTACTTCCCAGTAACCAGCAACAGCGCAAGATAGGTTTTCTCATCCCTTGAAGCATCCAGAACTTGGTTAAGCGTTATCCCTGGCTGGGGTTAAGGCCATCCGCGCATAGGGGTCCCCTGTAACAAGGGACCACCTGGCTCTGGTAAGCAGGCAGCTTGTACTTGTGGTGGCGGTATAATCACTTTTCAGCATGCTGTGAAATCACTGATCACGTCTTGTGAATAGAGGTCTTTGGAGTTCCCTGTTGAACTCATCTTTTGAACACATTTTCAAATCAGGACTATATCAGTTATGGACTTTCACTCTATATAGACTGGTTTAATGCACTTCATTTTTCCATATATCTATTTTCATTTTTATTTTTTCTTTACTAACTATCGAGTGTCTCTTTGGAGACCGTTTTGATGTGACATTTTTTGCACGTTTGATTCAATGTTTATGGTAGATGTGACATCTTTACACGTTTGATTCAATATTTATGGTATTTATGGTAGCCAATGTTATCTATACTTACATTGGGGTAACGTGTACACACATTGTACACAATAGATTATTTACTCATATATCAATAGATTATCACGTTATTATCATTACCTTTTTAGTTTAGTTTAATTTAGCGCAGCTCCCTGTCTAATTCTTGATATATATATATATATTTACAGGGTTTCCCGCATCGCACCAGTGTGAAACAAGCCTTAAAGCGTTTGTTAACCCCCAAAAAAAAGGATCCTGTGCCTTTTAAAGCATGTTATGTGACACAGTGCTTGTCCTGTGTCATTTGTCCCCTGTAACACCTAAAAAAAAACCTGGCTGATCCTGCCAGTTTCTCCCCACCCCTCGGTAAACTGACCACGGTGTATCATGGCTGCTGAGCCCTGACACCGTATACAGTTTAACTGCCTCTGTCATCAGCAGCTTGCTATCTGCTCCTGTGTCCTCCTCCCCCCTCCCCTCTCTGTCTGTGTGTGAGCCGCCCCTCCCCCCTCCTACTGCTCTCATAACACTAACCTGTAAACACCATCATCACTTCCTCCTATTGCAGTGTCCCCCTCTGTGAATGATTTATAAATATAAATGCTGTAAATACCTAATTTAAGAGCCCCAGATTGTGATCACATGACCAGCCAGCTCTCTCCTCCTCTCCTCCAGACTGACATCAGCAGGGGAATCTCAGCCCCGCCCGCTGCATCTCTCAGAGGAGGAAAGGAGAAAGCTGGCCAGTCATGTGATCGCCATCTCGGCAGTGAAATTAGGTATTTGCAGCATTTTTTTTTTTTTATAAATCACACAGAGGGGGATACTACAATAAGATGGTGTATACAGGTTAGAGTGGCTTAACAACCACTTTAAGGACTTTGGGGCCACTTTAGGATCATTTTATGGACATATTCCTTACTACATTTGGCTGCCGTTAATGTGGGGCCTACTAGTGTTTTTTGCGCCACGACAAATAATTACTACTCGCCAGCCATGATCTGCCTGCAATGGAGAGGCACAGAGACTCAGTTATGAGGTTACTGGTCATGAGGGCAGAAAGTAGGCACCAGCCATAAGTATTTTAGGCCCAAGGGTCTCCTGATTACTAAAGGTTCATCAGTCTTTGACCAACCACACCACCATCTTACCGGAGGGGGTTTCTTCCTCATCTGGAACACCCGGGTCTCTCCGAAGCTTAACGAGGCAATGGTGGGATTCTTGCCGAGATCCGGTTCATCATCGCTGTGCCAGTCTATGCTGTCCTTGTCATGCCTATAGAGGTTGCAGAGGAGGGAGTTGAAGCTGTATGCGGTCACTTCCTCAATGCGGTCCTTCAGCATGGTGAGAAGAGGATGCCACTGCAGACACAGAGGACAGTGCAGTCAGGTGCCACCAGCAAAGAACAACCAAGAATTCCTTCTTCATTTTAAAGAGATAACAGTAATGCCGCGTACACACGACAGGATTTTCCGACAACAAAACCGTGGATTTTTTTTCCGACGGATGTTGGCTCAAACTTGTCATGCATACACACGGACACACAAATGTTTTTGGAAATTCAGAACGTCAAGAACGCGGTGACGTACGACGAGCCGAGAAAGATTAAGTTCAATAGCCAGTGCTCTTTTGCTTGATTCCGAGCATGCTGGGCACTTTTGTGCGTCGGAATTGTGTACACACGATCGGAATTTCCACCAACAAGTCTTGTTGTCGGAAAATTTGAGAACCTGCTCTCAAACATTTGTTGGCGGAAATTCCAACAACAAATGTTCAATGCAGCGTACACACGGTCAGACTTTCCGACAACAAGCTCACATCCAACATTTGTTGTCGGAAAATCCTATTGTGTGTACGGGGCATTAGAGTTAATACCAGATGCCCATTTATTGCAGCTCTATATTCACAGATTCATAGTAGAAATATAGACAAACTTTTTTTTTTTTCTTTTTTCCCCAGTTTGGATAGAGCAAGGAAGGGTTATAACTCCCGTCAAGATTTATTTTTCGCCATCTGTGTCCTATTGCGGAGATTTCACTTCCTGTCCCATAGCCAAACAGGAAGTGAGAGGAAATTCCTGCAAATTAAGGTAATTCCTTGGGGACCCCCCAGGTCACTAGATCTAGTGTCCCCATTGGAAGATTTCCCCTCTATTACTTTTCTGGGGACAACCAAAAATTTGGGATTTTCCTTCACTTCATTTTGTTTGATAATGGTAAACAGGACATATAGAGAGGGGAGAATCTCCCTAACGGGGGGCACAGACAGCAATACAAACCGACAGGGGGGTCTTATCCCCCTCCACTCTATCTAAAATTTTGTTTTTAGTTATACTTTAAAGCAGAGTTCCAGGAATTCACTTCCTACGTAAAAGACAAGCAGATTAAACTTCAGCATTAAAAGTGGTTGTAAAACGTCCCCAAACACACCTCCAAGACGACCACTGCCTTGCTAAAGAAGCTGAGGGTAAAGGTGATGGACTGGCCAAGCATGTCTGTGGGGCATCCTCAAACGGAAGGTGGAGGAGCGCAAGGTCTCTAACATCCACCAGCTCTGCGATGTCGTCATGGAGGAGTGGAAGAGGACTCCAGTGGCAACCTCTGAAGTTCTGGTGAACTCCATGCCCAAGAGGGTTAAGGCAGTGCTGGAAAATAATGGTGGCCACACAAAATATTGACACTTTGGGCCCAATTTGGACATTTTCACTTAGGGGTGTACTCACTTTTGTTCCCAGCGGTTTAGACATTATTGGCTGTGTGTTGAGTTATTTTTGAGGGGACCGCAAATGTACACTGTTATACAAGCTGTACACTCACTACTTTATATTGTAGCAAAGTGTAATTTCTTCAGTGTTTTCACATGAAAAGATAGAAGAAAATATTTAAAAAAAAAGTGAGGGGTGTACTCACTTTTGTGAGACACTGTAACACCCATAAACCTGGAGCATGGCCTTGGCATATAACACCCATAAACCCGGAGGATAGACTTGGCACATAACACCCATAAACCTGGAGAATGGCCTTGGCACATAACACCCATAAACCTGGAGAATGGCCTTGGCACATAACATCCATAAACCTGGAGAATGGCCTTGGCACATAACACCCATATACCTGGAGAATGGCCTTGGCATACAACACCCATAAACCTGGAGAATGGCCTTGGCACATAACATCCATAAACCTGGAGGATAGACTTGGCACATAACACCCATAAACCTGGAGAATGGCCTTGGCACATAACATCCATAAACCTGGAGGATAGACTTGGCACATAACAACCATAAACCTGGAGAATGGCCTTGGCACATAACACTCATGAACCTGGAGAATGGCCTTGGCACATAACACCCATAAACCTGGGAGGATAGACTTGGCACATAACACCCATAAACCTGGAGGATAGACTTGGCATATAACACCCATAAACCTGGAGAATGGCCTTGGCACATAAGACCCATAAACCTGGAAGATACCCATGGCACATAACACCCATAAACCTGGAGAATGGCCTTGGCACATAACACCCATAAACCTGGAGGATAGACTTGGCATATAACACCCATAAACCTGGAGGATAGACTTGGCATATAACACCCATAAACCTGGAGAATGGCCTTGGCACATAAGACCCATAAACCTGGAAGATACCCATGGCACATAACACATATGCCAAATCTATGCTCCAGGTTTATCTGTGTTATGTGCCATGGGTATCTTCCAGGTTTATGGGTGTTATGTGCCAAGGCCATTCTCCAGGTTTATGGGTGTTATATGCCAAGTCTATCCTCCAGGTTTATGGGTGTTAGATAAACCTGGAGCATAGATTTGGCATATAACACCCATAAACCTGGAGGATAGACTTGGCATATAACACCCATAAACCTGGAGAATGGCCTTGGCACATAACACCCATAAACCTGGAGAATGGCCTTGGCACATAACACCCATAAACCTGGAAGATACCCATGGCACATAACACAGATAAACCTGGAGCATAGATTTGGCATATGTGTTATGTGCCATGGGTATCTTCCAGGTTTATGGGTCTTATGTGCCAAGGCCATTCTCCAGGTTTATGGGTGTTATATGCCAAGTCTATCCTCCAGGTTTATGGGTGTTATATGCCAAGTCTATCCTCCAGGTTTATGGGTGTTATATGCCAAATCTATGCTCCAGGTTTATCTAACACCCATAAACCTGGAGGACAGCCTTGGAATATAACACCCATAAACCTGGAGAATGGCCTTGGCATATAACACCCATAAACCTGGAGGATAGACTTGGCACATAACACCCATGAACCTGGAGGACAGCCTTGGCACACTTGTATCCTCGATCCAGGCTCTAACATCGGTTTTTGTGGTAATGTTTGTGTCTTGGACACCAGAGTAAACAGAAGCCTTGGGTACTCACATGAGGATTGGCCTGCATCGTAGACTTTGAGTAGGTATAGGGCACCTCTCCATACCAGCAGGTGAGCCGTGGCTCCTGATAAGGTCCATCTGTCACAAGACAAATCCGGTTACAGGCTGAAAAGCTTTCTTCTACATCACCTACCTAGACGACGGGCTACTACAAGTCCCAGCACCCGGACTCAATGTTCCTCAATTACTAAAGACTAAGACTGGATAAAATACATTGCCATATCATTAACCGATAAACCATCACAACATCGATGACACAAAACAGGTAAAATGGGTTCAAACAGAAATAAACAATTATATTTAATATTTTAAACTTTTTCACACTCAATCGAAAACTAGAAAATAGCATGGAGCAAAGCTTTAAAATTTCCCTACATTTTTATAGAATATCACCACTGTGGTTCCTATTTGTCCCCGGCAAGCCAAATGAAACCATCCCGATATCATTTCTGGGGTTAGGTTTGCTTTAAATGTGAAATTTTTTCTAACTATTGTTATGATCTTTTGATATTGTGGTTATTTTTATTTTTTATCTTAAACTGTATTAGGGACATAAGAACTGATTATTTTTATTTATTTTTTTAATCTAAATTCCCTCGTAATTAGGAGCAGTCTGAAGAATGGAATAGGTAATGAAATAGATGTGGCAGAGTTACTGGCCATTGGAAATCTATTGAGAATAGAGCAAACTCTGTCTCCCTCTGCTGGATGTTTTCAGTACAGCACCTGTGTGAACTTACCTGGCCCCATATTGGATTTCTGCCTCCATGGGATTTCCCGATATAACTGTTCAAACATCCATTCTGCCTCTTTGGGCTCAATAAATGAGGGGAAAAGCCTTAGCCTGCGAAAAGGCAAGGATCATTTAGACAGACATCTATAACACCAGTTACAAATTTACTTTAAAGCGGTAGTAAGCTGCATCTTTAAAAAAATAAAAACCTGGAAGACAATGGCATAATGTGCTAGTATGGATCGCATACTAGCACATTATGAAATACCTACTTTTAGAACAAAGCAATCGAGTGGCACGCTGTGGCCGGGCTTCCATCTTCATCTGGTCTTCCTTCCGGGTTTGCATGCTCTGATCGTCTGATTGGCCAAGCCGCAATCACGTCATTCCCCTGCATGCGCACACGGAATGGAGCCCTGGAGGGACGGGCACAGTTATGCCGTCCATTCAGAGTGCATGCGCCAGTGACATCACCGGCTGCATGCAGTGTGAATATCTCCTAAACGGTGCAAGTTTAGGAGGAGATATTAACAGCACCTACAGATAACCTTTATTATAGGCTTACCTGTAGGTACAAGTAAAAAAAAAAAAAAAAAAAAATGTACAACTGCTTTTGCATTTAACCACTTGCCGACCGCCGCACGCCGATATACGTCGGCACAATGGCAGCGGTGGGCAAATGGGCATACCTGTACGTCCCCTTTAATTTGCAGGGCTAGTGGGGTCGCATACTGCGTGACTGTGCCCACGGGTCCCGCGGACTCGATGTCAACCGGTGTCCCGCGATCGTGTCACGGAGCGGTAGAACGGGGAGATGCAATTCCCTGTTCTGCCTAGCAACATGACAGAGATCCACTGCTCCCCGTCATTGGGAGCAGTGATCTCTGACATGTTGTAGTGAGCCCACCACCCCCCCCCCCCCAGTTAGAATCACTCCCTAGGACACACTTAACTCCTTCATCGCCCCCTAGTGGTTAACCCCTTCCCAGTCAGTGTCATTTACACAGTAATCAGTGCATTTTTATAGCACCGATCGCTGTATAAATGACAATGGTCCCACAATAGTGTCAAAAGTGTCCGATGTGTCCGCCGTAATGTCGCAGTCAAGATAAAAAACAAAAAAAACGCAGATCGCCGCCATTACTAATTAAAAAAAAAAATGCCATAAATCTATCCCCTATTTTGTAGACGCGATAACTTTTGTGCAAACCAATCAATGTACACTTATTTCAGTTTTTTTTTTTACCAACAATATGTAGAAGAATACATATTGGCCTAAACTGAGGGAAAAACTTTTTTTAAGATTTTTTTGGGGGGTATTTATTATAGCAAAAAGTAAAAAAATATAGCTTTTTTTTCAAAATTGACGCTCTTTTTTTTGTTTATAGCGCAAAAAATAAAAACCGCAGGGGTGATCAAATACCACCAAAAGAAAGCTCTGTTTGTGGGGGAAAAAAAAGAAGAAGGACGTCAATTTTGTTTTGGTGTCACGTCGCAATTGTCAGTTAATGCGACGCAGTGCCTTATCACAAAAAGTGCTCTGGTCAGGAAGGGGGGGTAAAATCTTCTGGGGCTGAAGTGGTTAAATTAAATTAAAGACAACAGCAGCCCACTGCCTTTTGAAAATGCCAATAGCCCGATTGCTCTGCTGGTTTTCTGAGTTTAATGTCTTCTGAATTGCTGATCAAGAACAAGTATGCTGCAAGCAAAAGTCAGGCTGACTGGCATACTTGCTCTGGGCCGGTGACTCTGTTAAGAGACCACCAGTAGAATTCTTAGGTTAGAAGTGGCAACCTACGCATCTCTCAATTGGCAGGTCTCCTTATGGATCAGTTTGTCGTGCTTGTCTTGTGCACCTGGCTGGCTATTGGCTATCCCACTCACTCAATGTGCCCAGAGACATTGGACCACAGCCCCCCAATATGGCCACTTTTGGGGGGACAAATCGTTCAGGAAGTTCAAATCATTATTCACCCCAAGATAAGCCACGACCAGGACCCGTCCTTGCCCAACTCGTCGCCATGTGCCAGTGATTGAGAAGCTACTACTGAGCCTGGAGGATGAAAATGACAGCAGAAGAGCCTGGCATTTCCACAAGGAGAATATTTTTTTTTAACATCTTCTTCAATAATGAAGATCTCTCTTACCTGGACACTCCAGAAGCCGATGTGCTGATTTCATATGTACCGGGCTTACTATAGACATAAAAAGACACAAAATTAGAGGACTGAGTGGCTTGGCTTTAGCAATCTTCAATCAACATGGATCAGTCCACCCAAAACTTATCGTTTAGATCAGGGGGGTCTCCAAACTTTATAAACAACGGGGTTGGTTTATTGTCTTTTAACCACTTCCCACCCGGCCACTGTATATATACGGCCAGGTGGGAGCTGTCTACTTCAGATCGGACGTTCCGGAACGTCCTTCAGAAGTAGCGGGATCGCGCGCGTGCCCGCGCAGCGGCGCGATCCCGATGCGCTTGTGTCACCCGGACACGGCGCATCTCGGATCGGCAGGAGGGCTCTGTGATTGGCCCTCCTGATCACATGACGGCCGTGTCGAATCACAGCCGCCATGTGATGTAAGCAAACAGCCGGTTGCTAGGCAATCGGCTCTCCTCTCCTCACACGGAAGTCGTCGGTGAGGAGAGCGGATCGCTGCAGCCGGCTGGTGATCAGTGAGTATTAGCTGTTTTTTTTACAGCTTTTTACTCACTGATCACCAGTCTAGTGTCCCCACAGTAAAACACACATGTCCCCAAATAATAAAAACACATGTCCTCCACATATGTCCCAGTAAAATAACATGTGCCAATGATTATCTGCACACATATGTCCGTGATCACCTGCACACATCTGTACATGATCATTTGCGTACATATGTCCGTGATCACGCAAACCAATTATTATACACTTAACGGATTTTTTTTTTTTACAAAAAACATGTAGCAGAATAAATTTTGGCTTAAATTTTTAACAAAATTTGATTTTATTGGATTTCTTTTAAAAAAGAAAGGAGAAAATATTGTTTTTTTTCAAAATTTCCGCTATGTTTTCGCTTATATCGCAAAAAATTAAAAAAACTGAGTCGCGAATAAATACCACCAAACTAAAGCTCTATTTGTGCGAACAAAATGATAAAAAATTAATTTGGTTACAGCATTGCATGACCGCGCAATTGTCACTGAAAGTGCGAGAGCGCTGAAAGCTGAAAATTGGTCTGGGAAGGAAGGGGGCGAAAGTGCCCAGTATTGTAGTGGTTAAGGAGGGGTTGGACTGTGGCCAGCGGGACTGGAAATTTCCTTGGCATCAGTGGGAGTAAACATGACCAACATTTGGTATCAGGGGGGAGGAAAAGTGCCCCATTGCTGGTGGCAATAGGAGAAAAGTGACTCATATCAGTGGGAAGAATAGTGCCCCAAGGGCCGGATAAAAGGCACGCAAAGGGCCACATCCGGCCCCTGGACCGCAGTTTGGAGACCGCTGGTTTAGATGTTACTAGATGACAGTGTGATGAAATCCCCATAATTTTACCACCTCCAGGCCGGGCCTTTTCTGGCGCTTTTTGTTTACATGTAGTGTTGGATAGCAACATGGTCTAATGTCGTATTTCTGGCATTTCATTTCCTGGTTGATACAGCCAGGTGGCCTAAGTTGGAATGAAACACATCAAAGCTCTGTAGCATATCAGAATAACAAGGGCTTGGCTCAAGCCCACCTGCTGCGATGTGTGATCACAGGCTTCAAAGAGAATAAGAGTTAGCTAAGACGGCCCAGGGCTAATAGAGGTGATTCATGGACAAACACTGCCCCCAGAGGCCAATTATGGCAAGACAGTTAGTATTATAATCTTTTGAGGAAGACTGCCCTGTGAACACTCTGATTCGTCCAAGACCGAGTGGGGCTGGCAATGAGGGGGTTGGATGAGGTGTGACTGAGGTTTGTAAAAAGGGCTGTTTCAAGCAAAGAGCTCTCTCTCTTTCGATGCTGGCCTTTGCTGGAGCCACATTGGCTCTGGCTTTCTCTCTCTCGCTCTTCCCCTTTGGATCATGGCTTGGGCCTAAGCCTCATAGCTCTCGCCCTCTCTTTCAACATCTGGAGACCAGCCGAGTCTAGTCTAGAGGATGTGATAAGTATATTCTTGTATTGTGTTCTGATTGTAAGCTTTGTAATGTCTTTTAATACTTTTATGTTAGTTTACTAATTCTGCTGTTTAGTATATTCTCTTTTCTTAGGAAATAAATGTAACATTGTTCACTAAGCAGGTGTGTTTATTATATCATTGTGCTTATCAGACTCTTATAGACTAGCTAATTTATAGGGATAGGCAGTTTAATACATGTATGCAGTAGTTATATAGGCTATAATAGATTGTATATTATTGCATAGATTACTTCATGGCCTAAGTTGGAATGTAAGCAGTTACACATCAAAGCTTTGTAGCATACATGTGTGATTGCAAGCTTCAAAGAGAGCCACTGCTGCCATGATGACTGATGGGATGAGCTACAGAAGATCAAAGGCCAGGATGTCTATGAAGATTTGACCCAGGTCGGACAGTGGCGATTCATGGACAAACGCTGCTCTCCTAGTGGACAATACAGCATGCTTCCTGGAGAATGGATAGATATTAGGACTACCGCTTGGCAATACCTCATTGTATAGGAGGAAAGTGGGGGTGGCTACGAGTGGGTGTGAATGTGAGTAAAAAGGGCACACACAGGCAATTCGTCCCTTTTTCACTGTTGGTGCAAGCCGGGTGGCTGCCTCTCTTTAACATCTGAGCCTAGCCGATGATATAAAGCCTCACGGAGAGCCTTCTGATAAGTATCCTTGATATTCTTGTATTATATATTCTGATATGACGTGTATTGTTGGTATATGTTTGTAATAACTTTCATGTTAGCATTTCCTATTTCCTTGGGAAATAAATAAGAATGTATTACTTTTAAACCGTGTGTTTGGTTTCATAGCTAACCTTGTATTATTGTGATATCAACAGTAAGAGGTGGTCAGAGTTTAATAGTGTAGCTAACTATAGGGATAGACAAATGAATACATAGGTACAATATTTATTATACAAATTTACTTCATGTAGCAATCAGAATTTTTTGCTAGAAAACTACTTGGAGGTGTTACACTGACTCACTTTACATGTATGTACCGAACATGAAAAATATATACGCGAGCCTAGGCCCACATTAGGTGAAAAAAAAGCCTACTACAATATATGAAAATTTGATAAAATAGGATCTATATATGAATGGGAACTTACTCAATGACACGGGGGTCCGGGATCTTGCGTGCAACCTGAAAGAGATGGACAGCCTTGATGGGATTCAGTTCTTTGCATTTAGACTGACAGACTTCATTTTTAACCCCTTTCCCCCTCAGCATCCCTTTAATAAGGTCTGTATGCCCGGGGGTGGGAAGGATCAGCGATCATGCGACCATTGCGATTGGTTGTAACAGTGGTCACATGATCAAGAGTCGGTCCCGCCAGCTACTGATTGTTAGAGCGTACCGAGAGCCATCTTTGACAGCTTGGTCCCTGTACTGGGAGCGCGCTCTCAGCACAGAAACCTCAGCCGCCCATTGACGCAGATGCCTCATGGCGTTAAAGACTGTGCTCTTTGCTACGTCACCTATGCGTTATGTGAGTGGCAAGAGGTTAAAGAGTGGAAACAAATATTACTAACGATATCTGTTCAATCTTATCTTCAGCATCCCAAGCACAATTTCAAGGCAAGGTTTTTTTTTTTTTTTTTGCTATCGCTGAATAATTGTAAAAAGTGAAAAGAATTTTCTACAGGCAATTGTCAGGCAATATAGGCGTACACATGTCTGGGTGCAGATATAGGACTGCACACCATTACATGCAATACCTGCTGTGGACAGGGTGTTAGAGTGACAAACCCCTATTTTTCAAAAATAATCCATACACGTTTATAATTGAATGGCTCTGTAATCTATTTTTCATGAAATTGTTTCTTCCTGTGTTTTTCTGTCTCCTTGCAACATCCTTTTTGAGCTCCTGAACCTAAACTTTCCCCCTTTCACTGAAATGTGTTTAGAATGAGCAGAGCACTGCTCTATGTACACTACAAATCCCACAGCAGAAAAAAAAATTTAAAAAATTGACGGAGAGCAATGGGAGAATTTTTTTTTATAAGCTAAGAACATTATATATATATATATATATATATACACACACACACACACACACACACACACACACACACAATTACTGTTATGTGAAAGGAAGAAGACAGAAGAAGAAGAAGACAGAAGAAGACAACGGAGGAAGAGAAGAAGAAGACGGAAGAGAAGAAGAAGAAGACAGAAGAAGACAACGGAGGAAGAGAAGAAGAAGACGGAAGAGAAGAGATAAAATAGAAGAAGACAACGGAGGAAGAGAAGAAGAAGACGGAAGAGAAGAGAGAAAAGAGAAGAAGACAACGGAGGAAGAGAAGAAGAAGATGGAAGAGAAGAGAGAAAAGAGAAGAAGACAACGGAGGAAGAGAAGAAGAAGATGGAAGAGAAGAGAGAAAAGAGAAGAAGACAACGGAGGAAGAGAAGAAGAAGATGGAAGAGAAGAGAGAAAAGAGAAGAAGACAACGGAGGAAGAGAAGAAGAAGATGGAAGAGAAGAGAGAAAAGAGAAGAAGACAACGGAGGAAGAGAAGAAGAAGATGGAAGAGAAGAGAGAAAAGAGAAGAAGACAACGGAGGAAGAGAAGAAGAAGATGGAAGAGAAGAGAGAAAAGAGAAGAAGACAACGGAGGAAGAGAAGAAGAAGATGGAAGAGAAGAGAGAAAAGAGAAGAAGACAACGGAGGAAGAGAAGAAGAAGATGGAAGAGAAGAGAGAAAAGAGAAGAAGACAACGGAGGAAGAGAAGAAGAAGATGGAAGAGAAGAGAGAAAAGAGAAGAAGACAACGGAGGAAGAGAAGAAGAAGATGGAAGAGAAGAGAGAAAAGAGAAGAAGACAACGGAGGAAGAGAAGACGAAGACGGAAGAGAAGAGAGAAAAGAGAAGAAGACAACGGAGGAAGAGAAGAAGAAGATGGAAGAGAAGAGAGAAAAGAGAAGAAGACAACGGAGGAAGAGAAGACGAAGACGGAAGAGAAGAGAGAAAAGAGAAGAAGACAACGGAGAAAAGAGAAGATGGAAGATGAAATGGAAGAGAAGAGAGAAAAGAGAAAATGGAAGATGAAATGGAAGAGAAGAGAGAAAAGAGAAGATGGAAGATGAAATGGAAGAGAAGAGAGAAAAGAGAAGATGGAAGATGAAATGGAAGAGAAGAGAGAAAAGAGAAGATGGAAGATGAAATGGAAGAGAAGAGAGAAAAGAGAAGATGTAAGATGAAATGGAAGAGAAGAGAGAAGACAGAAGGGAAGGAAAGGAAGGGGAGGAGGAGGAGAGGAGAAGAGAAAAAAATAAAAATAAAAAAAGAGTGTCACCTCTTAATCCTTGTCGACTCAATGGGGTTGATTTACTAAAGGCAAATAGACTGTGCACTTTTCAAGTGCAGTTGCACAAATTTTTCTTAGTAAATGTAATGTGGTGATGCTTCCCTTTTGTAAAGAATAATCAATCAGGTGCAAGATGATTGGATTGGGTGATGGAAATCAGCAGAGCTACCAAATTTACTCAGCTCTGGGGAAAATCATTGCAACTGCACAGTCTATTTGCGTTTAGTAAATCAACCCCATGGCGTACAAACCACAGAAAAGCAAGGTTCTGTGTAAGGAAAACTAACTTTAACCTGTTTCATGAGACCACTTAGTAGAATAAGAATTATACAGCTGGTTGAAGAAGACTAAAAAATATCCAACTGGCAATTACATTTACCTCTGTTGGCTCTTTATATACAAACTGTTTGTCTGGAATAACTTGGTCATGTCCCCAGCCCTGAGGTTTTCCTGTGGCTACAGTAACTCGAGGTCCTGGAACAAAATGAAAGACAGTTGAAATCGTTTTACACCATTTTTTATAGCGGTTCTCTACAAAAAGTAGACTGCCACTGATAAACTTCTTCTAAAACTGCACATTGTCCGGGTGTCAGGTTAGTCCTCTGGTTCCAATACTTCCTTCAGCTGGGTGTACACTAGCAGAATTTCCTTCAGCATTTTTTGTTGTACGAACGTTCATTCGCATTTCTAATCATTAGTGGGGTCAAATCGACCTTCATTTTCAACCGCCATGATTAGAAAAATTGATGGAGTAGGATGGAAAATTTTTCTTGAATGAACGAATTTCTAACGGTGTATGTGGATTTTGTTTGGTAAAGTCCATTCATTCCAAAATCAAATGTTAAAAGCACACAAAGTCTTCAACTACTTTCAAAGGGCATTCAAAATGTATTGAGAATATTCTACATTTCTACTGGTAGAGATAGGAATAGGAATCCAAACCAACAGGATTGGTTTGGACCATCTCGGAACCATAATCAATTTAGACCCCCTTTTTTTTGGGAGGAGAGACAGAGGAACAAATCAAAGAGAGGGACTCTTTTTGGGAGTAGAAAGAAAAAGAAAAAAGGGTCTGAATGATGTAGGTATCGTTAATCTAAGCCAGACCACCCTTATGGATCAAGAAAAACTGCTACTTAATCATGGTCTGAAGTTTGCTCCACCAAAACCATTAAACAAGTTTGGCGTTTTTATGGATATTCACAAATACATCAGTAAACTAAACATTAAACTCCATTGGATTTCTAATCCTGTTGCCACAAATAGGACAGAAGCCACCAGCATTAGACACTCAGGGTTGGCCAATGCTTCCTTTTTCAACCCCTCTTGGTGTGTTGACTGCTTCATTGGGTGTTTTCAGGGAATTAGTGTTGAAGGATCTAGATTCCTTGAACATCAAGAGGGCTAGGTTGGATATTGGATTTAAACAAGGGTTAGAGCCCCTAAAACAGAGGAATGACATTATTGTCCGCTCTGCAGAGTATTGTTGCTGTGGATAAATCTTCTTATCTATTGGAGATGTAAAGGATATTGTCAGATTGTGAGACTTACCGTATTTATCGGCGTATAACACGCACTTTTTTCCCCTCTTAAAATCAGGGGAAAATCGTGGGTGCGTATTATACGCCGATCCCCCGCTGATTGTTTTGAAACGAGCGAGCAGAGCCGAGATACAGAAAGCCGAGGAGTACTTCGGCTATTCTCGGGCTCCTCCCGCAGTCCCGCCCACCTCCACTGGATTGTCAGCGGCGCTCGCTCTTTTTCCATACAGAAAGCCGAGAGTACTTCGGCTATTCTCGGGCTCCTCTCGCAGTCCCGCAAGAGGAGCCGAGACTAGCCAAAGTACTCTCGGCTTTCTTTTTTTTTAATTCTTTATTTATTTCAAAATTTTCAAAAATACATACATTTCATTGCACCGAACCATTATTACATTTTACACACCCCATTACACACCCCATATCCCACCCCACCCCCCCGCCCCCCCCCCCTGCCTTGCAAGTTAGTCCTATAGGGTCCTATAATATCCTATAGTCTAGGTCCAATTTCTCACGTATAACAATATTTTCTATCCATCATTTACCCCTAAGAGAGAGGCATAGCCTCATATTTATCCAATAATCTCTTCAAAATATCTCCATGATTTTTTAAACTCCTCCCAAACTTGCCACTTTCCATCTCCTCTTCCTTCATTGGCATTATCTTCCTTATATAATTCTACTCTTTCCATTTTTTGCTGTAAATTAACTCGGGCGATCCATTCCCATATCCGCAGACTCTCCCTTTCCATCCACTTCTTTGGGATCAGATTTTTAGCTTCATTTAGGAATATGGGTATTAAGGATGCCTTGTATTGTCTCATGGGCACATCCGTCCCATGGAACAATACCGTCCAAGGATCTTCAGAAATAGTTTTTTTTGTGATATCTTCAATTAGGTCAAGGATTTGTTGCCAGTATCTTTTAATGATGGGACATTGCCACCATATATGGGCCATAGTGCCAGGGGCTCCACAGCCTCGCCAACATTCGGGGGATTTGTCCTTTTGATATCTGGTACTCTCGGCTTTCTGTATGTCAGCGGCGCTCGCTCCTCTCGCAATCAGCGGAGGTGGGCGGGACTGCTAGAGGAGCCAAGAATAGCCGAAGTACTCTCGCCTTTCTGTATCTCAGCTCCGCTCGCTCCTCTCTGCTCACAGTCAGCGGAAATCGGCGCCAAATTTAAATCAGGGAAATGCTAAAGAGACTGGCAAGGCTGCAGATGGACACTGGGCAAGGCTACAATGATGGACAAGGCTGCAGATGGACACTGATAAAGCTGCATTGATGGGCATTTAAATGTACCTTATATACTCGAGTATAGGCCGACCTGAATACAAGCGGAGGCACCTAATTTTACCACAAAAAAATTGAAAAACTTATTGACTCGAGTATAAGCCTAGAGTGAGAAATGCGCAGCTACTGTAGGTGGAAAAGGAGGGTCAACAATGCCCATTTGCAGGCTCACTGTGCCCATTTTCAGCCTCACTCTGCCCATTTGCAGCCTCACTGTGCCCATTTGCAGCCATAGGTCCCCCCAAACTTCAAACTTGGTAGTTAAGGGTTCCTAGATGCCCCCTAGCTGCAGCCAAAATTTGGGGTCTCTGAAATAACATTGCTGCATATGGACACCGTTGAGCAACTTTGGGGCCCCGTATCTTTGGGCAACTTGGTGCTAGGAACCCCAAATTTGGTATGCAAACTCACAACATATGGCACTACAATATACCCAAAGATGGGGTTCCCATTACCATGTGACCCCGAGATACGGGGCCCCAAAGTCGGTTCAGAAAATGTCAAGCACTTTTCTGCAGCAGAGAATGACATTTTCTGAACCGACTTTGGGGCCCCAGTATCTCTGGGCCACTTAGTGCTACGAACCCCATCTGGATATAAACCCCATTGGATATGTTGTAGTGCCATGTGTTGTGAGTTTGCATACCAAATTTAGGTTTCCTAGCACTAAGAGGCCCCGAGATATGGGGCCACAAAGTTGGGTCGGAAAATGTAATTTTCTGCCGCAGAAAAGTGATTGACTCGAGTATAAGCCGAGGAGGGCACTTTCAGCACAATAAAATGTGCCAAAAAACTCAGCTTATACTCGAGTATAAGGTACGTTTTTTTCCTTAAACCTCCCTCCTAAACTTGGGGTGCGTGTTATACGCCAATAAATACGGTATATTTCTTTACCATCCAATCCCACTAATGGATATAAAAAAAAAAGAGGAGCTTGTCAGATTAATAGATGGGGGGGGGGTTTCAAAAAAAGATTTTATCCAAGAAGGAGAAGGACCATTTGGTCCCCATGGCTCCACTTGTTTCAGTGATGTACTACCTACCAAAAGTTCAGAAGGATCCGGCTAATCCCCTGGTAGGCCGATTGTTAGTGGGATCGATTCTGTGACCTCTAGGATAGGTAGATACATCGATGTTTTTTTGCAACCTCTGGTAGTCTAAACCTCGTCCTTCTTGATGGACTCCACTCAGGTTTTGAACCTTCTTAGTGGTATCCAGTGGTGTCGCTAGGGGGTGGCTTTTGGGGCTATAGCCCCAAATCTGGGGCCCATAGCCTGAGTCTCTGCAGGGGTCCCCAAGGGGAGGGGAGTCTCTCTGGGGACCCTGATGCAAGGGGGGGCTCTCTGGGGACCCTGATGCAAGGGGGGCTCTCTGGGGACCCTGATGCAAGGGGGGGCTCTCTGGGGACCCTGATGCAAGGGGGGGGCTCTCTGGGGACCCTGATGCAAGGGGGGGCTCTCTGGGGACCCTGATGCAAGGGGGGGGCTCTCTGGGGACCCTGATGCAAGGGGGAGGCTCTCAGGGGACCCTGATGCAAGGGGGAGGGCTCTCTGGGGACCCTGATGCAAGGGGGGGCTCTCTGGGGACCCTGATGCAAGGGGGAGGCTCTCTGGGGACCCTGATGCAAGGGGGGGGCTCTCTGGGGACCCTGATGCAAGGGGGAGGCTCTCTGGGGATATATACACACACACACGCGTATATTACTGTACATACATGTGTATGCCCGCCCAAGCATATGACTTTCTTTACTACGCTGCTATGGGCTCTAGCCCCAGATCTTTTGTAGACCCAGCAACGCCCCTGGTGGTATCCAAAGGAAGGAGGGGTTCATTTTGGCAACGGCCGATGTGTCCTCTCCGTACACTCTCATATCTCATGAGGATGGTTTTGAGGCAGTGGACCCACACAGCGTGATTTTTATTCTGAAGCTTCTGACTTTTGCCATGAACCACAATTACTTTTGGTTTTTGCGGCTCCTTATACTTGCTAACAAACCTCTGAGGGCTTCACAGAACAGCTGTATTTATACTGAGATTAAATTACACACAGGTGGACTAATGACTAATTAGGTGACTTCTGACGGCAATTGGTTCCACTAGTTAGGGGTATCGGAGTAAAGGGGGCTGCATACAAACGCACGCCACACTTTTCAGATATTTATTGGTAAAAAAAAAAATGGAGAAATCCATTTATCGTTTTCCTTCCACTTCACAATTATGTGCCACTTTGTGTTGGTCTATCACATAAAATCCCAACAAAATACATTTAGGTTTTTGGTTGCAACATTTCAAAGGGGTATGAATACTTTTTCAAGGCACTGTAGTGCAGTAGAATAAATAAGTAACCAGCTGTTGGCTAATTGCCAGCTCCCATCTCTCCACAGTGACTCACCTGCTGATGATATCCTGCTCGTCAGTCCTGCCTACTTAAGCCGTCCAGTCCAGAGGATCTCTGCCTTCGCCTTGGTCACATCTCTAGAGACGCTCTCCTGTGTTCCTGTTAAAGACTTGCTTGGCTGACATTCCTTCTGGCTCCAGATCCTGCTTGCTGTTCTACTACGCTGATTTCTGGCTCCCTGACCTTTTGGCTTGTCTGACTATCCGTTCCGGTTCCTGAGCTCTGGCTATGTTTTGACTACGTTTACTTTTTTATTATTATTATTATTATTAAACATGTGTGTTTTTAACTGTACTTTTGTCTCAGTCTGATTCATGGTCTCTGACATCACTGTGATTAAGTAACAATCCATCCAATCGCTGTGCAGCTCATTACCTATGTGAGCGGTGGCTTTTCCTGCCCACGCCCCCTGCACACGAGCTCTCCGCCTCTTGTCATCCATTCTACTGAGCTATAAAGGCGATCACCGGCTCCAAGATTCCTGCAAACATAAAACAAATCCGGGTAATCATCCCCCATAATGCCACAGAGAAAAGACATTTAGTAATAAATAACTATAGTAATATCATATATACTCGAGTATAAGCCGAGTTTTTCAGCACATTTTTTTTGTGCTGAAGGTGCCCCCCTCGGCTTATACTCGAGTCAAGCACTTTTCTGCAGCAGAGAATGACATTTTCCGACCCGACTTTGGGGCCCCGTATCTCGGGGCCACTTGGTGCTAGAAACCCCAAATTTGATGTGCAAACCCAGTTGAACTAGCACTACAAGTTGTGGGGTTCCTAGCACCAAGTGGCCCCGAGATACGGGCCCCAAAGTCGGTCAACTGTGTCCATCTGCAGCAATGTCATTTCGGGACCCTTTGGGTCCAGAGACCCCAAATTTTGGCTGCAGATAGGGGGCATCCTAGGAACCCTTAACTACCAAGTTTGAAGTTTGGGGGACCCATGGCTGCAAATGGGCACAGTGAGGCTGCAAATGGACATTGTTGACCCTCTTTTACACTTACAGTAGCTGCGCATATCTCACCCTAGGCTTATACTCGAGTCAATAGGTTTTCCCAGTTTTTTGTGGTAAAATTAGGTGCCTCGGCTTATATTCGGGTCAGCTTATACTCGAGTATATACGGTAACCTAAATATGTGGAAGAGAAAAAAAAACGTATAAAGTTCTCGATGTGCAACAGAAAATCAGACCACATGCGGTTTCTGCAGATTTTGGATAATATACTTGCCATTCCACACAATGCAGCTACATCCAGCAGTGGATTTACCCTTAAAACTTACGGGGAAACTAAGGCTGGATTCACACATGTTATTCTGTTTCAACCGCCGCTTTACGCATTGACCATACCTTCTTTAGACCCAGTCTGTCCGGACTGTATGGTCACCTACTGACTTGGCACCATCCACAGGCAGCTTAACTCTTCAATAAGATACAGAAGTTCAATTCAATTTTACTTAATGTGATTGCAGTACAGAGGATGTTTTTCCAGTCTTATGAAGTATAATAAGACAATGACTTCCCCAAGCCATGTCTTTCTGAATAGCTAACGCTGATTGAAGAAAAATGGAAGAACTGGGGAGAGTCTATCATTAAACGGGAGGGGAGGACAGAGGAAGATACCAAAGTCAGATTAGTAAACAAGCTGCAGTGGCCCAAAACTGCCACCAGATGGCAGCATACTACAAAATAAAATAAAAAATTGATAACCTCATGCAGTTCAATAAAATACATAAATATGAAATAACCTTATGCCACGTACCCACGAGCGGATTTTACGTCGGAAAAAAACTTGGATGGTTTTTCCGACGGAATTCCGCTCAAGCTTGTCTGGCATACACACGGTCACATAAAAGCTAACGAACTTTCGACCGTCAAGAACGCAGTGACGTGCAACACTACGACGAGCCAAGAAAATGAAGTTCAATGCTTCCGAGCATGCGTCGAATTGTTTCTGAGCATGCGTGGGAATTTTGCGCGTCGGAATTGGTACAGACGATCGGAATTTCCGATCAAAACTTTTTTTTCCGACCGAAAAAATTGAGGACCTGCTCTCAATCTTTTGCTGGCTGGAATTCGGCCAGCAAAAGTCCGATGGAGCCTACACACAGTCGCATTTTCCGGCCAAAAGCTCTCATCGGTCTTTTGCTGGCGGAATTTCCGAATGTGTGTACGCGGCATTATACTAATAATGAGATTCTAGTACAGTTTGTCTTCCTTCTTCCCTGTTGGTTTTGCTAGGTAGCCATTCTCTGCTTACAGTTAGTTCCCAATCAGGGTAAGCGAGATCCGGTTATGGAGAACACCGATCACACCTTCTATACTCTGCAATTTGTGTTTGTTTTATATTGTTTCAATTGTGCAATAAGCAATCTGACAATGCTGTACAGTAATACCCTATATGTCAACTATGTTGGACTTTGTTATCTTAAAATTTAATACAAATATAAAGCTTAAAGCGGAAGTAAACCCATCGATTTAACAGTCTAAAAAAAAAAAAGGCATGCCGTGAATGCTAACTGCACATTGGCTGTGCTCTCAACCAAACAGTCAAACCATCCAATGGCTGGTGTCATAACAGATCACATGTGCAGCACTGTGGCAGTTGAAGATTAAACAGAGGCAAAGATGGCAGCTTCCTTGGCTGAAAATGATAGGGGGGTTTACTTCCACTTTAAAAGCGGAGGTTCACACAACAAAGGAACCTCTGCTTTTTGGACCCCCCCCCCCCCCTGGTGTCACATTTGGCACCTTTCAGGGGGGAGGGGGGTGGATACTAATACAGTTATTTGCACCCACTTCCGGGCATAGATATCCGCAGAATCTGCGAGAATCTACGCCACTTCCTGTCGTTCCCCCAACCCCCCCGCTGTCTGTTGAGAAACACACGGATCCCAGAGACAGCAGGGACCATTCGTATTGCGCAGCGCGACTCGCACATGGGCAGTGGGGAACCAGGAAGGCTTCACTTCCTAATTCCCTTTGCGAGGATGGCGGCGGCAGAACTCGAGAGCCGAGCGACAGATCGGCTACGGGGGCCGACATCGCGGGCGCCCTGGACAGGTAAGTGTCCATATTTTAAAAGGCTCTCCATCCAATCTGACAGAGCTTGAGATATTTTGCAAAGAAGAATGGGCAGAAATGTCCCTCTCTAGATGTGCAAAGCTGGAAGAGACATCCCCAAAAAGACTTGCAGCTGTAATTGCGGTGAAAGGCGGTTCTACAAAGTATTGACTCCAGGGGGCGCCATACAAATGTCCCCTCCACACTTTTCAGATATTTATTTGTAAAAATGTGAAAACCATTTATCATTTTCCTTCCACTTCACAATTATGTGCCACTTTGTGTTGGTCTATCACATAAAATCCCAATAAAATACATTTATGTTTTTGGTTGTAACATAGCAAAATGTGGAAAATTTCAAGGGGTTTGAATACTTTTTCAAGGCACTGTATATACCTATTATACAATGTCATGATCAGATCAGTACTGTATATCTACTAAATATTTACTAAAGGCAAGTCCACTGTACACTTGGAAGTGCAGTCACTGTATATCTGAGGGGGACATGCAAGGAGAAAAAAAAAACAGCATGTTTGCTTGTACATGATTGGATGATAAAATCAGCAGAGCTTCCCCTCATTTCAGATCTTCCAAGTGAACTTGCAGTGCAAAGGGGATTTGCCTTTAGTAAATAAACCCCAATGCCAGTAATGTATATCTACTATACAATACCCTGAATGCAGGCTCCTGATTGGTTCCCATGTCTCTGACTTTGTTACATTCCTGTATTACGTGAACATTTCTTGTTCCACTAAAAATAACCTTCATAACAAATACAAAAATATCAACTAGGAAATGATCCCCCTGAATTACACACAGAGAACCATTCCCTGTGTTAGTTACCTGTCACTCCATGCTGCTTCCTCTTCCTGTGTTACACACAATCCCTTCCCCAGCTAAGCCAGAAGAAAAGGTTCCTACCCTCTAACAGTCCTATCATGTCTGCTGAGGGTTTTGCTGCTGTAATACATGAAAAGATGTAAAATGACTGGAGAACAACGAGGAGATATCAGGACAGAAATATAATATTATATTTACATATATGATATATATATATATATATATATATATATATATATATATAGGGCTGTGGAAATGAAAGATTAATTCCTCGATTAATCGATACATTTTTTTGATCGATCAAAATTCTTTTGTTCGGTACTCACATCTCCGCCGGCTTCCGGGCCTTCAGGGAGTTCCGTCGGAGATCCGGTGACATCACGGACATTGATGTCACCGGACTCCTCCCCCCTTCCCCAAGTGCCTCCGTCTGCTAACGAAGGGAAGGGGGAGGAGTCTGGGGACGTTGAAGTTCTGATTGAACGTAATGCGTACGGGGAGGAGCTATGCATGACGTCACCCACTGCTGCCCTACGGAACTAACACGATTGTCGGCTTTACATGCTGTGTTTTTATCATCTTTATGTGAGTAGTTTGTGTTTAAACACAAAAAAATGTATCTTATACTTAAGCGGTGAGCACTTAGATCTTTTCTTTCTACCCATGACCTGCGTCCTTGCTGAGATCTAAGGAGACGTGAGAGAAGTTTATGGTCCGTGTTAACCCTTGTGATACCCGCTTGTATGACCACCTGTTTGCACAGGGGTCCATGCCATAAGGTGAGAGTGATTAGTTAGACCGGAGGTGGAGGGATTGTCACGCTACTGTGGGGAAAAAAAAATGAGTCGGTGCTACAGTTTGAATTTAAAACGTATTTGTGTGAACTGTGAAGTTAAGTCATGGATTGTGGAAACCAACTAGTGTCGGGTGATTGTATATAGTGTATACCACATTTACCACTGACTAATGCAGAGTTGCAATGCAAGGAGATCAGCTAAAAGTAGTTGGATCTGTATGTGCGTTATGATTAATCAAAATTAGTCGCTTAATCGATTAAAAAAAAAAAAATAGATTAATCGAACATGAAAATTTTAATCAGTAACAGCCCTATTTATATATATATATATATATATATATATTAACAGAGACCCTAGAGAATAAAATGGTGATCGTTGCAATATTTTCTGTCACATGGTATTTGTGCAGCGGCCTTTCAAATGCATTTTTCTGGGTAAAAAAAAACAAAACACTTTCATGAATTTAATAAAAACGAAACAGCAAAGTTAGCCCAATTTGTATAATGTGAAAGATGATGTTACGCCGAGTAAATAGATACGTAACATGTCATGCTTTGAAATTGCACACATTCGTGGAATGGCAACAAACTACGGTACCTAAAAATCTCCATAGGCCACGAAATGTAACGGTTGCCAGGTTAGAGTTACAGAGGAGGACTTTGGCTAGAATTATTGCTCTCACTCTGACGATCGCAGCAATACCTCACATGTGCGATTTGTACACTGTTTACATTTGCGGGAGCGACTTGCGTATGCATTTTCTTTGCTGCGCGGGGACGGAAATTATTATTTATTTTTTTCATTTTGGAAAAAAATAAGATCACTTTTATTGCTGTCACAAGGGATGTAAACATCCCTTGTGACAGTAATAGGAGGTGACAGGTGCTCTTTATGGAGGGATCGGAGGTCTAAAGGACACTAACTCTCTTCTCTGCACCTAAAAGTGCACCAAAAACGGCAATTCTGAATACTGTCGTTTTTTTTTTTCATTTTTTTAAATCAGCGCCATTGGCAACCAAATAAACCGGCCGTCGCTTCTGGGATTGTAGATCGGAGCCAAAGGCGGCTTCGTTCGGGTCTTGGTCTAGTAGAATCTCCATGCCAGCAGTTCCATTGTTTTCCATTAGGATGCCGTGGATGAATGGACACAGTCGCTGCTCCCAGTATGACATCCGTGCAAGTGCATGTCCCCCAAACTCACCCAGGATGGGTTCAGGGCCATGCACCCACATCACATCTATACAAGCTTGTTGGCAACCCCATTCTAAAGCCAGCCATAGATGGAGCTATGGAAAGGAAATCACTCACAATCAGGGTTGCTGGGGCAATCTCTCCTGCAAAGCCATTGTGTGCTCCCGGCGGAAGGGTGGGGGAAGCCGTCCCCACCGCGAGAACACAACAAGGATAGGCGTGCGCAGGGGGTGTGCCAGGTGTGCCCCCTTTCTTCAGGCCAAACTCAAACACTTTAATGGCGCACGGCAAAAAAATAATTTTGATGGGGAACGCTGTGGACGCTGTATTCCCCCTTAAATTAGGATTCCCAAAGCCCCCCTTACATCTAAGTCCCTCTTACCTTAGTGTACTCACTCACTCAGAGGCAGAAGCGAGAAGTGAGGGAGACTTCAGTCACAGACATTGGACGGTGAGCTCAGTCACCCAAGGATGGAGGCTCAGGTGTCGGGGGGGTCCCCGTCATGAATGAAAGGTGTCGACACCTTTCATCCATATTGTATCTGTCGGTTCCTGAGCTTCACATTTCCAGACCACACATCCCTTTGCTGAGGCACAGAACGCCGGAGATTGGAGCGTGGGTGGGCAGACAGAGGGGGAGGAGCAGATCAAGCCCTTTCTCCTCTCCTGTCCGTGTATGGGGATGGGGCCTGTGCCCACCCCTATGCACTCGGCGGTTGTGGTACTTGGTTACTTGGGGAGCCACAGTCCATTATGAATATTGTGTCCGGATTTCAGGTAGTCTGAAACCTGGTCACACGATTCGAAAACCCGGACTGTCCGGGTGTATCCCGGACAGGTGGCAACTCTAGGTGTGCCTGGGCACACCCTAATTACTCTGTGCTGATTCCCCCCCACTGCCTGGGTTTCCCCTCGTGTCATGCCCACCCCCCCTCACTTCAGTGCTGCTGGATTTCTGCCTTTCCTCTCCCCCGGCTGCTGCAGGGGATGTTTTCAGGATGCAGAGTGGGGGAAGGGTCTAATCAATGGGTCATTTATCGGCCTCTTACTTTTCTAAATGAACACACTCGCTCACTGTGTTCAATCACAACCGAAGCATAGTACACCATGTTTACTATGCTTCCGTTTTGGAATGAACAGGAAGCCGCTCAGCACAGAGCCCTTCCCATTCATTCACTGTCCAGTGCAGCTGAGGCTTGTGTGTTTGAGCTTTCGGGTGCACACGGCACACCCTAATGCAATGGGCTGCGCATACCTATGACAGTGAGTGATAATCGCATGTAAACTCCAACAGCCTGGTTGTACCCAAGTCGATCGATCAACTTGGGTACATTCAGCCTGCCCATATATGGTTTGAATCTTGACCGGTCACCTGCTGAACCGACCAAGTTTCGAACCGTCTATGGCAGTGATGGCAAACCTTGGCCCCCCAGATGTTTTGGAACTACATTTCCCATGATGCTCAACTACACCGCAGAGTGCATGATCAACATAGGAAATGTAGTTCCAAAACATCTGGGGTGCCAAGGTTCACCATGCCGGGTCTATGGCCACTAATGTGGAGTTGGCCCCTCATAACTACCATAAGAACCTCCGCGCTTCTAGGAAGGTTTTCTACAAGAATGTTGAGTGTGGATGTAGAAATTGGTTCCCATCCAGCCAGAAGAATTACCGTGAGGTTAGGTATTGATGATGGATAAGAAGATCTGGCTTGGGCATCCACATCTATGAAATATTTAGGAATCCAGCTTACGGACAGACCAGACTCCCTGTACACACATAACTATATGCCATTACTCAAAAAGACCTTGCAAGACTTATTACACTGGGACAAGACGCACTTTACAGGGCTAGGCAGGACAAACATCATAAAGATGACGGTACTGCCCCGCATCCTTTTCATGCTACAAATGGTGCCAATACGCCTACCAAAACGCTTTTTCACTGAGCTACGTAGCTCATTCATTAAGTTTGTATGGGGGGGCAAGAGGCCCCGTCTAGCCATTGCAACACTCCAAAGACACAAGATAGGAGGGAGTTTGGGAATACCTAATATTCCCCAGTACTATCAAGCGATCGCTTTGCAGCGAATCTTGAACTGGAAATTTCATACATCATTCAAGCTGTGGGTTCCCTTGGAGAAGACGATGGCAGGCAGAGACTTGGCGAGCGCTCCTTGGATCCCTGCTGGGGACAGGGGACTCTCCAGCTGGGTCTCTCCCCTGACGGCCCACACCCTGCAAACATGGGACAGGGTGAACGCTCGGTTGGCCTTGGCCCCACAGGTGTCCCCACTGATCCCAGTGAGTGGCTTCCCATGGTTTCCTCCAGGGGAACAGGTAGCAGCACTGGGCACATGGATAGGGGATGGGGATGTCAGCCTGATAAAACTACTTGAGGGAGACTCAGTGATGCCGCTGGCCACTTTAAGGAAATGGTATGGCAGCTTCCCCCTCGACTTTTGGAGACACCGCCAGCTAGAGACTTTTGTAACAAAGCTCCACAGACAAACGCCACTCAGAACCAGGCTGACAGAATTCGAAAGCATTTGGACAGATACAGAACCACTACCCCACATGATCTCGGTACTCTATAGACTGCTGGAGACAGCGACCCCCAATCCCAAGCCCCTCTACATTAAGGAATGGGAAAAGGACTTGCAACTCGAATTTACAGAGGAACAACTTAGCCACCTTTACTGACTGACCCACTCGAGCTCCATAGACTCCAAAACCCAGGAAAACAACTTTAAAATCCTGTCAAGATGGTACAGGGTCCCCACTACTTTAGCCAGAATCGTCCCCACTGCCTCCGATCGCTGTTGGAGGGGTTGTGGAATGAAAGGCACATTCCTACACATTTGGTGGGAATGCCCGATACTGAGGCCATTTTGGTCCATAGTGAGCAAACACATCTCTGACAGCTTAGGCATAGATGTCCCGGACCAGCCGAAACACTTTCTTCTCCATGTACCTCCCATGCCCCTGTCTCGATACAAAAAAAGTGGTCTCCCCCACCTCCTCAATGCGGCCAAACGCTTAATTCCAATACATTGGAAGAGTACGCAGATTCCAAGCGAACAAGACTGGCTGGGAAAGGTGGGAGAGATCATGGAAGCAGAGAGCTGGCTTGCCACCTGCCGAGACACCCGAGAGAAATTTGAGCTCACATGGAGAACCCACACGCAAGACCCAGCCTGGGTCCCCTCTAGCTTAGATGTAGCACTACTTGGCCTAGCAGATCCTTCCTTCCAGAGACTTGTCCAGGCGAACCATCAGTCAGTAACCACAAGCTCCGCCTAAAGGTGGACCCCAGCGAATCCGGTGAGACTTGGTATAAATGCCTCCTCTACAATCGAAAGACTTCCACCCTGGCTACCTGTTTCTCACCACTCTCACTTCTTTGCCCTTTCCTCTTATCCTCTCTTCCTCCTTCTCTTGAGACTCCTACCTCAATTCTTACTTACCTTCTCTCGATGTTTTTTGTTGTTTTTATTATATTATGCTAGGTTTTTTCTTTTTCATATTATTGTGAGATAACCATGGGATACATAGCCACTGAAGGGGAGCACCCCTCCACCTCCCAATATGTGGGGAGGCTAGTCTAAATGGACCGAATGTCCAAGACGGGCGGGGAGCCCCTCCGAGCACAAGAAGAGTTACATCCCAACAGTGGTGATTGCACTACCTTTTCTCAGGACAATAACCTTGCTCTCCCCCCCCCCCTGCTCCTTCATCCCACCTCTCCTTCCCCCTTGTTGCCCCCTCCCCTCTACCCCCCCCCCCCCCTGTGTCTCCCCCCCTGATTTTTCTTGCAATGTTATGTTATTGTTTTGTTAACATTTGAAAATGAAAATAAAAATTATACAAAAAAAAAAGAAGATCTGGCTTGCAGTTGGTGTTCCAGTTCATCTCAAAGGTGTTCATTAGGGATAAAGTTGGGGGCTCTGTTCAGAACACTCAAGTACCGTATTTATCGGTGTATAACACTTTTTTCCCCCTTAAAATCGGGGGAAAGCCGTGGGTGCGTGTTATACGCCGATACCCCCCAAAAAAAGTGACAAAAATGTCAAGCGGCGCCGAATAATAGCGAGCGCCGCCGAAAAAGACTGAATCGCCGCCAAAAAAACCCGAAGCGCCACCGGAAAAGACTGACTGTCGGCTCGGTCTTTTCCGTCGGCGCTTCGGTCTTTTTCGGCGGCGATGTCTTGGCGGCGGGAAATTTAAATGCGGGCAAGACTGCAAATGACGCTGGCAAGCTACAATGACAGTGGGCAAGCTACAATGACACTGGGCAAGCTGCAATGACGCTGGGCAAGCTGCAATGACGCTGGGCAAGCTGCAATGACGCTGGGCAAGCTGCAATGACGCTGGGCAAGGCTGCAAATGACGCTGGACAAGCTGCAATGACACTGGGCAAGCTGCAATGACGCTGGGCAAGCTGCAATGACGCTGGGCAAGCTGCAATAATGCTGGGCAAGGCTGCAAATGACGCTTAAATGTAAGTTTTTTTTTTCCCTAAACTTCTCTCCTAAAACTTTTTTTCCTTAATATGCCCTCCTAAACTTGGGGTGCGTGTTATACGCTGGTGCGTGTTATACGCCGATAAATACGGTACATACCTCCCAACTTTTAGAGATGGGAATGAGGGACACCTATTATTAGCAAAAGTATGTAGGCATAGGACACGCCCCCTTACAGGAGAATACTACAAAAAAAAAATGATTAGTTAAGCCCACAAGTGTTTTTTTTACCACTACTATTCCTTTATGCTGACAATTTAGAAATCAGATGAAAGGTTTAGCACTGGCAAACAAAAATAATAAAAAGTGCATTTTATCTACATCTATATAGATCAGACCAAAATGAGGGACAAATGAGGAGGAATGAGGGACTTTGTTTCAAATCAGGGACAGTCCCTCCAAATCCGGTACAATTGGGAGCTATGCAAGTCCCTCCACCCCAAACTCATCAAACCATGCCTTATGTAGCTGGCTTTGTGCAGAGGGGCACAGTCACACTAGAAGGGGAAAGGGCCTTCCCCAAACACCGGAAGTCAATAATTTGGAGGGCCATCTTTATGGATTTAGCCACAAAGGGAAAATGATGCAGCAGAAAGGGGCAGTTTAGAGCAAGCTGACCTGAAGCCTCCTGAGGTCTTAAGCCTGGTACACACGATCAGGTTGTTGGCCAACAAAGCGTCAGACTTTTGTCCGAAGGGCATGTGCCAGGAACTTGTCTTGCATACAATCGGTACACAATTGTTGGCCAACAAACACGAATGTAGTGACGTACTACGAGGAATTTCAGCTCTTGAGCGCCACCCTTTGGGCACCTTCTGCTAATGTTGTGTTTGGTGAGCATTGATTCCGAGCATGCGTGTTTGTACTTTCAACTTTTGTGTGACGGACTTGCGTACAGACGATAGGAAAATCTGACAGACCGTTGTCCCCCGAAAATGTAATAGCCTGCCATCCAACATTGGGCTTCTTCTGTTAATTTCATGTTAGTAGAAGTTTGGTGAGTGTTGATTCGCTCTTTTCAGTTAATTTCTGACGGTCAAACAGCCATGTTGCGGAATCGGAGGAGCGAACGTTTTATTATTGGCCTTGGAGTTATTGCTTTGACCCAAGTCCAGTCCAGGAACAGGAGGAGGAGGATTTCTTGGACAAAAAAAAATTGGTTGCTTTATTAATCGTGACCAATTATGTCATATGCCTTTGCTGCGGGAGCTCCAGAAGAATAATGCGGATGATTTTCGTAATTATCTCCGGAAGACGGACCCCTGCTTTCACCAACTCTTGGCATTGTTGATCCCCTATATTAAGAAGCAGGACACATGCATGTGGTATATTTGCTATATTTTTGGATGCATAGAATGCACTTTTTGGTTAAGTTCTATTGGCAGATAGCATGTCTAATTTTATTTCTTTTTTTAATGCACAATAAAAAAAATAGTGTAGAATAATACTTGGCTGTGTGTTTTACTTCAAATGACAGTTTGGGAGTAGGCAGTTAATTTTACATTGTATTTTTGAAAATGTAACAAGGGACACCAACATAGTTGTATCTTTGAGATCAAAAACTATAGGATAAAAGTGTTGTGGCAACTTGGCCAAAAAAATAAAAAATACAAGCATAATAATATTATTCTTGAAATCACTAAAAAACAAAAGAATTTTCAAATACGTTTGCAATAACTCCATCAGTATCACCAGCAAAGCAGCTTCATTATTATCCCACTAAAGAAGAAGAGAATTGTGCTCTGCATTTCAAGATTTCATAATTTGCCGCGTTACGAATGTTAAATCTCCATTACGAACGCTAGTTTACAAGAACTACCAGCTCGTCCTTGCTTCCGAGCATGCGTGTTTGTACTTTGGACTTTTGTGTGACGGACTTGTGTACACACGATAGGAAAATCTGACACCAGACTGTTGCCCGCCGAAAATTTATTAGCCTCCTAACCAACATTTGTTGGCGGAAAGTTGGCCAACAATTGTCTGATGGAGCGTACTAACGGTCGGATTTTAGGCAAACAATCTGTCATCACACAATTCCCTGCCAAAAATCTGATCGCGTGTACAAGGCTTTAGGCCCCTTTCACACGGTCGGACCGTTCAGATCCGCCTGTCAGTTTTGATGGCGGATCTGAACGGGCACTCCATGTTAGTCTATGGAGCATCGGATGTCAGCGGAGACATCTCCGCTGACATCCGACCCGGTCCGATCCGCCAAAAGCAGACGTATGGCTCTACGTCCAGATCCGTCGCTGGCGGATCGGATCGGGTGAGATCTGATGAAAACGGACACACTGTCCGTTTTCATCCGATCTCTCCATAGAGACCAGCGGCGCTCGCAACCCCCTCCCTGCTCCGTGGAAGCGGAGTCCGCCTCGTGTGAAAGGGGCCTTAATCAACGCTATTGTGTCTTTTTCCCACATATCATTAGTGTCCAGATGAGATAAGAGCAGACAGGTTCTGTGATTTACTTGCACATACCGTAGTAACAAATGCAAAACACATCACAAACACCACATCCACAATGTATGTTAGGGTGGGCGTGAAAAGATCAGAGGTACAGTGTGGTTCATAAAGGAGCAGGATACCCAAGGCTACCATGTTTGCTGCACTGGGAATATCACAATGCTGGAAAGTGCAAAATCTGGTGCAGCTCTGCATAGAGACCAATCAGCTTTCAGATTTTATTGTCAAAGCTTAAAGAGGAAGTAAAGCCTCTTTTAAAAAAACTATACTAGCTCATTATGAATGACTTACCTGAGAACGAAGCCCCCGAAGCGACCCTCATCCACGATCTTCTGCGCCGCCATCAAAACCGGAGTGACTTCCGGGTCTCGCCGCTCCAGCGCTGTCATTCGCTGGAGCGGCGATGACGTCACTCCCGCGCATGCGCACGAGAGCGGCATATCGCCGTGATCTCGGGATGCTCAGTGCGCCTGCCATGTAGGTTTAGGAGATATTTATTGGACCTACATGTAAGCCTTAATCTAGGCTTACCTGTAGGTCAAAGTGGTTTGTAAGGGTTTACAACCACTTTAATTGAACAATCTGAAGTTAGAAGCTGATTGGCTACCATGCACAGTTGCACTATATTGAGCACTCTCCAGTTTTAGTAAATCAACCTCAGTGTGTCTGAAAATGCAGTAATTCCTCAGATAGTATACCTCCTTTCTTTGAACTTTAGTTTTTGATGGAAAAGTTAGAACATGATATTTTAGTTCTCTCTCTGGCTCCCCAGTTGGTAGCTTTCCTGTACTGGTGGCCAATGTCTCTCTGATGTTGGGGGGTGACTTCTGTTCACCTCCTGTTCTGGAGCCACAAAGTGGAAAGTGAGGGGAGACCCCTTCAGACAATTGTTCCTAGAACATTGTTCCTTAACCCCCCCCCCCCTTCTCTCTGTTCCTATTCAGATAACAATCATAGCATTTTGGATTTGCTATCATGGCCATCATCACAAATTGAGAGGGTGACTTTCCACAGGGTAAAGACAGCATAAACACGTAGTAGACATTTTAATGTCTACATTTTTCCTAAACACACGTAAAACATTTTTTGACCTCCTATATTTGCTCAAAATGTTGCTCTGTGTTTAGGTTGGAGTTTGAAAGTCAAGGGACACCTCCCCCCTCAAAAAAAATACAAAAATCCTGATTTCTTCCTGTGACGAAACGTCTATACACTCCCCTTGAGTACTTTCGTCATATACCACTTCCTCCCAGTCTGAATATAGATATCAAATATTCCAACCGCTCCCAAGCACAAGACGAGACTTGGACATGTTTTATTAGAACCAAAATGACAAGTATTTATAATATAGTAGAAGGAGCCCCCTCCTGCTCATATTACTCTAACAATACAACTTTAGCCAGAAACAGAATTTACATGAGCTAATTATCTAAATCAACACTGGACTCCTTCATTCAATTGCAGGGTTAATTAGCACAAACAACAATAGGTGAAATACTCTTAGAAGCTGTGTCAAGCCAGACTAGACTCATTTACATTATAGAAGACAACAGGCAGGTGGCTGGAGTTGATGATATTAGCATCTAACAGTATGTGTCCAAACAGTATGATTTAGACACTATTGCTAATATGGCATATACATATCCAGAGTCTGTGTGTCTTGGGGGGGGACATGGACCTGAATCCAAAGTAACACCACCTCAGGGGTCCCCAGGTATACAGCTCACAAAGAGAACCGTTCCCCCAAATGCCAGGGACCATAATCGCAGGGCAAGAGGCTGGCATTCAGTCCCCTCCAACCGCCTCTGTCCCAGGGGGAGTCGGTCACACTTCCTCGTCCATTGATGAGCACAGGAAGTCTTTAACCCTCAGGATATTCAAAAGCAGGGGTGGGCAGCACAACATTTAATTACCCAAAGCTAGCATCAAATGAGGCCAAAACATCCATCAACACCAAGAAGAAGTCACAGTAGTACAGTATGTCTTGACAGCATAGAATAGAACCTTGTCCTTGAGACCACAGGCTTGGATGATGACCTGCTTAAGCCACCTAAAGATGATGAAACAAAAAGCCAATGCATCCTTTTCGGATCCAGATGGGTTTACAAAAAGGTAGCAAGTCTTCCTGAAAAAAAAATCTGTGGCTGAGAGACTCACAAAGCCCAAACCACATCTGGACAATGTAGGGAAATGCTCTTTTGGTAAAATGAAGCCAGACAGAGAGATAGAAGAACAATTCCTGGTAGATGTTAAAGGAAAAAAACGACCTTAGGTGAGAAGGAAGTCCTGGGCCTCACCACTAGCTTGCCCTTATGCAAAGCCATACAGGGTTCCTTGCAGGATAAGACTGCCTGTTCAGACACTCACCTCGCTGAGATAATGGCTACAAAAAAAAAAAATGCCTGCTGGCAAGAGTAAAGGATGGTTACTAATGGGTTTAAACAGTGGTTCCTGAGGCACAGAGAGAACCGGATTCAGATCTCATGGAGTCAAAGAGAGTGGATGGTGGAGGCTACACGGGAAACCCGCTGTACAAAAGGTCTTAAAGTGGTTCTAAAGGCTGAAGGGAGGGGCCAGGAGCGCCGGTAGGGGACCCGAGAAGAGGAGAATCAGGGCTGCTCTGTGCAAAACCATCACACAGAGCAGGTCAGTATGACATGTTATAAATAAAAAAAGAATGTTTGCCGTTCATCTCACTTTAATCAAAGAGCGAGAGGCCAACAGCCTCTGAAACAGACTAGTAAGGGCAGAAAGCTGACCTTTTGATAGTGCTAAAAGACAAGTGCTGGTCCAGAAGCAGCTGCAGGAATGGGAGGATTGGACCCAAAGGGGAACCTAATTGCATTAAAATTATCAAAAATAAAGTAGAGATGAAATCAATCCTTGGAACAGAAGATCCTGAGGATCTGGCAAAGTCTATAGAGTGTCCGATAGGAGTCTTACCAGATTGGTGTACCACATTTGCCTGGGCATGTTTTGAGCAATGAAAATGACCAGAATGCCCTCCATATCGATCCTGTGAAGCAGATGAAAGATTTAGCGATGAAAGCAAAGAATGGAGCCACCGGGGCATCCACTGATGATCCCTGTACCTTGAGACAAACATGTCCAGTTTGTTATTGTACCTGAGAGGTCCACATCCAGTGTCCCACACCTGCAACAATATGGAACTCCATAGGGTTTAAGGATCAATCACTGGTCCAGGCTCTGCCCACTTAGGAAATCTGCCTGCCAATTATCTACACCTGTAATGTACATGGCGGATGTGGCAGGGACATGGCGTTCTGCCTGGGAAAGGATCAGATCGACCACTCTTGCCATGGCAAGATGTCTGGTTTATCCTGACTAATGTACACTATTACCAAGGCATTGTCTAAAATTAATGTGGATCAAATTACCCTCCAGTAGGATGATCCAAAGCTGTAGCCATAACCAAATTGCCAGAAATTCCAGGATGTTGATCAGGAGACCTGTTGTGCCAACACGGTGCCCAAGACTCCTTCCCAGCCTTACGTGTTGTAAGGATCCTCTAAAAGATGGGAAGGAAGGATTTTCTCGACTCAAAGCCAGATTCCTTAGCTACCAAGCTAGGGACAACCTGGCCCTCGGTGACAGATGAATCAGTCTGTCCAGAGACCAAATCGACTTGTCCCACAATGACAGAATTGCGTTGAAGAGGTGTGAAATAAAACTGGGCAAATGGAATTGCCTCAAAAGAGGCCACCAACAGACCTACATCTCTCATGCAAAAGGGGAGAGTCCAATAACTTCGTAATTGGAGAGTTTTAATCTTAGACTGGAGAATTCAAAGTTTCTCTTGTGAAAGGAACACTCTGGCCTGAGCTGTGTCCAGAACAAAACCATATACTCGAACAATGAGTTGGTTTTCAATTTCTACAGGGTCAATCTGAATCATGATTGAGAGCATGTTCTCAATCTTTCAGTTGGAAAAAGTCCCTTTCCGAAAATGCGTTAGTTTGTAGCAATTCCGACGCGCAAAATTCCTACGCATGCTCGGAAACAATTCGACGCATGCTCGGAAACATTGAACTTCATTTTCTCGGCTCGTCGTCGGGTTGTACATGACGCGTTCTTGACTGTCTTCCTCTGGATCAACTGTCGGTGAAGGATTGTGTATATGGGATTGTATCATTTTCTTTTATTGGTTAAACTAGATGGACTTGTGTCTTTTTTTCAACCTGACTAACTATGCAACTATTTCACTCCACCCACCGGACCTTACTCATGGGGACAGCATCTAAATTGCTGTAATTTCTTGACAGTTACAAAGGTTGTGTGAAAGAGCCCACGCTGACTGTTCCCTCAGCAGGAGGTCATCTTAAGCGTCTCACAATAGGAATGCCACGCTAGCACAGCAGGGCTAATACTGGAACCCGTACCTTGATGAATACCCGAGGTGCAGATCAGAGGATGAAGATCAGGATCATGAACTGGTAGTGCGGGGAACCCACAGCGAAGCATTGGAATCGCTGATGCTCTGAAATGAGGAGGACATGAAGGTAAGCGTCACTGATGTCCATAGAAGCCAGAAAGGCTGCCTAGTGAAGGAAAGGCAATGCCACAATTTGCTGAATTCCATGCAGAATTTCTGAACTCGCTTCTAGTAAACCACCAAAACTGAAGTTTAACCACCTGAGATCCGCGCCATAGCCAAATGACGGCTACAGCGCGGATCTGATGTGCCGGGACGACGTCCATTGACGTCGTCCCGGCAACGAGCTGCCTGCGCGCTCCCTGAAGGGCGCGCGCGACGCGCTCTGTGATCCGCGAGTCTGTGAGACTCGCTGGATCACAGATCCGAGTAAGGGGTCGATCCCGACCCCTTACCACGTGATCAGCTGTCAGCCAATGACAGCTGATCATGTGATAATAACCGAGCCGGTAATCGGCTTTTTTTCCTGCTCGCGCTGACAGCGTGAGGAGAGAAAAAAAAAAGCCGATCACCGGCGGCAATGAGAGGGACATCAGTCCCTCTCACTGCAATATGCCCAGGGTCCATGGTGCCCACATTTGCCAAAATAAAGTGCCCACTGGCTCCACCTGTCAGTGCCCACAGTGCCATCACAGTGCCCACAGTGCCATCAGTGCCCACAGTGCCAGTGCTGCACATTCAGTGTCACCTACCAGTGCTCATCAGTGTCCCCTACCAGTGCCCATCAGTGCTACCTATCAGTGCTAACTATCAGTGCCCATCAGTGCCCATCTGCGCCACCCATCCGTGCCATCTTTGCTGTGCCCATCAGTACCGACTTATCTGTGCCCACCAGTGCAGCCTATCAGTGCAGCTTATCAGTGCCAACCAGTGCCGCCTCATCAGTGCATATCAAAGAAGCAGAAAAATATGTGTTGCAAAATTTTATAACAAACTATTAAACATGATTTTTTTTTTTTTTTTAATTTTCCATCTTTTTTTATTTGTTTAGCAAAAAATAAAAACCCCAGCTGTGATTAAATACCACCAAAAGAAAGCTCTATTTGTGGGGAAAAAATTGTAAAAATTTCATTTGGGTACAGTGTTGTATGACCGCGCAATTGTCATTCCAAGTGCGTCAGCGCCGAAAGCTGAAAATTGGTCTGGTCACGAGGGGGGTTTAAGTGCAAAGTAATCAGGTGGTTAAAGCTACCACCAATTGCTCCATATGTTCAATAAGCAACTACAGCAGTGCTCAGATCTCTTTTAAGGGATTTTGACCAATCAGATTTGGTTTTACAAAGTAAGATCACAGTCAAGACCCGTATTAGAGAATGGGGCTCTAGAATAGGGCTTACTACTTATATGTTGGGTCCTTGAAGACCGGTGCATCCTCCACTGGTATAGTAAGCATCTTAAGACAGATCCAGAGTGGGAATGGAGCACTTTTACACAAAATCCACACCAAACACATACAAGGCTAATAAGCACTTGGGGGAGAAAATAACCTGTATATACTCGAGTATAAGCCAAGTTTTTCAGCACATTTTTTTTGTGCTGAAAATGCCCCCCTCGGCTTATACTCTAGTCAAGCACAGAGAATGACATTTTCCGACCCGACTTTGGGGCCCCGTATCTCGGGCCACTTGGTGATAGGCACACTACATTTGGATATGTTGTAGTGCTAGCACTAAGTGACCCCGAGATATGGGGCCCCAAAGTCGGTCAACTGTGTCCATCTGCAGCAATGTCATTTCGGGACCCTTTGGGTCCAGAGACCCAATTTTTGGCTGCAGCTAGGGGGCATTTAGGAACCCTTAACTACCAAGTTTGAAGTTTGGGGGACCTATGGTTGCAAATGGGCACAGAGAGGCATGCAAATGGGCATTGTTGACCCTCTTTTCCACTTACATTAGCTGCGCATTTCTCACCCTAGGCTTATACTCGAGTCAATAATTTTTCCCATTTTTTTGGGGTAAAATTAGGTGCCTCGGCTTATATTCGGGTCGGCTTATACTCGAGTATATACGGTATACAGGTTGTCTGGATGCCCTACTAGGTTTCCAATCTTGATAATGAAATGGAAAAGTGGACTGCATGGAGTTAAGGCAATGTATAGGCTTGAGATAATTGGCATAACCTCAGATACTCTTAATACCTGGCCAGTTGGTAGCAGATGAGGGTCGAATGGCTGGAGACAAGTAGTCATTGTAGGTGGGCAGCATGAATGGATTGAAGATTAAAGCACCATGTGACCTTTGCAAGCAGGAGAAGCAACAGATTCTTACTGGATGCTGTATAGTGGGAAGATAAAGCACATGGATGAAACCCAACTTGGTGGATGACATTGGCCCTCAGTCCAACAGCCTTAACCCCTTCTGTAGCAAAACCAATGAGAATGAGTAATCAAGGCATCCAGTGCCCTAGGTAAATGGGAAAGCTCCCAGTGCTTCGCCCAACTGGCCAACTCACTAAAGGAGTCTTCTGAGACAGGGAAAGCACTGGGGCAATGTCAGCAGGTCTGGCCCTGGAAATAGCTCAGCAGCTGACGTTTACCAGAATGAAGTCTGGAAAGAGCCTCGTGCGGAACCTAATACTTGAAGGTCACTTAAAGGCTACCCTTCAACATCCAGTCAAGCTGGCTCTGGACATGGTACTCCAGAAGTCAGTCTAATGCCCCGTACACACCGTCAGATTTTCCGACGGAAAATGTTCGATGGGAGCTTGTTGTCGGAAATTCCAACGGTGTGTAGGCTCCATCGGACATTTTCTATCGGAATTTCCGACACACAAAATTTGAGATCTGGATCTCAAAATTTCCGACAACAAAATCCGTTTTCGTGTGTACACAATTCCGATGCACAAAATTCCACGCATGCTCGGAACCAAAGCAGAAGAGCAGCACTGGCTATTGATCTTCACTTTTCTCGGCTCGTCGTATGTGTTGTATGTCACCGCGTTCTTGACGTTTGGAATTTCCGACAAGATTTGTGTGACCGTGTGTATGCAAGACAAGTCTGAGCCAACAGCCGTTGGGAAAAAAAAAAAAACATGGATTTTGTTGTTGGAAAATCCTATCGTGTGTACAGGGCATTAGGATGACCATGCAGCATAACCTTCAGTCCAAGAGACAAAGCTCCAGCATTGATGTAGAGAAGAGTCTTTATTGAAGAAAAAAAAAAATGTGAAAATAGTGCTAGCAAATGTTAGACTTTAACTTAAAGCGGTTCTGCACACATTTCATTTAGTAAATCTCTTTGCCTTCCAAATCAGGCAAAGAGTACTAAATGAAGTGTGTTTTTTTTTTTTTTTCCACTTACCTTGTAATCGCTGACTTCCTTTCCTCTGTCTCTGCGGCGGTGGGCTGAGTCTCTGCGTCGATCGTCGTCACGCCGCACTGTCTCCTGGGATCTGGTGTCATTGATCCCAGGAGTCAGTGCGGACATCTTCCGAAATCTCGCGAGATTTCGGACACATCTTCCGAAATCTCGCGAGAAGTCGGCACATGTGCCGACATCTCGCGAGATTTCGGAGAACGTGAGCTGCACTTTGCCGTTACTGCGCACGCGCGAGCTCGGCACAGTAACGGCGGTGCATGCTGGGCCATCTGAAGTGCCTGTGGGGTTTCACATGCCCACAGGCAAGATGGCACCCAGCACGAAACAGTTATATAAATTATTTTATAGGAGGAAAACCGGCAGCAATCAATTAGGAAGATGGAACACGTGAGTCCCCCAATTTACCTCCTAATCCTTTGCATTGCATTAAAAAAAAAAACAACACACAGTGCAGAACCGCTTTAACAGAGCTAAAGAAAAGACGTCCGTTCTCCTAGGAAACTAGCAAAAAAAAAAAAAAAGCTGAGGAATGCTGGTAGTAAAAGAGGTTATCCTGGGCGGGCCTGCAGTTTTTTTGTTTGTTTTGTTTTTAGGTATACAAGTAGGTGATATATAACCCGAGGTTAAAGGCTTTCCATGTCCCTCAAAGGACAAGGAATTTTTATTTTTTCTGATTCACCTGCAAATATAAAGGATCACTCCAGCTATAAAACTCAGTCAGAAGCTGGTGTGGTATTACAAATCAGATGCAAACTTACCTCCAACACTTTGGCTGTGTCTAAATGTGAGGCTTAAGGCCCGTACACACGATCGGACTTTTTGATAACCAACATGCAAATTAGCTGTTTTGGACCAACATCCGACCGCGCGTACGCTCCATCGGACCAACTTTTTCCAGGTTTCATCTGAATTTTGTTGGCTGTGTGAACGGACCAACTTTCTGCCAACAAAAGTCCGATGGAACAAAGTCCGACCGCGTGTACACAAAACCAACGGACTTTTGTACAGAGTACAAACACGCATGCTCAGAACCAATGCAAAAGATCAGACAACAATATAGAAGTTGACCAAAGGTGGCGCTGGAGTATTCGAACGTCCTCTTTTGAAGTGTCGTCAGTACGTTGAAACGTCACTACGTTCATGTTTGTTGCCTAAAAAGTCAGATCGTGTGTATGCAATACAAACTTGGGGCCAACGCCCTTTGGACAAAAATCCACGGGAAAGTTGGTCCACGGTCCGATCGTGTGTATGAGGCTTTAGCCAAGAGATTTGCCTTTCACTGGAAAGTGATTAAAACCTCAAATGTGACTCCAGGTGTGATGTTGGGCAAAGTATACATTGGCTTCAAAGTGGGACACTTTGCACACTTTGCACACTTTTCTTATGCCTGCAATATGCCGGGCTAAATAGCTGAGTACAAATTAGCACAATGCAAAATGTTTTAATTGAGATTTTGGCCCCGTGTACTACTGATCCAAAATCAGGGCCAAACACCACATGAAGCCACTAATCGGCCACTTACACCTCCAGCACTGTGCATACACAAAGCAAACAAACAAATATACAATGTACCGTAAGTGAGAAAAAATAAATCACGCCACACGTTTTGCTCAATTAATTTTAGTAGTATAAAAACCAACCTCTTCCCACCAGAATTTGTACAAACCCCCCCCCATACTAAACATACATGTTTTCTGCCAAATTGTTTAACTTTGAGCATTCATTCAGATATATGAATCATCTATATCAATGTTATTACACCCCTATGAACAAACTCCCATATGTACCAGAATGCCAAATATGACTAGAAGGAGCATCTGCCATCCTCAGCTGAGCTGCAGGAGGAGGCGTCTAGTCTCAAAGTCATTGTTTGTCCTAGTTTTCCTCTTGTAACAGCTCCAAGCTTCTTTGGCTAACATCACATTGCCTAATATCAAGTGTATGTGTAGGCAAACAGTTTAATATACAGTTGGGGGAAAAAAAAAACACACATACATGTGAACCGGTTTACTTGGCAAGATATTTTTATTTCTGGTTTTCTAATCCAGACACCCCTGCTGAAAATCACAGCCAAGTCCTGACCAAAGAGTTTTCTTAGCTGTAGTCAGGACTGTATTTAAGGCTCGGTTCACACCTAAACCGCCCGCAGATCGCACAGCAACGCCGTCCGTCCCTGTTCTCTGTTTCAGGGACGAATCAGGGCAGAATCTTTGCCTGAATTTGTCCCTGAAACGGAGGCAAAGAGGTACAGCGTTTCTGTGCAGTGCGCTCCGCAGCCGCCCCGGAGACATGTCAACCGGCTCCATAGAGAGCGGGTCACAATCTCCTGCTATGCGAATTGGATGCGGGGAAACCAGCATGCAATTTGCATAAGTGTGAGCCCAGCCTAAAGGAGGACTAAGGCTTAGGCCCCTTTCACACTGGGGCGGGAGCGGCGGCGACGGTAAAGCAGCGCTATATTTAGTGCTGCTTTACTGTCGTTTGAGGCGCTGTATTCGGCCGCTAGCGGTGCGGTTTTAACCCCCGCTAGCGGCCGAAAAAGAGTTAAAATCCCCCGCAAAGCGCCGCCGCATTGCCGCGGTGTCCCATTTAAAATCAATGGGAAGGAGCGGTATAGGAGCGGTGAATACACTGCTCCTATACCGCTCCAAAGATGCTGCTAGCAGGACTTTCTTGACCGTCCTGCTAGCGCACCGCTCCAGTGTGAAAGCCCGCCGGCTTTCACACTGGATTGAATGGGGCCGGATTTTTTGAGGCGCTGTACAGGCGCTATTTTTAGCGCTGTAACGCCTGAAAAACGCCCCAGTGTGAAAGGGGCCTTAATGTACACGGGACGTTTTTACAACCTCTCCTGAATGATTTAACTTGACAGATAGTAACCCACGTTTAAAACATCAATTTTGCCGCGTTTACATGCCGCGTTTGCGTTTTTTTTCAAAGTAGCTAAAAATTAAAAAACGCCTGTAAGCAAAACACGGCTAAACTTGAGTTACCGCGTTTAGCGTCTGAACTAATTTTTTTGCCTTCAAAAGAAAAACCTATAAAACGCAACTGCCTAAAAATGACATTAAAACGAACCTGTGTACATGTACACATAAGATAACATTGGAGGAGTTCCGGGGCAGCTGAAAAAAGCGTCCAACTGACTCTGAACGTCCGTTTACCAGCAGCAGTGTACATGAGGCCTAATGCCGCGTACACACGACCGGTTTTCCCGTCAGAAAAAACTCTGAAGGTTTTTCCGACGGAGTTCCGCTTAAACTGTCTTGCCTACACACGGTCACACCAAAGTCCGTACGACGAGGGTAGAGAAAGTTCAATAGCCAGTAGCCAATAGCTGCCGTCTCGTACTTGCTTCAGAGCGTGCGTCATTTTTGGTCCGTCGGAACAGCATACAGACGAGTGGTTTTGCCGATAGGAATTGGTTCCGTCGGAAATATTTAAAACATGTTCTATTTCTAGGTCCGTCAGAATTTTCGAAAAAAAAAAAAAGTCCGATGAGGCACACACACGATCGGAATATCCAATGAAAAGATTCCGTCTGACTTTTTCTGCCGGAAACCGTGTGTACGCGGCATAAAAGGTCCAAAAACAAGTCTTCAAAGGAGGATCAATTGGTCAATTATAAACAGCTTTATTAAAGTATATCTAGTAAAAATAGTACCGATACTTATGCAAATACTCGGTATCAGCACCGATACCGATGCTAGTATCGGTACAACCCTAGCAGAGAGTGTACACTACATTGTACAAAAAAACTGCTAGTACAAAAGGTAAATTATTTTATTATTTTTTTTTGGTAGACATACAAAATTCTCTTCTACTGAAAATCGAATTTCTATTTTTTTCAAACTTTAGATCAGTTTCTAAAAGTTCAAAAGCTGGAAATATGCACCTGAGCGGAATTTTAAGCCAGAATATATGTCATCTTTGTCCATCCTGATTTACAGTCAGCCAGTAGGGGCGGACTGACCCTACAGCCACTTCCCGAGGGCCCCGGGCCACTAGGGGGCCCCATCAGGGTTGCCAGCCTCAGTAAAACCAGGGACAGTATGTAAAAATCTGTGTTTTTTTTTTACATCTGTCTCTGAAATGTCCCTTACCAACATCCATTTGGTCTAAAAATCCAGAGATTATAGCTGCCCCACCTCTCCAGTACCTTCTCAGTCAATAGAAACATGTCTGTGTATATTGTGTGTACATGTATGTGTATACTGTGTTATTACATTGTGCATTTATATTGTGTGTGTGTGTATACTGTGTGATTGTATACTGTGTGTGTGTATACTGTGTGGCCCCATAATCTCCTATTGCCCGGGGGCCCCATGAGTTGTCAGTCCGCCCCTGCTATCAACAACTATGGCGTACCAAGGACGAGTGGGAACACAATGTGGAATGGGGACCCCATAACCTATTTTTTTTTTTTAAATGCCATTTGAGTTTGACTAGGTGTCCAGTTTAGATGCAATTACTGCTTATCAAAGGGGCTCGGGAGTACATTTTATCTCTAGCAAAGTTCACCTGTGTTCACATTGCACACCAGATTTGAGAAATTAAAAACAGATACCAGATACCATAGTCTACTTGAGATCTTTACCATTGTTAAAGGAGAAGCCCAGCCTGAGCTCATTTGGCTGGGCTTCTCCTATGGAGTGCAATTCGTTTTGCACTCCTGTGACCCGTTTTTAGCAGAGAGCGGTCTGAAGTCCGCTCTCTACTGACGTCACCAAGATCAGTCCAGGCACCAGATTCTCGCTGTATGTAATCTGACGGCGCTCGTCCCGCCCCCCTCCCTGTCCCCTCCGAGGCAGCTAAAATTTAAGTATTGGCGTATAACACACACACGCTATTTGCACCCAATTTTCAGGGTAAAAAAGTGTGTGCTATGCGCCAATAAATACAGTACTTTCTTACCCAGTCTTCTGCGATGTTTGGCTTCTGTGGGGAAGATTCCTGGCAAATGCAGATGTAGTGGTGACACATTTGCAAGGTGTCCGCTATGTGGAAATTTCGTTTTTTTTTTCCTCAGAACAGTAATGGGGTTCTGAGGGTTAATTGTGCATGTTAACTTTGGCATCAGTCTGGCTGGGCTGTGTTGGGGTTCTGCCTGGTCATGTGTACAGTTAGGTACACATGACAGGCCTAGAACCAGGCCTGATTGGACGTTTTGAGTATCAACATTCCCCGGAGCCAACCAGTGGGTGCGTCTGGCCCCACTGAGGAGTCTGGGGAAGGGTACTTAAGGTGCTGAAGTCACGGGTTCGGCCGGAGCTGCCTGTTCCTGAATCTGGACCGGGGTAGCCCCGCGAGGGTTCCCGGGCCCAGGAGCGTTTGCCATCCCGCAACATGGTCAGTTTGACTAACCCCACAGACCCGCTTGGTCTGGGGCAAAGGATCCATCTGTTCCCGAGTCTCGGAACCGGCTGGTCTGAGGCGCAGTAACTGAGGGAGGATTCAAGGCGTCCGGGTGCGCTCTCAACTTGGAGGGGCACCGCAGCTCGTGTAAGCGACTGGGGGAGGACTCTTCGGAGGAGGGCCAACAAGCTGGCATCCAAAGAAGTGCCTGGTTGCTGGGTTGTCAAGGACACTAACAGATCCACAGTTTTGCAGTACTGCCAAGGAGACAGAAAACGTTTCAGGTACTGAGAAAAGGTTCCCATTTCATTCTCAGTTGAGACTTTATTCAATGTCAGAGACTTTGCAAGTTCCAGATTAAAGTGCTGACTGTCATAATTTCTGGCTAGAGATTTGTTCAGCTTTGAAGCGCCCAGCTGCGAGTGGCTACTCTCTGGGTATGCGTTAGAGACTTTTCAATTGTCAGCAGTTCAAGGTGCCCGAGTTTCTTCACCCTTGCCCTCTGTTCCCATACGAGACTGTGTTTGTTGGATGTTACCCCTGCAAATAAAAACCTTTCTAAAAAAGGACTTTCATGGTGTCAGCGTCTGAAGTCGTTGGGTACTAACCCTGGGAACCCCTAGACCTGGAAGAACAAGCCAAGCGGAGATAACTGGTAAGCCCAAAAGTCAAGGCCGCCCCATCGAGGGTTATGGCTGCTACACAGAGTTAGCAAAATCTCACGAAAAGACACTCCAATCCAATGCAAGAGCGTCTTCTCATGAGATTTTGGTTGCTCTGTATTCCAGGATCTTCCCGGAAGGAGCGCGACGCCACCCTCGCCTAGGCACTATGAGCGGGAGAGGGGGGGGGGGGGGGGGGGGTGAGGTGCACAGAAAAATCTAAGTTTTTTTTCTTTACAGGCTACCTTTTTACATTTACCAATAGGAGATGATTTGTGAAGAGGGAAAGGGCCCAGACAGTGTAAAATTTCATTTTACTGCAAGTTTCGAGGGGAGTCGGCCTAAGCGCTGCAGAGCAAACCGTAAAGCAACAGCATTGCTGTAAACAAATTTCAAGCAAAGGATTTCACCCAGCAGAGGGCAAAATGTGATTTCTGTGGACTATTAACATCTTGCCGCCCGCCATAGAGCAGAATGATGGCGGCAAAGTGGATTTAATATCCTGACTGGGCGTCATATGACGTCCTCAGGATATTAAGCCGCTGCGCGCCCCCGGGGGTGCGCATCGCGGCGATTGTTGTTGCGGGGTGTCAGTCTGACACCCTGCAACACCGATCTAGGTAAAGAGTCTGACGGAGACTCTTTACCATGTGATCAGCCGTGTCCAATCACGGCTGATCACGATGTAAATAGGAAGAGCCGGTGATCAGCTTTTCCTCACTCGCGTCTGACAGACGCGAGTAGAGGAGAGCCGATTGGCGGCTCACCTGACAGGGGGGGGGGGGGTCTGTGCTGATTGTTTATCAGCGCAGCCCCCCTCCTTCGGATCCCGCCCAGGACCACCAAAATGCCGCCCAGGACCACCAGGGACGCCACCACACTGGACCACCAGGTATGACCCCCCCCCCCCCCCCTAGACCCCCAGGAAAATGCTCATCTGTGCCAAGGCAGCTGCTAATCAATGCCCAGGCAGTTGCCAATCAGTGCCCACTGACAATGCCTAACACTGCCAGTGCCACCAGGGATGCCCATCAGTGCCTCATATCAGTACCCATCAGTGCCATGTATCAATGCCCATCAGTTCCCAGCAGTACCGCCTATCAGTGCCACCCATAAGTACCCATCTTTTCATCCTTTCAGTGCCCAGTGTCGCCTATCAGTGCCCATAAATGCCCACCTGTGCCACCCATGAGTGCCCACCAGTGCCGCCTGTCAATGCCCATCAGTGCTGCATATCAGTGCCACCCATCAGTGCCACCTACCAGTGCCCATCGTTGGTGCCCGTCAGTGCCCGCTCATTGGTGCCACCTCATCGATGCTGCCTTATCAGTGCCCATCAGTGAAAGAGAAAACTTACTTATTTACAAAATTTTATAACAGAAACAAAACCAAAACTTATTTTTTTTCAAAATTTGCAGTATTTTTTTTATTTGTCTAGCAAAAAATAAAAACCGCAGAGGTGATCAAATACCACCAAAAGAAAGCTCTATTTGTGGGAACAAAATTATAAAAATTTAGTTTGGGTACAGTGTAGCGTGACCGCGCAATTGTCATTCAAAGTGCGACAGCGCTGAAAGCTGAAAATTGTCCTGGGCAGGAAGGTGTATAAGTGCCCCCCCCCCCCCCCCCCGCGGTATTGAAGAGGTTAAGCTTGATAAAAGTTATTCTGAACCAAATTAATGTTTTAATTTCAGGTAAAAAAAAAAATCACAGTCATGTTGACACTTATGTTAAACTATCATGGTGGCCTCACATGTATCGATATGACCATTTAAGATTTTTTTTTTTATAAACATAACATAGGCAGAATTTTGAAAAAGTAGTAGCAATTATCAGTTATAAATCCTAATCTGCATGAGCTTACATACGACTGGAAGGGAAATAAAGCAATAGAGCTGAAATGCAGAGATAGTTACTTAGTTGAGTTGTAGATAAACTACCTAAAAAAACAGATTTAGATATTCTAAAGCAAAAAGATAGAAGCCAAGGAGGTAGAGAGGTTAGGGACTAATTTACGGGTCTTCAAATGATCCCTATTCACACTGGAAGCCCTTTATAGATTATGCGATTGGCAGAAGGAAAGGAGCGATCGGGTTATAGAAATACTTTGTTGGTAAAAACAGTTCCTAGTTTTTCTTGGCCCTCTTCAGGAATCGAGCCCGGAGTCCTTTGTTCACATTCATAGCCAGTTTAATTGCGAGGCAGGAGGGAAGCACGGACGCAGTGACCCAACCCTGAGGAAACAGAGAATGAACGTCAGATGGAAAAGTTTCCATTAAATTATACTAGTTACAGTATCTCACAAAAGTTAGTACACCCCTCACATTTTTGTAAATATTTTATTCTTTTCATGTGACAACACTGAAGAAATGACACTTGTCTACAATGTAAAGTAGTGAGTGTACAGCTTGTATAACAGTGTAAATTTGCTGTCCCCTCAAAATAACTCAACACACAGCCATTAATGTCTAAACCGCTGGCAACAAAGTGTCAATATTTTGTGTGGCCACCATTATTTTCCAGCACTGCCTTACCCTCTTGGGCATGGAGTTCACCCCCTAAGTGAAAATATCCACATTGGGCCCAAAGTGTCAATATTTTGTGTGGCCACCATTATTTGTCCAGCACTGCCTTAACCCTCTTGGGCATGGAGTTACTTACCGGTAACATCCTTTTCCAGGAGTCTTTCAGGACAGCCACCTTAGAGAGACCCTGGCTCCTCCCCTCCTAGGAAACACCGCCTTAATTCTGAATTTAAGCCTCATCCTCCCGCCGGCCCCTCAGTTCTTCACGAGTACCTCCGGCCAACTGGGGAGACACAAGAACACGTCAAAATACAAAACTTTTTATCTTACCTGACGGTCTTATGCGATGAGTCCTCCAAGATATTCAACAACCTGGGTGGGTACCGGTGCTGTCCTGAAAGACTCCTGGAAAAGGATGTTACCGGTAAGTAACTCCGTTTTTCCCTAGTCCGTCTTTCAGGACAGCCACCTTAGAGAGGATAAGCGAGCACCTTACCTTAGGGTGGGACTACCGCCTGTAGCACCTTACGACCAAAGGCTTGGTCTTTCGCTGACAGGAGATCCAGTCTATAGTGCTTCACGAAAGTAGCAAAGCTGGACCACGTTGCAGCTCTACAGATCTGTTCTGGAGAAGCACCAGCCCACTCTGCCTGAGAAGTCGCCATTGCCCTGGTTGAATGTGCTTTAACCCCAATTGGGGGCTCTACCCCCTCAAACAAATAAGCCTGAGTAATGGCTAATCTTAGCCATCTGGCTATTGTACGCCTGGAGGCTCTGGAGCCTTTCCTGGCCCCTGAAAATAATATGAACAGAGAATCAGACTTTCTGAAATGAGCTGTATTTTCTAAATATTGCAAGACACACCTCCTGACGTCTAAGTTATGGAATACCTGTTCTTGTTCCCTCACAGGATTTGAACAAAAAGTAGGTAAAACAATTTCCTGGCCTCTATGAAAGCTTGAGGCTACTTTTGGCAAGAAGGCCGGATCTGTCTTAAAAATCAGACGGTCCGAAAAAACCTGAAAAAAGGGTGCCCTAATGGAAAGGGCCTCGAGTTCGCTCACTCTTCTTGCAGTGGTGATCGCTACCAAGAACACCGTCTTGAGAGTGATCAACTTTAGATCGCAAGATTCCAATGGTTCAAATGGCTCTTTTGTCAGGGCCTGTAGAACTAATGATAGGTCCCACACTGGGAACGGGGAGACTCTGACAGGCCTCTGCCTACCCAGGGCTCTAAAAACCTTACTATCCATGGGTCTGTTGCTAGCTGTTTCTCAAGAAAAACGCTTAGAGCGGAAACCTGGCCCTTCAATGTGCTGAGGGCTAAGCCCTTATCTGCCCCTGCCTGCAGAAACTCCAAGACTGCCACGGAACTGTGCACCTCAAAAGAGCTTTCTGAGCACCACCTATTAAAAAGCTTCCATACCTTTAAGTAGATGGCCTGCGTTTCCTTCTTTCTGCAGCTTAGGAGAGTAGCTACTAAGCGCGATCCGAGAACCCCTTGTCCCTCAGCAACTCCTCCTCAGAAGCCAGGCTGCGAGGTTCCACCTCTCCACCTGAGGACAGTAGATTGGTCCTTGAGAAAGAAGGTCCGCCTGTACTGGTAGTATCCAGGGAGGTTCTACCGCTAGCCCCTTCAGAATGGAGAACCACGGCCTCCTGGGCCAGTGAGGCGCAATCCAGTGTAAATTTGCTGTCCCCTCAAAATAACTCAACACACAGCCATTAATGTCTAAACCTCTGGCAACAAAAGTGAGTACACCCCTAAGTGAAAATATCCACATTGGGCCCAATTAGCCATTTTCCCTCCCCCGGTGTCACGTGACCCGTTAGGGTTACAAGGTCTCAGGTGTGAATAGGGAGCAGGTGTGTTAAATTTGGTTTTATCGCTCTCACTCTCTCATACTGGTCACTGGAAGTTCAACATGGCACCTCATGGCAAAGAACTCTGAGGGTCTGAAAAAAATAATTGTTGCTCTACCTAAAGATGGCCTGGGCTATAAGAAGATTGCCAAAATCCTGAAACTGAGCTGCAGCACGGTGACCAAGACCATACAGCGGTATAACAGGACAGGTTCCACTCAGAACAGGCCTCGTCATGGTCCACCAAAGGAGTTGAGTGCACGTGCTCAGCGTCATATCCAGAGGTTGTCTTTGGGAAATAGACGTACGAGTGCTGATAGCATTGCTGCAGAGGTTGAAGGGGTGGGGGGGGTCAGCCTGTCAGTGCTCAGACCATACGCCGCACACTGCATCAAATTGGTCTGCATATCTGTCATCCCAGAATGGCTGCGCTGCTATCAATCTATCCAATCGACAACCGAGAACCCCCTAGCTGAGAGACGGCGCGTCCCCGTGGGACAAGTTCGAGGGTTCAGGTAAGAAAAACGGGGGGGGGGGGGGTGAAGCTGGTCAAGAACAGGTGTTTTTTCCCCTTAATGCATAGGATGCATTGAGGTGAAAAAACATGAACCTTTAGAACCCCTTTAAACTTGTCAGATATTTTTGCCCATGTGTCTTATCTAAAGATTTCCCTTCACTTCCTGTCCTTTGGACACAACAGGAAGTGAGAGTAAATATCTCCAAAGTGAGGGAAATCCCATCTTAACTGCTTTCAGGACATCCATTCCCACGGGCGGTGGAGCCCTGCGCAGTTGCAGTTTAATAGTGACAGCTGCTATGTGGGAAAGGAACCCCCCGCACGCTGTCACAGGGAGGAGGAGGCTCTGGGTGCTTAGGAACAATTTACATGCTACACCCTATATACAGGTGTAACATGCAGGGCTGCCGATAAGGCAGTACAGCCAGTCCTGTTGTGCTGGGCCCCATCAGCTCAACAGGGGGGGGGCCCGGGCACCTTTACAGTTCATTTCTACAAAAAACATTCTAAAGCCCTGTGGGAGCAAAAATCCAAGTATGATCAGATGCTTTGGAGGCTAGAGGAGAGCTCTGCGGTCTAATAGACCCTAGATCTCTCCATAAAGAGGACCTGTCATGGCTCATGCTATTACATGTTCAAAGCCGGGACAGGGGGAGGGCTAAATGGCGGGTCAAAGGGGCCCCAAAGGGTAGGCTGTACAGGGCCACATGAATTGTAACAGCAGACGTGGTAACATGTTCCTAAAGGTGAACTTGGCCTTTAATAAAGCCAGTTCTTCTTCCATACAACTTGAGGAAAAGAGGGCCCTCCGTTTTGCCAAAATTCACCCCCAAACTATTATACAGTTCATATACAGTAAGCACATGAAACAAAACAGTAACTGGCAAAGCATACAGTCCACATTAACTCACCATAAGGGCGTGGGCCAGGTAGCCGTTGGTTCTGGTCTGTAAGCCCACAGTGTTCAGGGCGGATCTGACGTAATTCTCAGGGCTGGGTTTGTCCCACGTTGGCTTGCGGATTTTGCTCAGTTTTGTTGCAACGAAGAAAGGTAGAACGCTCTGCAGAGAGGGAAAGAGGGCACGGAATATAAATCTCCCTTATTTAGTGTCCCCTTCATACACTTATCGCTTTTTGGAAATTTGAATGCTGACACTTGTGTGGAGGGACGACCCCGTAGAACATAGCAAATGCCCAAAACTAAAACTGCTCCTTTAGATTTTAGAGCATACCAAAGTGTTTGCCTGAAGTACCTTCTTTGATATTGTAAATGTTGACAAGAGCCTTTCTTGTGCTACTGAGCTCTGTTGCCAAAGCAGTCCTGAACCATGTTGTATATTGTGAGAAGCGCACAGTGTGCAGTGAAATCAGAGCAAGGAATTTCAGTCCAGTAGAGGAGCCGGGAACAACTGTGCAAGACTGAAGGGAAAGTTGGAGTTCAGCTTTAAAAATAAAAAGGGGGTTTCCAACTTGTTTGTTATAATACTACATGTATGTGTCATAGGAGCACAGTCTACACGTAGCCTCCATCAGCAACAGCACAGATGATTTTAGAATACAGACTTACACAAAAACAGGCCTCTGGGGTCTGCAATTGCAGGCATTTTGTTCTATAAAATTAAAACCCGCGAACAGAAACAAAATGCCGTGGACTTCAGTGGCTAAAGAAAGCACTGGCGTGTTTGAGGGGCATGAAAAAGGTAATTGCTATTATACGGTTGATTGCAGTTATGAGATTTGGTCACAAGATGGCAGTAAAAGGATAAAATATAGTTGAACAATCTTTACAAAGACTATAAAGGGAGAGGAGTGAGTAATCCATTCACTGGTAATAAGAGATTTGGTTACCAAATGTGATCATATTCCTTTCAGGCCCCACCGTTCACACCCGAGTGTGGTGGAATCGCGGGGCTGAATCGTGCAATTCTGGCTGCGATTCCAGAATCGCAGCAAAATGCTGGAACGCGGTTGCGGTACCATTATTTCTCAATGGCACCCCAAATGCGGCGTGACAAGATTTACTAAAATTGCGAAAAAAAAGCAAATTTTGGTACATGATCTTCTTTGGCACGTTTTTAATGTGGAGAGAGGCCCATTTAAAAAGGAACGGTGCCGTTTCCAAAACACGCCACAAAAACGTGCGGGAAAAAAAAAAAAACATGAAGCTTCAGCGTCGCTCCGTGTTGCTCAGGTGTGAACAGGGCCTTAACGTGGTTGTAAACAGGATTAAGGCTTACCTGTAGGTCCAAGAAATATCTCCTAAACCTACACGGTTTAGGAGATATTTGCAAAAAGACAGGCGCCGCTGTCTACGGCGCAGGCGCACTGAGCACGCCGCAGCTATCGGCGATATGCCGCTCGTGGCGGCTCCCGTGCGCATGCGCGGGAGTGACGTCATCGCGGCTCCGGCGAATCACAGCGCCGGAGCAGCGAGACCCGGAAGTCACTCCGGGATACATGGCAGCGCTGAAGAAGAAGAAGGAGGACCGCTTCAGGGGCTTCGTTCTCAAGTAAGTTATTCATAATGAGCTAGTATGCTATGCATACTAGCTAATTATGCCTTTGCCTTGCAGGGTGCATTTTTTATTTTTTTTTGATAGGCTTTACTTCCTCTTTAAAGAAAAATTCTAGATATGGAAATTTTCTATGGAGTTGCATTGTTCCAGCTAATGGAAGTATGTACAGTATATACCATACTGGGCTATTGAGCTGGAAATCACGGAAGTAGAAACCGCTACTCTATATAAGGGGGGTCACATGACCTCCGTTCTCAGCTGCATCCGATGATGCTTTCCCCGTCGGAATTCCGACCGAATTTCGCTCAAACTGTCTTGCCTACACACGGTCACACCAAATTCCGACGGTCTGTAACACAGCGGCATAAAACACGTTCGACAGCACTATAAAAGGGAAGTTTAATGCTTCCGAGCATGCGTCAAATTGTTTCCGAGCATGCGTCGGAATTTTGCGTGTCGGAATTGCATACACACGATCGGAAAATCCGATAGAAAGGTTCTCAATCTAAAGTCCGTCGGAAATTCCAACAGAAAAAGACCGATGGGCATACACACGGTTGGAAAATCCGTTGATAAGCTCCTATCGGACTGTTTCCATCGGAAATTCCGACCGTGTGTACGCCGCATTAGAGGCCTGGATAGCTGGTGGTGGAGACTGCACAGGGGTTTGTCAGTAGAAGGCAGAGAAACAGCAGGACACTGATCTTCCTAGTGAATGGCTGTGTGTGTGTGGGGGGGGGGGGGTTGTTAGGACAAGTCTGATCATTGGAGGAGAGTACACTGAGTTCCCAGCATAGCTAGAGAACTGGCAACGCTGTGCTCTCCTGCTTAGTGGGGTCAGTTTTTAATTGGAAAGCAGAGGGACTGACGGGAACACCAGGGATTTCACACAAAAGGAAGCAATACAAAGAGAACAGGAGACTTTCTCATACAAGTACATGGTACAGCAGCCACATATTAGAAATGTTGGGGGTAACAAACGCTTCAAGTCTGTAGAAGTCTATACAGAGCTTACAAAGACATGGTCACTATGTAGAATTAGGGCAAAGTATACGCTCCAGTGTTGGCTGGTTTAGGAGCTTAATGCCGATCTCCAGGATCCAACCTTCCCTCTCCCCACGATCAGTCCACGCCCTTCATTTTGTTTCATTGTAAAATGGCTAATTGGATGTATAAACAAGATTTAATTACCAGGTGACATCACTAGTAATGACCAAAATCCTTTGCTACGGCCGGGTGCAAAATGGAGGCTCCTGTGGGGGGGGGGGATCCCTTCTGATGGAGTCCCGTGCACCACACAGAACTGAATATCCCATCTACCTTTAGGCCCCTTTCACACGGGATGGATCCGTCCCGTGAACATCCGCTTGCTCAGCGGGGATCAACGGAGCGATGACAGGGGATCAACGGCGGATGACAGGGCGGTCCCTGCCCCATTGAAATCAATGGGGCAGCGAGGCTATACCGCCGGCAAAGCGCAGCCACAGCAGCGTTTTGCGGGTGGTTTTAACCCTTTTTTCCCCGATAGCGGGGGTTAAAACCGCCCCGCTAGCGGCCGAATAGCACCCGCTAAAACAACGGTAAATCGGCGATTTACCCGACGCTTGCTTCGCCCCAGTGTAAAAGGGGCTTAACCTATGTCCGAGAAGTAAAATTAATAAACCAATATGACCAGATATGTAAATAGTCAACAAAGATTTCAGCCCATCCCAAAAAGGGAGCCAGGGGAATACCACCCTGCAAGGATCAACCTGAAGTGCCATAGAGACGCCCCGACTAGGAACCCCAGCATGGGGCAACCGTCCGGTGGGTACCCCCAACGTGTCGGAAAACTGCTAAATTTTTTATGGGAGCGGAAGACAAGTAAATAATGAAGAGCTAAAGACGGAAAGGGGTGGGTGCGGAGGAAAAGAAGAGCGATTAACAACAAAGAATAAAAATAAATAATGCCAGGGGGAGGGGTGGCTTGGGTTGGAGAGGAGGAAGGGAAGTTTTGAAGAGAGAGCTGGCCATAGAGGACGGAGTGGGTTCCGTCCATCAACCATTGGGACCTACATCTAAGAGAGCCTTAACTTGCTCCATACGGTCCAGGTTTTAGTGTACACCTCTCGTTTTTTGCTGAACCATCAAAACGCCAGATCCTCCTACCCTAGCCTTTTACCAATCACGTACCTAAACCTCTATTGGCCAATCAGGTTCCTTTGAACCTCTGAATGGTTGAGGGGCCTGACAGTCGGAGTCTGTAGGGGCTCCACAGGAACACGTGGATGTCTTTGAAGACTGACTTATGTTGAAGATGGCACTAAAAACACAGCCCATCTCCTTGTGCCAAACCCACTTAAGCCATTTAACAAAAAACATACCTAAACCTCTACTGGTTATGGATGTTCTGGTATTGAACAATAAATACTTGGGGTGAGGCCAAAGAGACAGTCAGGGTCTGTAGGGGCTCCACAGGGATGTCTATAAGGACTGACCTATATACACAAGAAAACACTAAACCACACCCCTCTTGTTGTGCCAAGCCATTTAACAATCACATACCTAAACCAGTGGTATTGGACCGTTGAATGGTGGAGGCGAGGCCTGATAGAAAGTCTGGACGTGCAGGGGCTCCGTAGGGACACAAGGAGGTCTCTGAAGACTGACTTGTATTGAAGTCAGGACTAAGCACCACCCAGACCATTCACCAATCACATACCTAAACCTCTGGTATTGGACCGTTGACTGGTGGAGGCGAGGCCTGATAGAAAGTCTGGGCCTGCAGGGGCTCCGTAGGGACACAAGGAGGTCTCTGAAGACTGACTTGTATTGAAGTCAACACTAAGCCCCACCCAGACCATTCACCAATCACATACCTAAACCTCTAATGGCCACTGAGGATCAGCAGTCAGCACTAAATCACTCCTTTTCCTTGTAATAAGCTCCGCATTACATTCACATGCTTAAAGGAGTAGTAAAGTCTACAGGTTTTTCACCTCAATGCATTCTATGCATTAAAGCGGAGCTCCACCTAAAAGTGGATCTTCTACTCATTTGTCCCCTCCCCCCTCTGGTACCACATTTGGCACCTATCGGGGGGGGGGGGGGGTGAGCAAATACCTGTCTTTGACAAGTACCCCTTCCCCACTTCCAGGAGACCGGGCCTCTGGAAATTACATTAGCAGCTCGGCTTCCTTCTCTTCCCTCCTCCTCCCCCCCACCACCGGGCCAGTAGGAGAGCGCAGCGGTGCCTAGCGCATGCACAGTAGGGACCCGACGTGAAGCCGTAATGCTTCACTGCCAGGTTCCCTTACCAGTAATGGCGGCAGCACCCGACAGCTGATGGAAACATCAGCTGCGGTGCCGACATCGCTTGACTCCAGGACAGGTAAGTGTCCTATTTTTAAAAGTCAGCAGCTGCAGTATTTGTAGCTGCTGGCTTTTCACTTTTGCAGGGGTGGGCGGACCTCTGCTTTAAGGTGAAAAACCGTCTGTGCTGCCCCCCCCCCCCCCCCCCTTTTTTTTCTTACCTGAACCCGATCATTCAAGCGACGAGCAGGAGCCCAGCAGCTCCAGCAGCCATCTCTGGTCCCCATTGGATAAATTGATAGCAGCAGGTGCCATTGGCTCCCACTGCGGTCAATCAAATTCAGTGACACGGGAGCCGGGGGCGGGGCTTGCCGTCGATGTCAATGGATGCAGCATCAGGACTCGGGAGCACGTCCGCATGGGTGCCCCCATGGAAAGCGGCTCTCCGTGGGGGCACTCGAGAAGAGGAGGGGCCAGGAGCGCCGCCGGGGGACCAGAAAAGGAGGATCGAGGCTGCTCTGTGCAAAACCCTTGCACAGAACAGGTAAGTAAAACATGTTTTTTTTTTTTAAATGACAAACGAACCTTTACAATCACTTTATCTACTGGCCCGTGAGGTTCTGGTATTGGATCACTGAATGGATGGGGGTTAGGCCTCACAGGCATCAGGCTCTGTAGAGGTTCAACACAAACACAGCGATCTCTCTAAAGACTGATTAAAGTTTATGTCAGCACTAAAGCACACACCCCTTTTGCACTAAACCTCACCCCAACCATTTATCAATCACAGTCGGGTAAAAAAGTCAGGGGCATGTGTATAGTTTGCTCCTAGGATCTAGGGCAGGGGGTCTCAAACTGGTGGCCCTCCAGCTGTTGTGAAACTACCAGTCTCATCATGCCTCTGCCTGTGGGAGTCATGCTTGTAACTGTCAGCCTTGCAATGCCTCATGGGACTTGTATTTTTGCAAAACAGCTGGAGGGCCACCAGTTTGAGACCCCTGATCTAGGGGATCCCCACACAGCCTTCACTGGCCACTCAGGTTCTGGTATTGGACCATTGAATGGTTGGGGCCCGATAGACAGTCGGGTCTGTAGGGGCTCCACAGCGACACTGATCGCTATTTTGAGTGTTTCCATTATGAAAGCGGCCCATAGAACCGAACCATACCGCACCATTCAGGGTCCTGCTTCAGATGTGGGGCCATAGAAAAATGGTACGGTACGGTTTGGGCGGAGCTACGATACATTCCACTAATTGGCGGACAGAAAAACATCTGCCAATCAGTGTGACGCCACAATGGGCATTTTTTCTCGAAACCCCGTATGGCCCCTGGTGGTCCGACTTGCAGTGAAAACGCTCACCTGAATAGGCCGGACGATTCTAAGGCCTCATGCACACGGACGTTTTAAAAAACGGGCTGTAAAGCTAGGTCGGATGCCTGGAAAAAGCAGCCTAAAAAAAGTGACTTTTACTGCGTTTTGCATTGGCGTTTTTGCGCGTTTTTTAGCGTCAGCATTAATTAGCGTTTTTTTTAAAGAAAAACACATCTCTAATTTCCTATACAGGGATTACAGTGTTCAATCAACTTTTTGCAGCAAAAAAAACGCTGCAGCTCAAAAACACTGGTGCGCGTTTTTGCGCGATTCGCGTTTTTACAGCTCTAGCGCCGCGCCACGGAACGCACTGGTCCTGGTTTTTTTTTACAGCTTAAAAACGCCTATGCCATTTGCAGCTCAAAAACGCCTAGGTGGGCATGAAGCCATAGACTAACATGGACAGGCGTTTTTAAGCTGCAAAAAACGCTCAAAAACGCGGCTGCAAAAACGTCCGTGTGCATGAGGCCTAACCCTTCCAAACTGTACCAACCCGAAAAGTTCTGCTCAGTGGAAACAAAGCTAAAGATGTCTCTAAAGATTGACTTGTCAAAGTCAGCACTAAACTACACCCCCCTACTTGTGTCAAGCCATTTACAAAAGTCACATACCTAAACCTGTACTGGCCACTGAGGTACTGGTATTGGACCATTACAATGGTTGGAGTTAGGCCCAATAGGCAATCAGGCTCTGCAGGGACACAGATGTTTCTGAAGACTGACTTACATCAAAGTCAGCACTAAACCACGCCTGCTCCTTGTGCCAAGTCCCACCCAGGCCATTTACCACTCCCATAACTAAACTTTATTGGCCACCGAGGTTCTGGTATTGGACCACTGAATGACTGGGATGAGGCCTGACAGCCATCAGGATCTGTAGGGGGCTCTCAACTCAAACACAAGGATATCTCTAAAGACATTAATGTTGACGTCCGCACTAACAAGTCAGTACTAACTAGCCATTTAACCACTTCACCCCCGGAAGGATTTACCCCCTTCCTGACCAGAGCACTTTTTGCGATTCGGCACTGCGTCGCTTTAACTGACAATTGCGCGGTCGTGCGACGTTGCACCCAAACAAAATTGACGTCCTTTTTTCCCCACAAATAAAGCATTATTTTGGTGGTATTTGATCACCTCTGCGGTTTTTATTTTTTGCGCTATAAACAACAACAAAAAAAAAAAAGCATAAATTTTGAAAAAATAAAAAAAAAAAGCAATATTTTTTACTTTTTGCTATAATAAAAATATCCCCCCCAAAAAAATATAAAAAAAACAAATTTCTTTCTCAGTTTATGTATTCTTCTACATATTTAGGGGATTATGGCATTTTTATTATTATTATTTTTTTTTTTTTTTATTAGTAATGGCAGCGATATGCGATTTTTATTGTGACTGCGACACTTTTGACACTACTTTGGGACCATTGTCATTTATACAGCGATCAGTGCTATAAAAATGCACTGATTACGGTGTAAATGACACTGGCAGGGAAGGGGTTAAACACTAGGGGGCGATCAAGGGTTAAGTGTGTCCTAGGGAGTGATTCTAACTGTGGGGGGGGATTGTCTAACTCGAACATGACAGCGATCACTGCTCCCAATGACAGGGAGCACTAGATCTCTGTCATGTTGCTAGGCAGAACAGGGAAATGCTTTGTTTACATAGGCATCTCCCCGTTCTGCCGCTCCGTGACACGATCGCGGGCCGTGGCGGACATCGAGTCCACTGGACCCGCGGGCACACTCACGGAGTACGCGGCGGGTGTGCTCGCCCACAATGCAGCGATTTAAAGGGGAAGTACCTGTACGCACATTTGCCCAGCCGTGCCATTGTGCTGACGTATATTGCTGTGCGCTGGTATGCAAGGGGTTAAGGATCACACATCCAAAAATCTACTGGCCACTGAGGTTCTGGTATTGCACCGTTGGGGTGAGGCCTCAAAAACAGTCCCCTGCAGGGGTTCCACAGGGACACAAAGATATCTCTTTGTAACAACCTGCAGATGCCACAAGGTGCCGTTATCTTAGCCAATTATTGGGACCCCGACTCTTTAAGGTGCCAAGAGCCAAATATTGACTCCCAGCTGCTGCATGACAAAATGTTGAAAAATATTTTGTCATAAAAATCTGCCTCGGTTCCTTATTGTCAAGAAGCAAAGAGAGAGATTCACTGCTACAATTGGATCCGTCAGGGAAAAAAAGGAAGGCGGGGGATTTAATGTGTTCTGGTAGGAATCCCTCATAGAGGCACAAAAAATACCGTGCTTATGAAAGGGTTACCGCTGAAAGATCACCGACAGCACATCAACGTGATTCTGCGGTAATCTCTTTTCTTGGAAGATTTTTATTTATTTATTTTTTAAACCAAGGGAAAAAAAAATCCAGCAAGTGGAATAAAAAAAAAAAAAAAAAAAATTAATACAAGAGACCAACGAAGAGACTGAACGGTGAGGACGTCACACCCTCCTGAGTGGGAGAGAGAACGTGAGCTCCTTGTTGCCAAGACAGCTGCTGTTGCCGTGGAAACCACACAATAACAAGGATCCTCGGCAACGACGTAGAAAACTCACCTGCACCGTGATCCCCTTATTCCGATATTCTGCATGCAGACCCCGGGAGAAGAAATCCACAAACGCCTGGCAGAGAAGAGGGAAAAAAAGAAAAAGGAGGGGGATCATTTAATGATATTTATCAGGTGAAGACATAAAGGTTTTCTTATAATTACAAATATAAAACAAAACAAAGGAAATGCAACAATGTAGCTTAGACAAGAAACGTTTCTTCTAAAATATGCACTATATGGCCAAATATATGAGGACACCACTGATTGCATTCAGGTGAAGGACACCACCCCTAATGATTGTATTCAGGTGAAGGACACCACCCCTAATGATTGCATTCAGGTGAAGGACACCACCCCTAATGATTGCATTCAGATGAAGGACACCACCCCCAATAACTGCATTCAGGTGAAGGACACCACCCCTAATGATTGCATTCAGACGAAGGACACCACCCCTAATGATTGCATTCAGGTGAAGGATACCACCCCTAATGATTGCATTCAGATGAAGGATACCACCCCTAATGATTGCATTCAGGTGAAGGATACCACCCCTAATGATTGCATTCAGGTGAAGGATACCACCCCTAATGATTGCATTCAGATGAAGGATACCACCCCTAATGATTGCATTCAGGTGAAAGACACCACCCCTAATGATTGAATTCAGGTGAAGGACACCACCCCTAATGATTGCATTCAGGTGAAGGACACCACCCCTAATGATTGCATTCAGACGAAGGATACCACCCCTAATGATTGCATTCAGGTGAAAGACACCACCCCTAATGATTGAATTCAGGTGAAGGACACCACCCCTAATGATTGCATTCAGACGAAGGATACCACCCCTAATGATTGCATTCAGGTGAAAGACACCACCCCTAATGATTGAATTCAGGTGAAGGACACCACCCCTAATGATTGCATTCAGACGAAGGATACCACTCCTAATGATTGCATTCAGGTGAAGGACACCACCCCTAATGATTGCATTCAGATGAAGGACACCACCCCTAATGATTGCATTCAGGTGAAGGACACCACCCCTAATGATTGCATTCAGGTGAAGGACACCCCCCCTAATGATTGCATTCAGGTGAAAGACACCACCCCTAATGATTGCATTCAGATGAAGGACACCATCATTTGTAAATGGAAGAATTTTGGAACCACCAGGACTATTCCTAGAGCGGGCCGCCCCGGCCAAACTGAGTGATCGGGGAGAAGGGCCTTAGTCAGGGAGGTGACCAAGAACCCGATGGTCACTCTGACAGAGCGCCAGCGTTTCTCTGTGGAGAGAGAAGAAAAGAAGAACAACCATCTCTGCAGAACTCCACCAGACAGGCCTGTATGGTAGAGTGGCCAGATGGAAGCCACTTGGTAAAAGGCACATGACGGCCCACCTGGAGTTTGTACAGAGACATCCTTGATGAAAACCTGCTGCAGGCGCTCTCTGGACCTCACATTGGGGTGAAGGTTCATCTTCCAACAGGACAACAACAACCCCAAGAACACAGCCAAGATAACAAAGGAGTGGCTATGGGACAACTCTGAATGTCCTTGAGTAGTCCAGCCAGAGCCCAGACTTGAACCCAATTGAACATCTCTGGAAAGATCTGAAAATGGCTGTGCACCGACGTTCCCCATACAAAGACTTGAGGCTGTAATTGGTGCCAAAGGTTCTTCAACAAAGTATTGAGCAAAGACTGTGATACTTATGTACATGGGATTTTTTTCGTTTTTTATTTTTAATAAATTTGTACAGATTTCAAACAAACTATTGTTTGTAGAATTTTGAGGAAAATAATGAATTTAATCAATTTTTAGCATGTTATGGTTATGTTATGCCTGATCGGTGTATATAATATATATATATATAATATATATATATATATATATATATATATATATACATACATATATATATATATACACATATACATACACACACAACACATGAATTGGTGTTAGAAATAGCTCATATGAAAAGCTAAATCCCTCCCAATTAATGTTTAATGCATTGAAATAAATTAGTTTCACTGAAAAAAGATTTATCATTTAATCAAGACAGACAGGTCAAATTTTGGCAAGACAAAAGTTTTGTCGCCTATACAGAAACTTTACTGAAAATCCAAAAATATGTCAGCAAATTAAGTAGTGGTGCTGTGAGATCCAAATTTAATATCTTGTATGGCTTCCATGAGCTTGAAGGACAGCATCCATGCGGTTTGGCAAGGATTCATACAATTTATTGATGAAGTCATCAGGAATAGCAAAGAAAACAGTCTTGCATGCCTCTGAGTTCATCAATATTCTTTGGTTTCGTCTTCCATGCTTCATCTTTCATCCTACACCACATATGCTCAATAATGTTCATGTCTGGTGACTGGGCTGGCCAATCCTGGAGCATCTTGATCTTCTTTGCCTTAAGGAACTTTGATGTGGAGATGGAAGTATGCGATGGAGCACCATCCTGCTGCAAAATGTGGCCTTTTTTATGGTTGGGAATATAAGAGGTAGCTAAGATTTCTTGGTATTTTAGACTATTGATGTTGCCTTCCACCCTGCAGATCCCTCGCACATCCCCATACTGGATGTAACCCCAGACCATGATTTTGCCTCCACCAAACTTCAGTTTTCTGGGTAAATCTCGGCTCCATGCGGGTTCCAGTAGGTCTCCTGCAATATTTGGCGACTGTGGTGTAATTCAACAGAAGATTTATCTGAAAAAGTCCACCTTCTGCCACTTTTCCAGAGTCCATCCTTTTAGCAGGCTGTGGCCCTTGGCAAATGCCACACGGTTTTTCAATTGTCTTTTGTTTAGTGCTGGCTTATGGGCACTGATTCGACCATGGAGGCCATTTCGAGACAGAATCCGACAAACTGTTCTGGTTGACACAGGGACTTCAGGTGACCAGGTCTTGTGGAGCTCTTCTGCAGTGGAAAATGGGCTGGCCTTGGAATTTCGAGCCAACAAACGGTCCTCTCGAGCAGTTGTCTTGCGGGTCGGCCTGACCTGGCCTTGTCCAAAACGTCTCCAGTCTCTTCAAATCTTTTTTTTATCCTCTGAACTTGACGCCGAGACACATTGAAGGCGTCTGCCACATCAGCAGTGGATCTGGTCTTCAGCCTCTTGATAATCAACACTCCGGGTGAATCTTAGGCATGTTTGCAGAGGTCTAGTTGCAGTTGAGAAGGTCTAGTGTACTGGTGTTCTTTTTATACACACCTGAGACCTAATCGATCCATTATTAGTCACAGGTGAAGCTCATATAACAAGGCGACAACACTTATATGTCTTGGCAAAAATTGACTCAATGGGCTTTACCAAGCCGTGAATATTAGAATACTTTTTGTCAGTTTCGTTTTGCACTGAAACATTATTACAAAAGCTGTTGGGATTAAAATGACCCATTTCTTGTATCAAAATCTTGATTAGAAATATATTTTAGCGGCACTTCATTTGTCAGGGACTGTGTATATATATATATGTACACACACATATATAACACACACACACACACACACACACATACACATATATATATATATATATGTATGAAAAAAGATAGTATAACATTTTAACAGTGTAGCCTTCTGAGATATTAAATACTAAAAACAGCGCTAAAAAAGATGTATGTGCAAAAATTGCATAAAATTGCATGAATCTCCTAAAATGAGTCCACAATCAAAAAGTTCAGAATAAATAAATAAATAAATAGATAAATCAGTGATTCTTGAGTGTAGGATAGTGATAGGTGAGCAGTTCAATACATCAAGGTGACTTCTTTGCGTTATATTATTCCAAGCACCGTTTTATCCCATGTGACTTTTCACCACTAGATGCCATACAATCGGAAGTGCTGGGGCTGATGCTGAGGTTTTCTACCACACAAACGCAAGTCATTTGAGAGTCTATTTCGCTTAATCAAAGAATAATTAATGTACGCAGATTACTTTAGGGGATTTATGGGAATTATTATATGGTTTTAATTTTTTGAAATAAACAATATTACGCTATGTACAAAATTCTATTTGTTTCTATGGCGAGTTTATTTGGAGATACCATACCCCTGGACCCCTGATGCAGTGTAATACCTTGCTGATGTCAAAAGTGTAAGAAGGCTACCT
>CM053034.1:207069979-207167479 GCA_028564925.1 Lithobates sylvaticus | reverse complement strand
CAAAGCTTCCACTGATTGGCCGAGTCAGAGGTTGTGACATCATCAGCCCGCCCCTTTGAATACATCACTTGCTCTATCAATGTATACAATCAATACAAAGCTTCCACTGATTGGCCGAGTCAGAGGTTGTGACATCATCAGCCTGCCTCTCTGACTCAACCAATCAGAGGAAGCTTTATATTCATTGATTGTATTCATTGATTGTATTCATTGATAGAGCAAGCAATGTATTCATAGAGGCGGGCTGATGATGTCACAACCTCTGACTCAGCCAATCAGAGGAAGCTTTGTATTGATTGATTGTATACATTGATAGAGCAAGCAATCAATGAATACAAAGCTTCCTCGGATTAGCTTTGTTTTCATTGATAGAATACATTGCTTGCGCCGAGTGGCTGAGCGCTGCTGTAGACTGACCTGTGTTCCAGGTATGAGACAGGAAGTCTCGGCTCGCTTCCGGAACACAGTCCGGTATGCTGTATGTCAGAGATTGTGACATCCGCAACCTGCCACTCAGAGGAAGCTTTGTATTCTATCAATGAATGCAAAGCTTCCTCCGATTGGCTGCGTCAGAGTGGCGGCTGCGGATGTCACAATCGCTGACATACAGCATACCGGACTGGGTTCCAGATGCGAGCCGAGACTTCCCGCCTCAAACCCGGAACACAGATCAGTCTACAGCACCAGCGCTCAGCAACTCAGCACAAGTGATGTATTCTATCAATGAAAACAAGGCTTCCTCTGATTGGCTGAGTCAGAGGTTGTGACATCATCAGCCCACCTCTTTGTATTCATCGATAGAGCAAACAATGTATTTAATCAATGAATGCTAAGCTTCCTCTGATTGGCAGTCAGAGAGGCCAGCCGATGAAGTCACAACCTCTGACTCAGCCAATCAGAGGAAGCTTTGTATTTGTTGATGGAATACAATCGCTTGCTCTGAGAGGCTGAGTGCTGCTGCTGTAGACTGATCTGTGTTCAGAGACAGGAAGTCTCAGCTTGCACCCGGAACACAGTGCTGTATGCGGCCGCAGCTACATACAGTTTATACCGCACATCCAGCAGGCTCACAGGTCAGTGAGGGACATAGTTCGTTTGGGCCAGCTTGGTGCACACAAAATATGGCGCGGCTCTGCATAGAAACCAATCAGCTTCCAGGTTTTACTGTTAAAAGTTGAATTGAACAAGCTGAAGTATAAGGTCTCCTCACCATTATGTTTTGAGGGTTCTCAGAATGTGGTTGGGGACTGAAAATTGAACTAAAACTAAAATCTGCATCCAATTGAGCGCTCATTCCAGCTGGGTTGCAACTGGCCATTCATGAGCATAGCAAGTATCCAGACGAATGTGGCTTCTACATATCAAGGATGCCAACCCAGGCAGCGCCAGCATGCCTTAGGCCAGCATTCCCGAGGGCCGCTGCCTAATGACCCGTACACACGATCCGAATATCGTACGACTTTTTTCGCTTAATAGTCGCACGTAGAAACTGAATAGGTTACTAAAGTCACGAAAATTCTTGTACGACAGAAAAAAAAATAAAATAAAATTGGAAGTGATGTCATGTGTTGTGTTTTCGGACAACAACTGTACTGACTAAACGAAAATCGTACGATCTGGAGGAAAATTTTCGCGCTTGTCCGAATATCATCGAATGAATTGTCGCGATCGGCTCTCGAAAGTTCTGTACTAACGATCTTATTACCGTACGATAGCGTCGAAAGCGGTATTTTCCGTCCGATTTTCGGATCGTGTGTGCGGCCCATTAGAGTGCGTGGCACCGCTTACGTGTTTCTATGCTGCCATTTTTAAACATGGCTGTACAGTTGCAGCCTGGAAGCAGGTAATCCCTTAGGAAACTCCCACCCCTCATTCACTGTAATTCTCCCCCTAAGAATAGAAAGCCGTTCACTCCGTATTGATGACTCACAGACTCTTTTTTTTTTTTTTTAATTCTGCTCTTAAAAAGAAAATCACCACAAGAGCAATGAGGAGAGCTGGAGGATTCCCACGAAGCCGGTGAATCACCCTCCGTCCTTATGAGTCACCTTCGATCGCTCCATCGTTACCCAACATGGAGGCCAGGCAGATTAGTCACCAGAATGAATTTTTCAAAGAAAAGGATTCTCCCCTATAAATAATAATGAGGGCTTGTCTGGGTAGTGTTTATTTGTGTGTCTGAGGCTCGGAGTGACTCACCTCGCCAGCATTCCGGGCATCACCAGGCGTGTCATCTACAGGAGAGAAACAGAGGACAGCCGTGAGAAAAACGCAGGGTCACACGCCGACTTAAGAGACACAATGTGCGGCAAACCAATACCAACCAAATCAGAATCCCTCTTTTAAATGAGCCGATATCAAAAAAACAAAATAAGAGTGGCTGCTATGGGCTACCGCGCTTTGTGCATCAATATTACTCTGAAGCCCGCGACTTGCATGCGACTTCTTTAACCACTTCGGCCCCTGAAGGATTTACCCCCCTTCCTGACCAGAGCGGTTTTTGCGATTCTGCACTGCATCGCTTTAATTGACAATTGCGCGGTCGTGCGACGTGGCTCCCAAACAAAATTGACGTCCTTTTTTCCCCCACAAATAGAGCTTTCTTTTGGTGGTATTTGATCACCTCTGCGGTTTTTATTTTTTGCGCTATAAACAAACAAAAAAAAAGAGCGACAATTTTGAAAATAAAAAAAATATATATTTTTTACTTTTTGCTATAATAAATATCCCCAATTTAAAAAAAAATAAATAAATAAAAAAAAACATTCTTTTTTCTCAGTACACTGAGAAAAAAAGAATGTTTTTTTTAAATTATTTTTTTTATGTTTTTTTATGTTTATATGTATTCTTCTACATATTTTTGGTAAAAAAAAAAAAAAAAAAAAAAAAAAAAATCGCAATAAGCGTAAATTGATTGGATTGTGCAAAAAAAAAAAAACAATTTTGAAAAACAAAAAGCATTATTTGCTTTTGCACAGAGCAGCCCCAATCCTTCTCTTCTGGGATCCCCCACTGGCGCTCCAGGCCCCACCTTTTTATGGGGGCACCCGTACATGCTTGCTCCCGAGCCCCACTGCTGTATCCATTGACACAGACAGCAGGACTCTGCCCCACCCCCGTGTCACAGCATTTGATTGACAGCAACAGGAGCCAGCACAGAAGGTTTTTCACCTTAATGCATAAAAAGCATTAAAGGGGTTGTAAAGTCAGAAGGTTTTATTTTTTATCTTAAAACATCCTATGCATTAAGATAAAAACGCTCTGTGTGCAGCAGCTCCCCCCCCCAGCACCCCTAATACTTCCCTGAGCCCATCTTGAGACAGCAGCGGAGTGCCCCTGGCTCCCGCTGCTGTCAAAGTTAGTGAGCCAATGAGGAGAAAGAGGGGGCAGGGCCGCGGCTCCGTGTCTGAATGGACACAAGAGTTGGTCTGGTGCCCCATGGCAAGCTGATAGCTGCGGGGGCACTTGGCAGGGGGCGCAGAAGGGCCGACGAGGGACCTGAGAAGAAGAGGATTTGGGCTGCTTTGTGCAAAACCACTACACAGAGCAGGTAAGTATAACATGTTTATTATATTTCTATGAAATAAAACAAGGCTTTAGTATCACTTTAGGGGAGTTCCACCCAAAAAAAAAAAAAATTTATGTGCATAAAAAATAGAAAAATAAACATTTGGGAGAAAATTGTTTTTTTTTTTTACTCACCTCTAAATGCCTGTTGCTAGGGGGTCCCTCGTAGTCTGCCTCCTTCAGCGCCTGTTGACGTCACTTTCCTCGGGGCAGGAAGTGAGATCAGCTCTGCCCCCTCCCTCTTGTCAATCATCTGGGACACGTCACAGGTCCCAGATGATTGCGCAGCCAATCATGGCCCGCAGCGCCGCTCGCACATTCGCAGTGGGTGCCAGGCTGTGAAGCCACAGCCGGCGCCCACAGTTACAATGCCGGCATCGCCAAGCGGAGGGGGGAGACGAGCGGGGCTTCGTTCCCCCGCATCGCTGGACTCTGGGACAGGTAAGTGTCCGATTATTAAAAGTCAGCAGCTGCAGTATTTGTAGCTGCTGACTTTTAATTTTTTTTTTTTAAGCGGAACTCCGCTTTAAGGTGAAAAACCTTAAGGCTTTAGAACCACTTTAGCCGCTTGCCGACCAGCCGCCGTAATTATACTGCGGCAGGTTGGCACGGCTGAGCAAATCGCCATAGGTATACTTTGGCCGCTTCAAGAGCGATAGCAGGCGGCGCGACACCGGAGCCAATGCGTGTGGCCGCCAACCACCCGCAATCACTCCACAGAGATCAAGAACGGGGATCTGTCAATGTAAACAAACAGGTCCCCGTTCTGACAGGGGAGGAGAGAGCGATTGTCTGTTCCTCTCTCCCCCTCCAGTCAGTCTCCTCCCTCTACAGTTAGAAACACCTCCCAGGGAACACTTAACCCCTTGATCGCCCCCTAGTGTCAGTAACATTTATGCACTGATCACTGTATAAATGTCACTGGTCCCAAAAGTGTCCGATCTGTCCGCTGCAATGTCATGCTAAAAAAAAAAAAAAAAAAAAAAAAAAAAAAAAAAAAAAAATCGATGATCACCGCCATTACTAGTATAAAAAAAAAATTACAATAATAAAAATGCCATAAATATATCCCCTATTTTGTAGACGCTTAAACTTTTGCCCAAACCAATCAATACACGCTTATTGAGATTTTTTTTTTTTTACCAAAAAATATGTAAAAGAATACATATTGGCCTAAACTGATGACAGTTCGTTTTTTTTTATTTATTTTTTTGTGGATATTTATTATAGCAAAAAGTAAAAACTATTTATTTTTTTTTTTATTTTTTTTTTTTAATTGGGAATATTTATTATAGCAAAAATTAAAAAATCTTTTTTTTTTTTTTAAATCGGTCGGTATTTTTTTTTGTTTATAGCGCAAAAATAAAAAGACTGCAGAGGTGATCAAATACCACCAAAAGAAAGCTTTATTTGTGGGGGGACAAGCACATAAATGTTGCTTGTGTATAGCGCCGCATGACCGCACAATTGTCAGCGACGCAGTCCCGTACTGCAAAAAATGGCCTGGTCGTTAAAGGGGGTAAATCCTTCCGGGGCTGAAGTGGTTAAAAAAAAATGAAATAATAGAAAGTTTTCAGCAGATAGCTTTCTGGGCTTCAAGGATAGTTTGAGGTAAAAAAAAAAAAAAAAAAAAAAAAAAAAAAACTAAACAAAGCAAAGCAAAGCATAAAACAAAATACATCTATGCGGTCCTTTAGCAATGCAATAAAGGATAACCCTGGTTACAGATGCGAGCGTGAAGAGTTTTTTTTTTTTTTTTTTTTTCGCTGCGCGGTAACACAATAACACATTTGTTCAGGGAAAGCCAACGATTAGAAATCCCTACACAGCATACACCTGTTTTCTCCTTGACTTTATAATCGAGCAGATACAATGAGAATGCCACGGCTTGACGTACATGTGTGCACGCTCGCTGCCTACATATGTATTTAAAGAGCGGAAAAGAACAAAATAAAAAAAAAATTAAAGGAACAAATAAATAAAAAAAAAAAGCGGCACAAGAAAAAAAATGGCGTATTTTCCATCAGAGTGGGGAAGGAGAAAATGAGAGAGGCAGCCTGGGAACTATGCTGGAGCCAGACGTAGAGACGACGGGAGGAAAGTGGGTGAGAAGAAGTGTGTGGGGGCGGACGTTGCGTGGGTGAGTGCATTCTGCGTAGGCGTCTGTTTCAGACATTCCCCTGAACAACACCAACTAACGAGGACTTCTTCCTCAAGAAAAAAAAAAAGGGAGGGGGGGGGGGGGGGGGTATCAGGGAAAGATTCTCACAATGCGCTCAATTAAATAAGCAAAACCAAAAAAAAAAGAAAATAAATAAACCCAAATATTTTCTACGAAAAATTCAAACTGTTTGGATCGAAGGACAGTGTGGTGGCAAAATACAGGATGAAAACAGATGGCTTTGTAAAGACAAGGAGGGGAAGAGAAAAAAAAAAAAAAAAACAGATGCTCATTTCAAGTAGCAAGAAAATCATTCAGTCTGTTATTCCTAAAAGTTTGGCGAGGATCCTGGGGCATATGGCAAACAATACACGTAGGAATCCCAACAGACTGCGAGCTCTGAGGAGCAAGGTTTCCTCGCCGGTTTCCAATATCCGGCCCCGCTGTTGCTTTGCTCATCGCTGGAAAATTCCATGTTGTGGCGGCTTACGCTCTCAACTTTGTTACCAAAGTTTTAGGCAAAGCCGAATGAGAAATTCCAAAAAAAAATTTAAATGAGTAAAAACAACAAAACAAAACAAAAAAAAAAAAAAAAAAGAAGAAGAAGAAGGGGGTCAACTACCTAAGGCCGGGTTCACACCTATGCAAATCGAATGCAGTTAGGCCCCTTTCACACTGGGGCGTTTTTAAGGCGGTACAGCGCTATAAATAGCGCCTGTACCCCGCCTGAAAAAATCTGGCCCCATTCACTCCAGTGTGAAAGCCGGCGGGCTTTTACACTGGAGCGGTGCGCTAGCAGGACCGTCAAAAAAGTCCTGCTAGCAGCATTTTTGGAGTGGTATAGGAGTGGTGTATTCACCGCTCCTATAGCGCTCCTTCCCATTGATTTGAATGGGACACTGCGGTAATACCGCGGCAATACCGCCACAAATCGCCGATACGGCGGCTCTCTGCGGGGGATTTTAACCCTTTTTCGGCCGCTCGCGGGGGGGTAAAACCGCGAGTGGCCGAATACCGCTGCTAAAACGAAGGTAAAGCAGTGCTAAATATAGCGCTGCTTTACCGTCACCGCGGCTCCCGCCCCAGTGTGAAAGGGGCCTTACGGAACATCCAATTCGCATTAGAGGCGACTGTGAATGGCTCACAATGGAGCCGGTTCACACAGGTCTGGGGCGGCTGCGGTCCGCATACAAAAAAAAGTGTCCTGTGTGTTTTTGGGTCCAATTCAGGTTGTGAATTAAGACAAAAAATTTCGGACCCGATTTGCACCTGAACTGGCAAACCGGGACGCACCAGACCACAGGCACGAACCCGCGGCTGCACATATGCCTAAACCTATATATGGGAGCTGGAAGCCAAGGATATGTACTTCTGTCCAGCCTGCTCTGAAATGTTACATTTTCACAGCTTTGCCAAAAGGACCAAAAGACCTACTTTTGTCTTTGCTGCAATTTAAAGCAAAAACACAGGGGGGGGGGGGGGGGGGGGGATTTACCAAAACTGGAGCAGACAGAATCTGGTGCAGCTGTGCATAGTAACCTAACCAATCATCTTCTAACTTCAGCTTGTTTATTTAGGCCGGGTTCACACTGGTATGACACTGGTATGACACCGCAGTCATACGACTGTGGATCCGACTTTGCTCTGCGACTTGAAGTCCAACTTCCATCTGACTTCAATGAACGTGGATCTGACTTTGATCCCAACAATACCAAGCCCCCTTTGTGTCTGGTATAAATCTTGAGGGGAAACTCCACAAAAAAAAAAAAAAAAAAAGAAAAAACGGTATAGAGTTCCCCCTCCAAGACCATGGTGTGGGGTCCCGCCCCAAAATCCATACCAGACCCTTATCCGGCAGGTCAGGAAACGGGGTGGGGACAAGCGAGTGTGCCCCCCTCCTGGACCATACCAGGTCACATGCCCTCAACATGGGCCCGGCGCCCCCCCCAGCCCAAAGCACCTTGTCCCCATGTTGCTGGGGACAAGGGCCTCTTCCCAACTTCCCTGGCTGGTGGTTGTCGGGGTCTGCGGGTGGGGGGGCCCCCAGATCCCGGCCCCCTACCCTATGTGAATGAGTATGGGGTACATTGGACTACAAGAGACCGATACCAATTCACGCACTTATATTGCTTCCAGTAAAAAATAAATGTAATGATACATGAATGAATACAGAGCTGCTTTCATTTGCATCTTTTATATCTGCCTGGAGTTCAGCTTTAAACAAGCTAAAGGTTTCTTTTATCTCTAGGATAGGTTTGTGGTGAAATAAAGGAAATGCATAAGGGTAGAAGCTACCATTACTGATTGGCTTTAAAAAGGTGCAGCCTCTGGAGCGGTCAGTCTTATCCTCACTTCACTACTTCAGCAACCAAAAACCCGGATAAAGCACCCAACCAGGGAAGTCTGAAGATGGAATTTCCTTCCTTTATAGTTATACCAGGTCTACGATTCACTTGGTAGTAAGGTTAGGATCAGGATGACAGCTTTGGAACCTGCGCCTTTAAAAAAAACAGCAATACCTGCGCCTGTATTTGTGTCCTCTCTGATTTACTTTGGAGAACATGTATGGTCAGGTTATGAATAGTTAATTAAAGTGCAAGTCCATCCAAAAACTAAAATTCTGTCATCTACAGACATCTGCGATCCAACACTAACCTATCTAGCCCTGTAAAGAAGAAATCAGTATACATTCCTTTTTTGAAGCTGATCCGATCCTGGTCTCCAGCGGCGGAAACTCTGCAGAGGACACAGCCGTTCTCTGAATGAATGGGGGATGACGTCACCCATAGACTTACTATGGGGCTTCCATTGTCGAATGTGTCCTCTACACCCGCCTAGACAGCGATGTCGCAGCTGACAGCTCAGCGTGGGTTCGGGTCGGATCGGCTTGTATACTGATTTTTTACGGGGCTAGATAGGTTAGTGTTAGATCATGGATGTCTGTCGATTCAGGAATTTTAGTGTTGAGGTGGACTTCTACTTTAAATATATGGTCATAACAAAAAGTAAAATTTAGCTTTAAAAAACAACCCCTTATTGACCTTTGTAACTGCAGGCACTGTGGAGCAATTCTCAAATTTCATAGCAGAAGCATTGAAGTCATTCAAGTCCATTGACCTTTGTAACTGCAGGCACTGTGGTGCAATTCATTCTCAAAGTTCATAGCAGAAGCATTGAAGTCGTTCAAGCCTATTGACCTTTGTAACTGCAGGCACTGTCGAGAAAATTCTCAAAGTTCATAGCAGAAGCATTGAAGTCATTCAAGTCCATTGACCTTTGTAACTGCAGGCACTGTGGAGCAATTCATTCTCAAAGTTCATAGCAGAAGCACTGAAGTCATTCAAGTCCAATGACCTTTGTAACTGCAGGCACTGTGGTGCAATTCATTCTCAAAGTTCATAGCAGAAGCATTAAAGTCATTCAAGTCCATTGACCTTTGTAACTGCAGGCACTGTGGTGCAATTCATTCTCAAAGTTCATAGCAGAAGCATTAAAGTCATTCAAGCCTATTGACCTTTGTAACTGCAGGCACTGTCGAGCAATTCATTCTTAAAGTTCATAGCAGAAGCATTGAAGTCATTCAAGTCCATTGACCTTAGTAACTGCAGGCACTGTGGTGCAATTCATTCTCAAAGTTCATAGCAGAAGCACTGAAGTCATTCAAGTCCATTGACCTTTGTAACTGCAGGGACTGTGGTGCAATTCATTCTCAAAGTTCATAGCAGAAGCATTGAAGTCATTCAAGTCCATTGACCTTTGTAACTGCAGGCACTGTGGTGCAATTCATTCTCAAAGTTCATAGCAGACGCATTGAAGTCATTCAAGCCTATTGACCTTTGTAACTGCAGGCACTGTGGAGCAATTCTCAAATTTCATAGCAGAAGCATTGAAGTCATTCGAGTCCTTCTCTCAGCACCTTAGCCCCCCCTCTCCTATCAGTGATTTTGAAGCTTAGTTCTCCTCCCAGCAGCTCATTTACTCCTCCTGCAGTGGCTCAGCAGCTTAGTTCACCGATCCGAGCAGTGACCAATCAAAAGCTTCAAGGATCTGTATACCTATATCCAGACTCACGTATATAATAAACCTGAATGCTCAAGTGGAGCTAGATGACCAAAACACAAATAAGCTGTCAGGTAACATTTTGGTGGCGCTGGTTTATAATAAGCCCTTGAGTTATTGTAGAAAAATGTATGCACAGACGTCAACAAGGGAACCTTGACGTGTTTTACACTAGGTGGGTGCGTACGATTGAGCACTTTGTGTGAAATGCATTAACGTTCCCTTGTTGACGTCGGTTCATTTGTGCATACCATTTACTATAATAAACCTAAGGTCAAGCAAGAGAGCAAAACGGTTTAACTCAATCTGGAGTTTTATCCGATGTGTAATGCTGCCTACAGGAGGGAACAGCAGCCGTTCATACAGAATTCATGGGAATGGTCTAAAAGAGTCAAGTTGAAAACCCCTAAAAAAAACAAAAAACAAACATGCATGTCCATCAGGTTCAAAATAAGGCAAAAACACTTCTAAAGTGTGCTTCAATTTACAAAAAAAGTCTTCCTTCAGCCAAGGTTCCTTATAACGCTAAAATTCCTCCAGGAGGTTGCTAGGGGGTGCCTTAAACAGTGAGCAATATCTGTGTCTCTGCTATACTACTACTGACACAATATATTGACATACCTGTTAGGGGGCATCGTCCCCACCGATCAACGCAAGGATCATTCTTCCTACTGACCACCAACATTTGACTGATCTCCAGTGTAAGGGACATTCCTCCCACCGACCACCAATGAAAGGAACATTCTTCCAGCTGACAACCAATATAAAGGAGAGCCTCCCCCTGATCACCAGTTTAAGGGGCATTCTTCCCACTTACCACCAATGTAAGGAGAATTCTTCCCACTGATCACCAATGTAAAGAGAATTCTTCCCACTGATCACCAATGTAAGGACATTCTTCCCACCAATGTAAGGAACATTCTTCTCACTGACCACCAATGTAAGGAGGGCATTCTTCTCACTGACCACCAATGTAAAGGACATTCTTCTCACTGATCACCAATGAAAGGAACATTCTTCCCACTGATCACCAATGTAAAGAGAATTCTTCCCACTGATCACCAATGTAAGGGACATTCTTCTCACTGACCACCAATGAAAGGAACATTCTTCCAGCTGACAACCAATATAAGGGAGAGCCTCCCCCTGATCACCAGTTTAAAGGAACATTCTTCCTACTGATCACCAATGTAAGGGGCATTCTTCTCACTGACCACCAATGTAAGGAGCATTCTTCCCACAGATCACCAATGTAAGGGACATTCTTCTCACTGACACCAATGTGATCACCAATGTAAGGAACATTCTTCCCACTGATCACCAATGTAAGGAGCATTCTTCCCACCGACTACCAATGTAAGGAACATTCTTCCCACTGATCACCAATGTAAGGAGCATTCTTCCCACTGATCACCAATGAAAGGAACATTCTTCCAGCTGACAACCAATATAAGGGAGAGCCTCCCCCTGATCACCAGTTTAAGGAACATTCTTCCCACTGATCACCAATGTAAGGGGCATTCTTCTCACTGACCACCAATGTAAGGAACCTTCTTCCCACTGATCACCAATGTAAGGAACATTCTTCTCACTGACAACCAATGTAAGGAACATTCTTCCCACTGACCACCAATGTAAGGAACATTCTTCCCACTGATCACCAATGTAAGGAACATTCTTCTCACTGACCACCAATGTAAGGAACATTCTTCCCACTGACCACCAATGTAAGGAGCATTCTTCCCACTGATCACCAATGTAAGGAACATTCTTCTCACTGACAACCAATGTAAGGAACATTCTTCCCACTGACCACCAGTGTAAGGAACATTCTTCCCACTGACCACCAATGTAAGGAACATTCTTCCCACTGACCACCAATGTAAGGAACATTCTTCTCACGACCACCAATGTAAGGAACATTCTTCCCACTGACCACCAATGTAAGGAGGATTCTTCTCACTGATCACCAATGTAAGGGACATTCTTCTCACTGATCACCAATGTAAGGGACATTCTTCCCACTGATCACCAATGTAAGGGACATTCTTCCAGCTGACAACCAATATAAGGAACATTCTTCTCACTGATCACCAATATAAGGGACATTCTTCCCACTGATCACCAATGTAAAGAGAAATCTTCCACTGATCACCAATGTAAGGGGGCACTTCACCACTAATCAACATAAGAAGCATTCTTCCACTGATCACTAGTGTACTAGAGCCCTTCAGTGACCACCAGTGTAAGGGGGTACTTCACCACGGACCATCAATATAAGAAGCATTTCTTCCACTGACCATCAATGCATGGAGCGATCCTTCAACTGGCCTTCAGTGTACTAGAGCCCTTCACTGACCAGCACTTCTTCACTAACCATCAATGTAAGGAAGGGGGATGACACTTTTTCACTCCACATTAATACAAGGGAGTTCTACAGTTTTCAAGGTCTGAGTTTTTTTTTTCTGGCCATTATCAATTATTATGGCTTCATTTGATTATTACTGTAAATATTGTTGTATTGGGCCAAAAACCCCAAATATGCCACATTTCTTATTATTTTGTTTATGCTTATATTTACAACTGATGCCGCGTACACACGATCAAAATTCTCGTCGGAAAAAGCTCTGATGGTTTTCCCATCGGAATTTCACTCAAACTGTCTTGCCTACACACAGTCACACCAAATTCCAACCGTCAATAACACCGCAACATACAACACGTTTGACGGCACTATAAAAAGGGAAGTTTAATGCTTCCGAGAATGAGTCAAATTATTTCCGAGCATGCGTCGGAATTTTGCGTGTCGGAATTGCATACACACGATCGGAAAATCCAATAGACAGGTTTTCCATCGGAAAAATTAAGAACAGGTTCTCAATCTAAAGTCCGTCCGAAATGCCGACAGAAAAAGACCGATGGGCATACACACGGTGGGAAAATCCGATGAAAAGCTCCCATCGGAAATTCCAGGCCGTGTGTACGCGGCATTACTGTTCACACTACTGTCCCATGAGCTGTAGGTATAATAATTTTAGGCAGGCGTTCCCTTAGAAATTAAAATGTTTGAAGGGTTTCTCCCTTAAAGCGGTTGTATACCCTTAAATTCAACTTGCACCTACAGGTAAGCCTAGATTAAGGCTTACCGCCTGCATGGTTTAGGAGATATTTGCAAAGAACGTTTTACAACGTTGTCTACGGTGCATTTACAGGGTTAATCCCCATTCACAACTACGGCTCGCCGCAGTTCAAGTGTCCCGCACGGAGCGACGTCCTCGCCGCTCTGGCCAATCACAGCGCCGTAGCGGCGCTGCGATTGGCCGGAGCGGCAATACCCGGAAGGGTATCTGGGCAGAGATGGATGCGCCTGGAGGGGGAAAAGAGGACGGCGTCAGGGGGCCGCGATCTAAGGTAAGTGATGCATAATGAGCTAGTATGCTAGTCATACTAGCTCATTATGACTTTGTCTTGCAGGTAGTTTAAAAAAAAAACCCGACTAAAAACGGGTATACAACCGCTTTAAAAAAAGTTAAGAAAGGCTATTTACAGAGTTGGACGGAACTAGCTCCAGAAGAAGAAGTCTACTCTACTCTACATTTTCACAGCTTTAGGCTGGGTTCAGACTGCTGCGGTGCGGGAGATCGCACATGATTCGCACCGCACTGCAGTTCAAATCATATGCGATCTCTGTGCGATGCAAATTCAGCCATACAGATAGTATGGCTGAAATCGCATCGCATTCGGCCCAAACTCGCACAGGACCCTTTTTTTCGGTCCGTTGCAGAATCGGATCGCATGGTGTTCTCACCATGCGATCCAATTCCTGGCCGACTTTGCAGATCGCACTGCGATATGCGAGCTGCTATGGGGGTGTCATTAACATTTCACTGACACTCCCAGCAGCTCGCATAGGGCAGTGTGAAGTGCCGGCGGGAGACATGCGATGCGGGAACCCGCTGTAGATTCGCAGCGTTCCCGCACCGCAGCAGTCTGAACCGGGCCTTACTGTAAAAAAGCCTTTCTTTATGCAGAGATTAAAGGGGTTGTAAACGCTCAAGGTTTTTCACCCTAAATGCATTAAATTTGATTCCCTCATCAACACAGGCAGTGCTGACAGGGGAATTATCCATTGTTTTCTCCCGGTGGGGGCAGACAGGGGGGGAAGCCATCTTTGCCGGAAGAAGACCGTGATTATCGCTAGCGGCTTTAGCAACCGCTGGCAAGAATCACAAGCGAATCCGGCAGGCTCGTTGTACCCAAGTTGATCGATCAACTTGGTATATTCAGCCTGGCCATTAGCGGTTCGAATCTTGGCCGGTTCCTGCTGAACCAGCGGAGATTCGAACCGTGTATGGCCGGCCTAAGTGAATACACTTGCACCAAGTCCACTATATGAGGTGTTACCGCAGCTCATAATTTGCTGTAATTTTAGGAACCCTACCAACAGAACATTTCAGATCTCTTTCTTACCTTGCACACAGAGGTGATGTTGATATTTATTAACATGTCCAGAGTCTACGAGAGAAGAAGAAAAAATAAAAAATAAATTAGTATATATATGGTCAAAACAGGAGAAAAAAAAAAAAAACATACAGGAGGCTCCCAAAAGTCACAAGGAGCATTTTTTTCTTTTTTTTAGCACAGTTTATAAGAAAATGTAGCTGGCGATCCTGACAGAAACCTTATCTGTATATCACCTCTTTACTTCCGTTGATAATTCTGACACTGAACTAATGAAATGGCAATCAGTGTTGTCACCCTTGTACTATAGCAGTGGTCTTCAACCCTGTCCTCAGGGCCCACTAAAGGTCCTTTCACACGGGGCGGATCAGTGCTTATCCGCCCCGTGGATTTTCGCTTGCTCAGCGGGGAAGATGATAGTAGAGTCCGTCGTCATCCGATCCGCTCTGCAGATGGATGAAAAAAATAGGGTTTTCCTCCGTCTGCAGAAACGGACCATAGCGGGCACGGACGAGATCGGGTGTCAGCGGATGCTAATCCGCTGACACACGCTATCACATAGGGATACATGCATGTCTGTTTTTCTTCCTAAAACGGAAGGATGAAAAACAGACGTACGGACCGTCGGTGTGAAAGAGCCCTTACAGGCCAGGTTTGCAAGATAACTGAAATACATCCCAGGTGATATCATTTGCTGCTTAGTGATTGCCGTATTGTAGTCTGTATCTCCCCCAAGGTACCGTATATACTTGAATATAAGCCGAGTTTTTGCAGCACATTTTTTTTGTGCTGAAAATGCCCCCCCTCGGCTTATACTGGAGTCAAGCATTTTTCTGCTGCAGAAAATTACATTTTCCGAACCGACTTTGGGGCGCCGTGTTTCGGGGCCACTTGGTGCTAGGAACCCCAAATGTGGTGTGCAAACCCAGTGGAACTAGAACTACAATATACAGTGCTGGAGTTTCTAGCACTAAGTGGCCCCCGAGATACGGGGCCCTAAAGTCGGTTCGGAAAATGTAATTCTCTGCTGCAGAAAAGTGCTTGACATTTTCCGAACCGACTTTGGGGCCCCGTATCTCGGGGCCACTTAGTGCTAGGAACCCCATCTTTGGATATATTGTAGTACTAGTTCCACTAGGTTTGCACGCCATTTGGGGTTCCTAGCACTAAGTGGCCCAGAGATACGGGGCCCCAAAGTCGGTCAACTGTGTCCATCTGCAGCAATGTCATTTCGGGACCCTTTGGGTCCAGAAACCCCAAATTGTGGCTGCAGCTAGGGGGCATCTAGGAACCCTTAACTACCAAGTTTGAAGTTAGGGGGACCTATGGCTGCAAATGGTCACAGTGAGGCTGCAAATGGGCATTGTTGACCCTCTTTTCCACTTACAGTAGCTGCGCATTTCTCACCCTAGGCATACTCGAGTCAATAAGTTTTCCCAGTTTTTTGTGGTAAAATTAGGTGCCTCGGCTTATATTCGAGTATATACGGTACTTCAGGGTTTCTGCACTGAATTTGTTTGTTTCTTTTTCTTGTCCTCTACCCACTTAACCTACCACCCTTTCCTTGTCCTCCACTTCTTAGTCCCTACCTCTCCCCCCCCTCCCCCTTACCCCCCTATGACGTGGCAACGGATTCTATAAAAGTGTTTTCATTAAATGCAAAAGGTCTTAACATACCTGAGAAAAGACACATGCTTTTAAATGACTTAAAGAGCTTGCATGCCGATGTTGCTTTCATCGCCTTGAGGCGATTCAGTTCGCATTGTAGCGCTATATAAGTTATTCATTCATTCATTCATCCATCCAGGAGACTCACTTTAAAAATGAGTAACTACCAATTCTCAAAAACGGGTACTTCCCCCTGACATATCACTCCACTAACCCAGCAGCCAAGTCTAAAGGAGTCTCGATATTGCTTTCCAGTAAACTACCATGGCAGTGCCAAGATGTCATTAAAGATCCCAATGGACGCTTTGTATTCCTTAAGGGACTTATAGGCAAAGTGTGAATTACCCTGGCAACGCTATATGCCCCCAATGACCACCAAGATACCTTTATCCAACATACCCAGGAAAAACTCCTGGAGTTTACGGAGGGCCAGCTGATATTGGATGGAGACTTTAATGCCCCCTGATCCCCTTGGTAGACGCCTCCTCAGGTTTCTCCTTGGTCTCCCCAGCTTCCATGAAACGAATAGCTAACTCCCTACATACGTATGGCGCTTAAAGCATTCAGGTGAGCGGGATTTTACGTTCTACTTCTCCCCACAGAAGATCTACTCCAGGATAGATTATTTCTTGACCCCCCATGGCCAACTGCACTCAGTGTCCAATTCTTCGATCGGCCGCATAACGTGGTGGGATCATACTCCTATCTCCCTAGTATATACACTCTCCAGGAGCGTCTTTACCCAGACACCGCTTTTGGCGTCTAAACGAGAGTCTTCTGCAGGTCCCAGAGGTGCTAGCAGACGTATCTAAAGAGTTGAATGAAGAGGGTATGTGGCGCTAACCCTTATGTAAATCAATAAATAATCTAAAAATAATCTAAAATGACCAGTTTGCAAAGCTCAGAGTATCCGAAAGATGAGTGACCTTTCACATAAATAGATATATAAAAACATAAAATAATGAACTAAATAGATAAAATTCCTTAATAGCAATACACATAAAATATTGAATAAATATAAGACGTGTGTATAAAATGAAAAAATGTTCAATAAAAGTGATGGTGCTAAAATAACCGTGCTGAAAATAAATATATGTGCTGGGGTAAAAATGATGATGGAGTTGGGTTAAAAATAGTGAACACGAAATCTTCTAGCAATAAAAGGTGCACAGTGCAACGTGCAAAATATGTGAATAAAGAACCAATAGAGAACCGATAAATTGATTCTGAAAGTGCAAGGGAATTGCAAGGAAATTGCAAGGGAAATTAATGATTGAATGTGCAGAAATATCCAAAATAATGACAAAGTGACCATACAGATGAAAAGAGTGTGTCACTGTAGGTATGGTATAATCAGATGATACCAAAACAATAATATCGCTGAAAAAATTTTTTAAAAAATAAAAATAAAATTTGGTGCACTACAAGTCCCAGCTTGTAAAGAAAAAAATGGCGGAAAATAAACGATAAAGTCCACAATCTGGAACAATGAAGAGCATAATGCTCTGGAATAAGTGAAGGTGAGTAGAAATATTCAGGAATCTTTGTGTTGATCACAGTGATGATCCGTGCAGGCAGTGCTCCGTGCTGACTTCAGGGGTGCACCCTACTAGTTCCCCCAGCCTCTCACCTCTATTTGCGGCCCCTACAGGCCTAGTGGAGCAGATAGCCTCTAAAGTGGCAAGCCTGGTCACTTTCCGGGTCCTCCTTCTTATGGGCTCCTATGGGCTCCTATAGGCTTCTATGGGCTCCTATGGACTCCTACTCCAATCCAAAAAGGCACTCCAGGGGTAAGGGGTCACTCACGGGTTAGATCAGCATGTAGGGGTTAAAGGTACAAAGAAGCGCTCCAATGTGTAGTAAAAAACAGGTTTATTGAAACAAAAATAATATCCACTCACATTTAAAGTTCTCTTGCATCAGCATAGATGAACTTCCGGTCGCGGCCGCAAACCAGAAGTAGAGCGATAGGCACCTGACTTCCTTCCTCCCTCACTAGTATCGTCACTAGCACACGTGACTTTGTCAAAGGGTAAGGCTGTCAGGTGTCTCTGGGCCTATTTATACAGTTGTCAATTGACGCTGTGCTGACAGCGGTGTAAATAACGACTAAAAGTTGACATTTGGACATACATACGTTGTTTACACCGCTGTCAGCACAGCGTCAATTGACAACTGTATAAATAGGCCCTGTGCTAGTGACGATACTAGTGAGGGAGGAAGGAAGGAAGTCAGGTGCCTATCGCTCTACTTCTGGTTTGCGGCCGCGACCGGAAGTTCATCTATGCTGATGCAAGAGAACTTTAAATGTGAGTGGATATTATTTTTGTTTCAATAAACCTGTTTTTTACTACACATTGGAGCGCTTCTTTGTACCTTTAACCCCTACATGCTGATCTAACCCGTGAGTGACCCCTTACCCCTGGAGTGCCTTTTTGGATTGGAGTAGGAGTCCATAGGAGCCCATAGAAGCCTATAGGAGCCCATAGGAGCCCATAAGAAGGAGGACCCGGAAAGTGACCAGGCTTGCCACTTTAGAGGCTATCTGCTCCACTAGGCCTGTAGGGGCCGCAAATAGAGGTGAGAGGCTGGGGGAACTAGTAGGGTGCACCCCTGAAGTCAGCACAGAGCACTGCCTGCACGGATCATCACTGTGATCAACACAAAGATTCCTGAATATTTCTACTCACCTTCACTTATTCCAGAGCATTATGCTCTTCATTGTTCCAGATTGTGGACTTTATCGTTTATTTTCCGCCATTTTTTTCTTTACAAGCTGGGACTTGTAGTGCACCAAATTTTATTTTTATTTTTTAAAAAATTTTTTCAGCGATATTATTGTTTTGGTATCATCTGATTATACCATACCTACAGTGACACACTCTTTTCATCTGTATGGTCACTTTGTCATTATTTTGGATATTTCTGCACATTCAATCATTAATTTCCCTTGCAATTTCCTTGCAATTCCCTTGCACTTTCAGAATCAATTTATCGGTTCTCTATTGGTTCTTTATTCACATATTTTGCACGTTGCACTGTGCACCTTTTATTGCTAGAAGATTTCGTGTTCACTATTTTTAACCCAACTCCATCATCATTTTTACCCCAGCACATATATTTATTTTCAGCACGGTTATTTTAGCACCATCACTTTTATTGAACATTTTTTCATTTTATACACACGTCTTATATTTATTCAATATTTTATGTGTATTGCTATTAAGGAATTTTATCTATTTAGTTCATTATTTTATGTTTTTATATATCTATTTATGTGAAAGGTCACTCATCTTTCGGATACTCTGAGCTTTGCAAACTGGTCATTTTAGATTATTTTTAGATTATTTATTGATTTACATAAGGGTTAGCGCCACATACCCTCTTCATTCAATTTTACCTTTACAAGTGTGAGATCACTTATATGTTGGCTGCTTTCCTTTTCCATTTTTCTCCTTATTTGATTTAATAGTTTTTGGTTGAGCGCACTGGTTACCCCTATTATCCAGTATCTAAAGAGTTGACCTTGTACTTCCAAACGAATGACTGCCCGGGATGCGACCCAGGCACCCTTTCCAGGTTGTCCTCCCCTGAAGCTTATCACAAACATGCCCCCCTCCCACGCATTGGAGATGGAACTTGGGCTATTACGCAAACAGATCACGGATTTACTGCACTATAAGGCCAAGGCAGCATTGCAATTCTGCCGTAAAACGAGCTACGAGGCGGGGGACAAGTGTGGGAAGGTGTTGGCTAGAATGGGTCGCTGGCCGTGACCGCGGCTGCGGGACCAGCGGACCCGATCGCCGCTGGTGTCCCGCGATCGTGTCACAGAGCTGAAGAACGGGAGAGGTCTGTGTAAACAAACCTCTCCCCGTGCTTCCTACACTGCCTGTCACTGATCGGCTGTTCCCTGTCATCGGGAAAGCCGATCAGTGACGTCAGACGTAAAGCCACGCCCCCTACTGTAAAAAAAACACACGTCACACTTGGCCCCTTCCCGCTCCCTAGTGGTCAACTCCTTCACTGCCAGTGTCATTTACATAGGAATCAGTGCATTTAAATAGCACTGATTGCTGTATAAATGACAATGGTCCCAAAAATGTGTCAAAAATGTCCGATGTGTCCGCCATAATGTCGCAGTCACAATAAAAATCGCTGATCGCCGGCATTACTAGTAAAAAAAAAAAAATATTAATAATAAAATGCTATAAAACTATCCCCAATTTTGTATAACTTTTGCGCAAACCAATCAATAATCGCTAATTGCGATTTTTTTTTTACCAAAAATATGTAGATGAATACGTATCGGCCTAAACTGAGGAAAAAAAAAATTTTTTTTTATATTTTTTGGGGATATTTATTATAGCAAAAAGTAAAAAATATTGCATTTTTTTCAAAACTGTCGCTCTATTTTTGTTTATAGCGCAAAAAATAAAAACCGCAGAGGTGATGAAATACCACCAAGAAAGCTCTATTTGTGGGAAAAAAAGGACGTCAATTTTGTTTGGGAGCCACATCGTACAACCGCGCAATTGTCAGTTAAAGCGACGCAGTGCCGAATGGCAAAAAGGGGCCTGGTCCTTTGGCTGCCAAATGGTCCGGAGCTGAAGTGGTTAAATTGGGATATTTATTATAGCAAAAAGTACAAAATATTGTGTTTTTTTTTTTTTTTTTCCAAAATTGTTGCTTGTTTTTTGTTTATAGCGCAAAAAATAAAAACCGCAGAGGTGATCAAATACCACCAAAAGAAATCTCTATTTGTGGGGAATAAAAGGAAATACATTTTGTTTGGGTACAGCACCGCACGACTGCGCAATTGTCAGTTAAAGCGGCGCAGTGCCGAATCGCAAAAAGGGGCCTGGTCCTTTGGCTGCAAATTGGTCCGGGGCTGAAGTGGTTAAGCACCAATGCCGAAAAGGCATTTGGCCGGGTAAATTGGAACATAAATAAACATGTATTAGAAATACATATTAAGGCCACAGAAAGATATAATTCTGCACATTTCACAATTGTTGTCCCTTTAAAGCGGTGTGTCAGCTTAAAAAAAAAAAAAAATTTAAAAGTCAGCAGCTAAAAAAAAAAGTCGCTGCTGACTTTTAATAAGTACACTTACCCTCCCAGGGCGCCCGCGATGCTGTTCGTGGAGGCCGAGATGTCCCTCGGCGTTCCGGATCCAGCGCCGCCATCCTCAGTAAGGGAAACGGCTTCGCGCGGCCTACTGCGCATGCGCGAGTGGGATTTGTGAATGGGGAACGCAATGTGTTGTGGGACACAGTTCCCATAACACACTGCGCCCCATTCCATAGAAGACGGAAGGAGAGAGGATCACTGCGGAGCTGGAGGAGGCAGATTAGGACAATCGGCCTAGCAACAGCCATTTCTGGTAAGTAAAAAAAAATATATATTTTTTTTTTCATTTGAAATTGTTACTAACATTTTTAAAAGTTTTTGTTTTCAGGGTGTCCCACCACTTTAAATCACGGTGCTTTACCAGGAATGCAATCAATGAGGTGTATTTTGTCCGGTCTTCGAGAAATTATAAACACAAGTCTTGGTTACACATTACACAGTAGAGAAAGACGTCATCTCTAGTACGAATACTCACGTTATCCAGGTCCGGGATGTCAAGGAAATACTCTGGATACTCGTATGAAACTCCCACATTGTTTACTGCAAAAGAAGGAGAGGATGTTATGTATCGGTCTGTTCTGCGTCACCTTACAGACATATCTCCTTTGTTATAGGCAAGAGGTAAATGTTGGGTTAAATGTATATTTCAGCTTGAGAAAGGGTGCAATGTCCCTGAAATCTCACTGTTCATATGACAAATATTGTGCCTCTTTTAAAAACATCTTAGTCCTTGGATTGGGTTTGATCGGAGAGTACTTTGGCAGATGCAAACAGTCCCTGAATGCAGCCTGTCCAGGGCCGGGCAGCCTTTACAGCTCCATAAACCTTGATTATGTGCAATGATGGGGGGCGGGCACATGCAGGATGCTGCTTACAAAAAAAAAAAAAAGTGCAATGCGTTTCCTGAAGCAAGGTGAGCGCAATTATAATTCGTTAAAGGTGTCTTAAAATATAGACATATGGGTGTCAAACCAAAAAAGGTGAAAGAGTCCAAAGTGTTTAACTGTTTATGATTCTACCACATAAAATAACCACCAACACATTTCAGGGGGGAACACCCCACCCTTCATCAGGGCTTAGAAAAAAAATGAAATAAGGACATGAAAGGAAACTATAATGCCGCGTACACACGATCGCAAATTTGGCCAGCCAAAGACCGATGTGAGCTTTTGGTCAGAAAATGCGACCGTGTGTAGGCTCCATCGGACTTTTGCTTGCCAAATTCCCGCCAGCAAAAGATTGAGAGCATGTTCTCAATTTTTCGGTCAGAAAAATTTCCGATCGTCTGTAGCAATTCTGACAAGCAAAATTCCTTACGCATGCTCGGAAACAATTCGACGCATGCTCGGAAGCATTGAACTTTGTTTTCTCGGCTCGTCGTAGTGTTGTACGTCACCGCGTTCTTGGCGGTTGAAAGTTCAGCAAACTTTTGTGTGACCGTGTGTATGCAAGCCAAGGTTGAGCGGAATTCCGTCGGAAAAACCATCCAAGATTTTTCTGACGAAAACTCCGCTCGTGTGTACGCGGCATAACGGAAGGGATCTAGATGTGGTCTGAGATGAACCCTTGTCTGGACTGCAATTATGCACTGCTGCTGACCAAAGTCCTTATTGCATTGGTTTTTTTTTTTGCAAACCCTAATGAAAGGTGGTGGGGGGGGGGGGGGGGGGGGGTTGTTCTAAAAAGCAATGGATGTTTTTTGTGATTGAATTACGAAGAGCATTTTATTCTTTCACACTGTATGGCGTCAGCTTCTTCTTTGGGTTCACAAAATGAGATAAAACAATAATAAAACTTCTGGAATATTCCTTTATCCCATTGTTTTGCAAAATCTATGTACACTACAAACTGTATGATTGATTCGGTTTGGATATCGCTGTTTTACTAACCTGACAGCTTATTATTCTAATTAGGAAACCTTCATTTTGTTTGCAAATATTAAAGATTCTAACTACCAGCAAGAATGAGTCCTTACATTTAAAGAACACCTGTCATTTCAGATCCATCATGGCAGCATCTGTTAGCGGGCATCCACTCACCCGCTGCCGCCACGTCCCTCACCTTGTTGTGTCACTGCACCATCACCAGCCGTTCCATTAAAGTGAATGAGACTGTCGGTGAGCCAACAGCGGGTCAGAGGAGGAGCCAACAGCGGGTCAGAAGAGGAGCCAACAGCGGGTCAGAAGAGGAGCCAACAGCGGGTCAGAAGAGGAGCCAACAGCGGGTCAGAAGAGGAGCCAACAGCGGGTCAGAAGAGGAGCCAACAGCGGGTCAGAAGAGGAGCCAACAGCGGGTCAGAAGAGGAGCCAACAGCGGGTCAGAAGAGGAGCCAACAGCGGGTCAGAAGAGGAGCCAACAGCGGGTCAGAAGAGGAGCCAACAGCGGGTCAGAAGAGGAGCCAACAGCGGGTCAGAAGAGGAGCCAACAGCGGGTCAGAAGAGGAGCCAACAGCGGGTCAGAAGAGGAGCCAACAGCGGGTCAGAAGAGGAGCCAACAGCGGGTCAGAAGAGGAGCCAACAGCGGGTCAGAAGAGGAGCCAACAGCGGGTCAGAAGAGGAGCCAACAGCGGGTCAGAAGAGGAGCCAACAGCGGGTCAGAAGAGGAGCCAACAGCGGGTCAGAAGAGGAGCCAACAGCGGGTCAGAAGAGGAACCAACAGCGGGTCAGAAGAGGAACCAACAGCGGGTCAGAAGAGGAACCAACAGCGGGTCAGAAGAGGAACCAACAGCGGGTCAGAAGAGGAACCAACAGCGGGTCAGAAGAGGAACCAACAGCGGGTCAGAAGAGGAACCAACAGCGGGTCAGAAGAGGAGCCAACAGCGGGTCAGAAGAGGAGCCAACAGCGGGTCAGAAGAGGAGCCAACAGCGGGACAGAAGAGGAGCCAACAGCGGGACAGAAGAGGAGCCAACAGCGGGACAGAAGAGGAGCCAACAGCGGGACAGAAGAGGAGCCAACAGCGGGACAGAAGAGGAGCCAACAGCGGGACAGAAGAGGAGCCAACAGCGGGACAGAAGAGGAGCCAACAGCGGGACAGAAGAGGAGCCAACAGCGGGACAGAAGAGGAGCCAACAGCGGGACAGAAGAGGAGCCAACAGCGGGACAGAGGAGGAGCCAACAGCGGGACAGAGGAGGAGCCAACAGCGGGACAGAGGAGGAGCCAACAGCGGGACAGAGGAGGAGCCAACAGCGGGACAGAGGAGGAGCCAACAGCGGGACAGAGGAGGAGCCAACAGCGGGACAGAGGAGGAGCCAACAGCGGGACAGAGGAGGAGCCAACAGCGGGACAGAGGAGGAGCCAACAGCGGGTCAGAGGAGGAGCCAACAGCGGGTCAGAGGAGGAACCAACAGCTGGACAGAGGAGGAGATGACAGTTGCTCTTTAAAAATTATAATTTAAATCAAACCAAAAGTAACTCATGGCTCCATCTCTATTATGTATGACCAAAGTCACTTTGTTATAAAGGAAAAACTACAAAACAAAATTTTTTTTCTCCTTCTACTGTCATTCAAATCCAGTGACTTGGGATTGGGGTGCAAGTCCCACTGTCTGTCAATGGACGCAGCAGCAAACTCGGGAGCCGCACGGGTGCCCCCAGGGAAAGTCGCTTTCCCTGAGGGCACCCGATAAAGAGGAGGGGCCTGGAGCACCACCCCAGAAGAAGAGGATCAGGGCTGCTCTGTGCAAAACAATTGCACAGAGCAGGTACTGTATGTATAGACATGTTTGTTATCTTTATTTTTTTTTAAATAATTAAATATGAGGGTTTACAACCCCTTTAAAGCCTAACTTCGGGTAGATAATAAATGATCCCTTGCAGTGGGGCTGTGGGTCTGATCCAGCAGTGGACTGTCACCGGCAGTGTTCTGTGAGACAGGACAGTCGTCAGGACCCTAGACTGCTGGTGCAGGAGCTGCAGGGACCGGTCTAGCTGTGTGGAGGATTTGGGTAAGTAAATCTCCTTTTATTGTTCCCTAGACATGAGCAAGCAAATTAACCCTTGCAGTGTGGGCACAGCCCCACAGTTTTGTACAAGCTGCAGCCACAATGCAAAAGGATCTTTTTTTATTTTTTTTTTCCCCGTTGGGCTTTAAAAGACATTAGAGAGAAGGTATGGAATTACCTGCGTCTCTGAGATCTCATGGCAGGCAGTGTTCACTGATCTCACAATACGAGGGGTCCAAAGGTTACAATAGTTGCACGTCAAAGCATTTGTTACCCCAACATTTCATATTCCTGATCTGTGCCTGCTGCACCATGTACTTGTATGAGAAAGTCTCCTGTTCTCTTTGTATTGCGTCCTTTATGTGAAATCCCCGGTGTTCCTGGCAGTCCTTTTACTTTCCTAAAAAAAAAACTGACCACACTAAGCAGGAGAGCACAGTGTGGTCAGTTCTCTAGCTATGCTGGGAACTCCGCCTGCTCTTCTCCAAAGATCAGACTTGTCCTGACACGCCCCTGCTGCACAGCAATTCACTGGGAAGCTCAGTGTGCTGCTGCTTCTCCTCCTCCCCCCAGCTCCTATGCAGCTAAGAACAGAGGGAATGTATGGGAGTCTATTAGGGGAGGCTGCAACCCTGGTTTTATCCTGAGCGCTGAGCTTCTCCTATGATTTTAACAGAGAGAATGTGATCACTTATAAAAAAGGGGGGGGGGGGGGAAAAAAAGGTATTTCTAATGTTTTTTTTATATCTATACAAAAATGTTTTGCCTTTCATTTTTATTTTGAACTGAATGCTTTATTTTACAGGGTGATGGTTTACAAGTGGTTGTAAAGGCAGAAGTTTTTTTTTTATCTTAGTGCATTCTAAGCATTAAGGTAAAAAACCTTCTGTGTGCAGAAGCCCCCCTCGGCCTCCACCTGAGGTCCATCCTAATCTGGGGTCTCAAACTGGCGGCTGTTGCAGAACTACAAGTCCCATGAGGCATTGCAAGGCTGACAGTTACAAGCATGACTCCCACAGGCAGAGGCATCATGGGACTTGTCGTTTCGCAACAGCTGGAGGGCCGCCAGTTTGAGACCCCTGATCTAGATCCAGCGATGTTGCACAAGAGACTCGGTTATCCAGGACTCCTCTCCTCATTGGCTGAGACAGCAGAGCTGCGCCATTAGCTCCCGCTCCAGTCAATCAAAATCAGTGAGCCAATGAGGAGAGAAAGGGGGTGGGGCTGTGTCTGAATTGACACAGGGAGCCATGACTTGGTTCAGGTGCCCCCATAGCAAGCTGCTTGCTATGGGGACACTAAACAGGAGGGAGGGGCCAGGAGAGTTGGCGGGGGACCTGAGAAGAGGAGGATCGGGGGCTGCTCTGTGCAAAACCATTACAGAGCAGGCAAGTATAAACAGGTTTATTATTTTTAACAATTATTTTTAACAAAAAAAAAACACAAGATTTTAGTATCACTTTAAGGTTATGAATAGATATGAAAGCGATTACCGCTTGTAGCTGATCTGTCAGACAAACAATCTTTTGTACAAAAGATCTTTCTGAATTTCTTTCACCCGAAAAGTTACATTTGTTCCAATAACTCCATGCAGTGCCATATTGGGTGGCACAGTGGTGTAGTGCGTAGCAGTAAAAAGAGTCGCTGGTTCGAATCCCGACCACGACACTACCTGCCTGCAATTTGCATGTTCTCCCTGTGCCTGCGCGGGTTTCCTCCGGGCACTCCGGTTTCCTCCCACACTCCAAAAAAAATAAAAACGACATGCTGGTCGGTTAATTGGCTTCTGTCTAAATCGGCACTAGTATATGAATGCGAGTTACAAACTAATATGAGTTACAAACATATTAGATTGTAAGCTCCTTGAGGGAAGGGACTGATGTGAATGTACAATGTATATGTAAAACGCTGCGTAAATTGACAGCACTTAAAGCGGTATTCCACCCTAAAGTGGAACTTCCACTCATCGGAACCCTCCCCCCCTCCGGTGTCACATTTGGCACCTTTCAGGGGGGAGGGGGGTGCAGATACTTGTCTGAGACAGGTATTTGCACCCACTTCCGGGCATAGACTCCCACGGAGAGTCTATGCCTCCTCCTGTTTCGCCGCGCTGTCTGCTGGGACACGCATGGGTCCCAGAGACAGCACGGAGCATTCCTATTGCGCTGCGCGACTCGCACATGCGCAGTATGGAAGTGAAGCCACAAGGCTTCATTTCTTGATTCCCATACCCAAGATGGCGGCGGCAGCATTCCGAGGATCGAGGGATGGTCCGGCCTCGGGTGCCGACATCGCTGGACCCTGTCACAGGTGTGTCATTATTTTAAAAGTCAACAGCTGCAGTATTTGTAGCTTCTGACTTTTAAAAAAATAAAAATAAATTCGCCGGACTCCCTCTTTAAATAATAATAACAAAAGAATACTTTTAGGTACAAAAAAAAATAGCCAATGAATTATGTACAAAGATGGAAAAAAACAGACCAATGAAAAGACTTTGTCCAAAAAAACGAAAAAACAATGAATAGACAAATGAACACTTTGCTCAAAAGGTGTTTTTTTTTTTTTTGTCTGTGGGCATCCTAATGTACACATTTTGCATCCACTGTACAAGCACACACTGGCCACTAGATGGCAGTAATTGCTCAGAAGAAGAGCAGTGGTTTTTCCGCAGAATGAAAACACTTCCTGCTAGATCATCTAAACTCAACTGGATGATTCCCCAAAGCTGTCTATAGAAAAAGTGCACAGACACAAAACCTACAGACAGAGTTTCTGGAGGTTTTGGCTTCTGAACAAATAAAAAAAAAAAAAAAAAAAAAACAGACTCTGATTTTCTGTGGAGCCAAACACCCCCCCCCCCCCCCCCGAAATGGTGGGTGATGTACGTCTAACAGTCCATTTTGGTGCAAACTTCAAAACCAGCTCCACTTAGCACAAAATTCCTCGATCACCCCACTGGCGTTAAAGTGCTAATAACCCAAAAAAGCAAACATTTCTTATATAATACAGGTATTTGCTTCCACTTCCGGGCATAGATCACTGCGGTGACCTACGCCACGTCCGGCGCCTACTACCCCCCCCCCCCCCGCTGTCTTCTGGGAGACACACAGTTCCCAGAAGTCAGCAGGGATCAGTGGAATTGCGCAGCGCGACTCAAGCATGCGCAGTAGGGAACCAGGAAGTGAAGCCACAAGGCTTCCTGATTCCCTTACCAAAGATGGCGGCACCTACACCCGAGAGACAGATCGGCTTTGGGTGCCGACAAATTTTAGCTGCTGGCTTTTAATATTTTCTTTTTCGGCGGAACTCCGCTTTAACCACATACAGACTGGACCAATTTGCAGCCAAAGGACCAGGCCCCTTTTTGCGATTCGGCACTGCGTCGCTTTAACTGACAATTGCGCGACGTGGCTCCCAAACAAAATTGCCGTCCTTTTTTCCCACAAATAGAGCTTTCTTTTGGTGGTATTTGATCGCCACTGCGGTTTTTATTTTTTGCGCTATAAACAAAAAAGAGCGACAATTTTGAAAAAAAAATGCATTCTTTTTTATTTTTTGATATAATAAATATCCCCCAAAAATATATTTAAAAAAAAATTTTTTTCCCTCAGTTTAGGTCGATACGTATTCTTCTACATATCTTTGGTAAAAAAAAAAAAAATCGCAATAAGCGATTATTGATTGGTTTGCGCAGAAGTTATAGCGTTTACAAGATAGAGGATAGTTTTATAACATTTTTATTAATAATTTTTTTTTTTTATTAGTAATGGCGGCGATCAGCGATTTTTATTGCGACTGCGACATTATGGCGGACACATCGGACATTTTTGACACATTTTTGGGACCATTGTCATTTATACAGCAATCTATGCTATTTAAATGCATTGATTCCTGTATAAAATGACACTGGCAGTGAAGGGGTTAACCACAAGGGGGCAGTGTAAGGGTTAAGTATGCCTAGGGGTGTGTTTCTTACTGTGAGGGGGCGTGGCTGTCAGCTAGTGAATGCTGATCTCTGCTCCAATCACAGGGAGCAGAGATCAGCGTCACTAGTTGCTCGGCAGAACGGGGAGATGCTGTTTATTTCCGCATCTCCACGTTCAGCCTTCCCGTGAGACGATCGCGGGTGTCCCCGCGGCGATCGAGTCCACGGGACCCGCGACCAGCCTCATAGGGGTCCCGACCGGCGCGGGACCGCGTCGCTCCCGATGGCATGGAGGCATTAAAAAAGGGACTTATATATACGCCCTTATGCCTGTCCGTGCCATTCTGCCGACGTACATCGTCGTGCGCCGGTCGGAAAGCGGTTAAACAGCAAGGGGTGTGGCCTTGACAGGAAGGGGTGGGTCATATTTTAAATTAGGGGGGTGCACAAGTTTAGTCAGGCCTAGGGCAGCACAAAACCTAAATACACTACTGATGTAATGTATACCCTCGAGCCCAGTTGGGCCTCATGTAACCCAATTTTTATAACATACAGCCCCAGTTTTACTTACCAAGGACTCCGATCTCTAGACTTTTCAGTCCCACCTCAATGCGCTCATAGATCTCTGCAGGTTTTCCAAAATCTGCCGTAATTACTTTGGTTTCCACTTTAAACTTTTCTCCTAAGGATAAAAAAAAATAAATAAAAAACATATAAATGGTCCTGATATATTCAATCAGAGCTAAGTGTATATAAGATTTCAGACAGGAGTCAGAGGAGATGATCTCAGAGATATTTGTCTTCTGTAAGGATATGCAAGTCTTTACATAATATATACAGGTAATTAAATCAGAATTTCAGTAAAAAAAAAAAAAATAAAATAAAAAAAAAGAATAAAGAATAGCCCAATACAAGATAAGACAATATCAGCTTTTGCGGCAATATTTACCTTCAATTCACAGATTCCCCCCCCCGCAGTACATTATTCTAGATGTCCTCTAGTCTGATGGCCAGCATCACTCAACCCACTTCCTGAGCCCAGGAGGTCCTGGACCCGCCCCCAGCCTGTGACTGGATGATGAATGCAGAACCGGCACAATGATGAGCTCATCTCTCCGTCACTCTGCTCTCTGCTCCTCTCAGCATACTATGAATGGGTTGGTTCCTTGCACTTTTGCTTTCTCTCACAATTCAGTCGGGAGTTTTGTCAGATTCGGCGACCCGTCAGCTTTTGTAGCGGAAGTGACGATCCGACGCCATCTTGCTACACCCCCACACTCTTCCACAGTAAGGATACCGTGAGAAGGCGGCAAGCGGACATCTTGTTACACCCACCAGAGTCTGGCATTTCACACTTATTTTTAAACAGCACACTGAGCTTATATTGTGAAATTCAGTATTTTTAAATCCGTAAGACTGTTTTGATGTTGATTTTTTAAAGCAGCGGTGTTCTGTCAGATTAGAAAACCTATATGAGATCGGCAGGCTTGCCGCCGCTTTTGAAATTCAACATCTGAACAGCCAGATGGATTTTTAAATACTGAATTTCACTATATAAACAGAGTTTACTGTTCAAAATAAGTGTGAAATCCATGAATCCGGTGGGTGTAACAAGATGTCCGATTGCTGCCTTATCACTGTATCCTTACTGTGGAGGAGTGCAGGGTGTAGAAAGATGGCCGTAATGAAACGTCACAAAATCTGACGGGTCGCCTAATCTGACGAAACACCTGATGTCAGGTCAGATTTGGGTACTTAAAACTGAACATTTAAATGATGTATACATGAATACTGAGCTGAATTTGTGTCTTTTATATCTGCATGTAGTCCATCTTCAGTTAAATTCCAGACAAATACAGTATTAAAAAAAAAGACTCAAATGAATGCAGCTCTGCAATCATTAAAGTGATTGTAAACGATCACCTTGTAAAACAATCCATTCGGTTTAAAGAAGAAATGAAAGGCAAAACATTTTTGTAAAGATATAAAAAAAAAAAAAAAAAAAAAAAATTCTAAATACATTTTTTTGTTTGTATAAGTGATCACATTCCCTATGTTCGCAGCTGCATAAAAGCTGGGGGGAGGAGGAGAAACAGCACACCGATCTTCCCAATGATAGGCTATGCAGCGGGGGCGTGTCAGGTCTGATCATTGGAGGAGAGTACACTGAGATCCCAGCACAGCTAGAGAAATGACCACTCCGTGTTCTCCTGCTTAGTGTGGCCAGTTTTTAATAGGAAAGCAAAGGAACTGGCAGGAACACCAGAGCCCCCATACACACTGTGTCCCCATGGGAGCCCCCACACGCACTGTGTCACCATGGGAGCCCCCACACGCACTGTGTCCCCATGGGAGCCCCCACACGCACTGTGTCACCATGGGAGCCCCCACACGCACTGTGTCCCCATGGGAGCCCCCCCACGCACTGTGTCCCCATGGGAGCCCCCCCACGCACTGTGTCCCCATGGGAGCCCCCCCACGCACTGTGTCCCCATGGGAGCCCCCACACACACACTGTGTGCCCATGGGAGCCCCCACACACACACACTGTGTGCCCATCGGAGCCCCACACACACACACACTGTGTGCCCATCGGAGCCCCCACACACACACACTGTGTCCCCATCGGAGCCCCCACACACACCCCGTGTCCCCATGGGAGCCCCACACACACCCTGTGTCCCCATGGGAGCCCCCCCACACACACACACACACACACACTGTGTCCCCATGGGAGCCCCCACACACACACCCTGTGTCCCCACGGGAGACCCCCCACACACCCTGTGTCCCCATGGGAGCCCCCCACACACTGTGTCCCCATGGGAGCCCCCCACACACCCTGTGTCCCCATGGGAGCCCCCACACACACACCCTGTGTCCCCATGGGAGCCCCCCACACACACACACTGTGTCCCCATGGGAGCCCCCCCACACACACACTGTGTCCCCATAGGAGCCCCCACACACACACACACTGTGTCCCCACGGGAGCCCCCCCACACACTGTGTCCCCACGGGAGCCCCCCCACACACTGTGTCCCCACGGGAGCCCCCCCACACACTGTGTCCCCACGGGAGCCCCCCCACACCCTGTGTCCCCATGGGAGCCCCCCCACACACCGTGTCCCCACGGGAGCCCCCACACACCCTGTGTCCCCACGGGAGCCCCCACACACCCTGTGTCCCCATGGGAGCCCCCCCACACACACACACTGTGTCCCCATGGGAGCCCCCACACACACACACACTGTCCCCATCGGAGCCCCCCCCCCCCCCCCCCCCACACCCACACACACACACACACACACACACAGTGTCCCCATCAAAACCCCCACCGCACATTTGTGTCCTCCTAAGAGCCCTCTTCCACGTTTTTGTCCCCCTCCCCGCACCTTTGTGCCCCCATCAGAGAAGCACAACCTCCCCAGCATATCAGTACAGATCTGCTGCACCTCCCAGCTCCTGTCCAGCTGTTACACAGGCAAACTGTATACGAAATTACAGCGGGAGCCGGGAGGTGCAGCAGGTGCACACCAAAGTACTTCAATGGTTGCCAAGACGCCAGCGGTCCTAGCAACTGACAAAAAAGTTAGAGGCCAGGTTGGACAGGCTTTGTCGGGTTGCGGGACCTGCGCTGCATACTGACAAAGGTTTGAGCAGAGGCTGACCCAACAATAAGTCTGAGTACTCAAGCTGCGGGTCCGAAAAAAATAAAAACACGGGCCGTACTTTGGAGACCCCTGTACTAAACAATAGAAACCAAACTGATGGATCTGGATGGAATTATGCCTCGTACACACGGTCGGACAATCTGACCACAAAATCCGTCTGATTTTTTCCGACGGATTTTGTCAGAAACTTGTGTTGCATACACACGGTCGGACAAAGTTGTCGGAAAATCGGATGGTGTACGAGGTGACATACAAAACGTACGACGGGCCTACGTAAAGGCCAGTAGCCAATAGCTTTCGTCCCCAAATTTATTCTGAGCATGCGTGGCACTTTGTGCGTCGGGATTCTATACACACGATCGGAAAAAGTCCGATCGGATTTTGTTGTCGGAAAATGTAAGGTCCTGCTCTCAAAAAACACCACATCTTTCAGTTTTTTTTTTTTTAATGAAAAAGCCAAACAAACCCGATGGATAAAGAGAAAAGCCTGAGCCGGCTAATTTCATAATAAAACCGATGCAGAGGAAGTGTGAAACGTTCATCAGATACCGGGGTGTATTTTTAGAACGTGGAATTAAGAATCGGGTTGCTATGAACGACGCCTCCACCCATCCTTTCCCCCGCAAACCTAATCCATTGATTGAAATCGCTTCATCAAGCAAGAGCATCCTATGCTGCAGCCTGAAGTCACGATACAGGCACATGAATCGGCTGGGAAGCGTGCCTCCCCTCCCTGAACATCCATCGGCATCTCTTTTTTATGAAAGGCAGAAAGAGAAAAAAAAAAACTTAAAAAGGGAGGAGAATAGCTGGTGATTTTCCTATAGATTTGTCTTAGTATGGAGGCCATGTGAGGACAGACAGGCCACGTCTTTGCTGCTCTGTAAACACCCATCGCCCTTTATTCCCACCAGAAAGATTTTCCTTTTCTGAAGAACAATGCCAGTCATTATTTTATTGGGGATGGCGAGAGAGTAGGGGGCAGTGATTTCATGTGACAACACTGAAGAAATTACACTTTGCTACAATGTAATGTAGTGAGTGTACAGCTTGTAAATTTTCCGTCCCCTCAAAATAACTCACAGCCATTAATGTCTAAACCACTGGCAACAAAGTGAAAATGTCCAAATTGGGCCCAAAGTGTCAATATTTTGTGTGGCCGCCACTATTTTCCAGCACTGCCTTAGCCCTCTTGGGTATGGAGGTCACCAGAGCTTCACAGGTTGCCACTGGAGTCCTCTTCCCCTCCTCCATGACGACATCACGGAGCTGGTGGATGTTGGAGACCTTGCGCTCCTCCACCTTCCGTTTGAGGATGTCCAACAGATGCTCAATAGGGTTTTTGCGAGATACTGTATGTACAGGAGAGCAGTACGGGGGAACGTGACCGATGACTGCCATGTAAACGTCTTGAAGCAATTGTAAAAGGCATGTTTCTTTTTTTATATAAAAAAAAAAATTATAATTAATAGGGTTGTCCCGATACCACTTTTTTAAGACAGAGTACAAGTACTGATACTTTTTTTTCCAAGTACACGGCGATACCGATTACTAAAACTTTTTTTTTTAATGTCATGTGACAGTTTTCAAAGCACAATACAGATTAGGTGGCACTGATAAAATTAGGTGGCCCTGATGAGCACTGACAGATGGCACTGACAGGTGGCTGGCACTGATAGATGGCGCTGGCACTGACAGGTGACTGGCACTAATAGATGGCATTGATAGGTGGCGCTGGCACTGACAGGTGGCTGGCACTGATGAGCGGCACTTATGGACATTGGGCACTGATAGGTGGCATTTATGAGCACTGATGGACTGCCTGCGACGCCCCCTTATGGGCACTTCCGCTGTTCCGTCCGCTGACTTCCGGTTGCACCGGGTCGCTTTCCCGGGTATCGGATCTGGCATCAGGGAGCATTTGTGCGAGTACAAGTACTCGCACAAATGCTCGGTATCGGGACAACCCTAATAATTAACATGTTATACTTTTCTCGGGGGCCCCCCCCAACGGTGTTCCTGGCTCCTCCCCCATGCCAAGTGCCCCCTTAGCAAGTAGCTTGCTATTGATGCCCTTGTGTGTGCTCGCTCCCAAGCCAGCTCCAAGTGTCCATTGATAGTTAGTAAGGTTGAATAAAGACACCAGTCCATCCAGTTCAACCTGAGTGAGTGTAGATATGTACAATTGTCCTTATCCCTCTGCGTTGTACATTGCACACTCACATCGGTCCCTACCCTCAAGGAGCCCACAATCCAAGGTCCCCATTCATATACTAGGGCCCATTTTGAACAGAAGCCAATTAACCTACCAGCATGTCTTCGGAGTGTGGGAGGAAACCGGGAGTGCCTGGAGGAAACCCACGCAGGCACAGGGAGAACATGCAAACTCCAGGCAGGTAGTGTCGTGGTTGGGATTCGAACCAGCAACCCTTTTTACTGCTAGGTGAGAGTGTTACCCACTACACCACTGTGTCGCCAATGGCTTCCCCTGCTTCCTCTGTCCAATGAGGAGAGAGGACCGAGAGAGCTGTTGCTCTCATGCACATTGCTGGATCGAGATCAGGCTCAGGTACAGTTAGGGCCATATATATGGAGACAGTCACAATTTTCATACTTTTGGCTCTGTATGCCACCAGAATAAAATTTAAAATGAAACAAACAATCCAAATGAATTTGAAGTGCAGACTTTCAGCTTTGATTCAAGAAATTGAACATAAATATCAAGTACAAATTTTAGGAACTGCAACCATTTTTATACACGGTTCCCCCCTTTTTCAGGGGCTCAAAAGTAATCTGGGCTGACCATACATCTCTAAACACTGCAGAATTCATCCGGCTGCTTCTGCCTTCTGTCACATCATCAATAAACACCAAAGACCCAGTGCTACTGGAAGCCACGCATGCCCATGTCATCACACTGCAAGCTCCACCAGCTGACCACAGATGACGTTGTGTGGTTTGAATCATGAGCTGTTCCCAGCCTTCTCCACACTTATTTCTTACCATCATTCTGGTACAGATTAAGCTTAGTTTCATCCGAATGCTTTTCCAGGACTGGTCTGGCTTTTTTAGATGTTTTTTGGCAAAGTCTAATCTGGCTTTTCTATTCTTCAGGCTTATGAATGGTTTACACCTTGTGGGGAACCCTCTGTATTTGCTCTTGTGAAGTCTCCTCTTGATTGTAGACTTTGACAATGATACGCCCACCTCCTGGAGAGTGTACTTCACTTGTCTGGACGTTGTGAATGGGATTTTCTTTACCATAGAGAGGATCCTGCGATCATCCACCACTGTTGTCTTCCATGGACATCCAGGCCCTTTTATGTTGCTGAGCTGACCAGTGCGTTCTTCTTTTCTCAGTATGTACCAAACTGTTACCATATATACTCGAGTATAGGTCGACCCGAATATAAGCCGAGGCCCCTAATTTACCACAAAAAAACTGGGGAAAACCTATTGACCCGTGTATAAGCCGAGGGTGAGAAATGCAGCAGCTACTGTAAGTGGAAAAGAGGGTCAACAATGCCCATCTGCAGCTGCATATCCTGTGCATGCCTACCTGTGCAGATCTGCCTACCTCCCTGTGTCCTGTGCATGCCCCCGTGTGCCGTTCTGCAGCCTCGGTGTCCTTCTGCAGCCTCGGTGTCCTTCTGCAGCCTCGGTGTCCTCTGCAGCCTCGGTGTCCTTCTGCAGCCTCGGTGTCCTTCTGCAGCCTCGGTGTCCTTCTGCAGCCTCGGTGTCCTTCTGCAGCCTCGGTGTCCTTCTGCAGCCTCGGTGTCCTTCTGCAGCCTCTGTGCCCTTCTGCAGCCTCTGTGCCCTTCTGCAGCCTCTGTGCCCTTCTGCAGCCTCTGTGCCCTTCTGCAGCCTCTGTGCCCTTCTGCAGCCTCTGTGCCCTTCTGCAGCCTCTGTGCCCCTCGCATTTGCGCCGATCAGCGTGTAAAAACATACGGCGGCCATTCCAGTATTCAAAAGCCGTGCCTCCTCCTTGTCTGTGATAGGCGGAACACTCAATTTCCCAGCAGTCAGTGTTCCGCCTATCACGGACATGCGCTCATCCTCATACCATGGACGAGGATGAGAGGCTGTCCGTGATAGGCAGAACACTGACTGCTGGGAAATAGAGTGTTCCGCCTATCACAGACGAGGAGGCGCGGCTTTTGAACACTGCAATGGCCACCGTCTGTCTGCATGACACTCTGATCAGGTAGGCAGTCGGCAGCGACTCTAGTATAAGCCGAGGGGGGTACTTTCAGCCCAAAAAAAAAAGGGCTGAAAATCTCGGCTTATACTAGAGTATATACAGTAATTTGGCAACTCCTAATGTTGCTGCCATCTCTCCGATGGATTGTTTTTGTTTTTGTAGCCGTACAATGGCCTGTTTTACTTGCATGGGCAGCTCCTTTGAACGCATGATGTAGGTTCACAGCAATAGATTCCAAATGCAAATACCACACTTAGGCCCCATACACACTATTATATTTTCTGCAGATTTACTAAAACCGTGTAGTGCAAGGGCCTGCCTGATTGCATACAAATTGAAACGCTTAAGGTTTGACCTCATATTATATGGTTTTGGTAAATCTGAAGAAAAAAATCTGCAGAAAATCTAATAGTGTGTATGGGGCTTTACAATCAACTCCACACCTTTTACCTGCTTAATTGATGAAGAAATAATGAAGAAGTAGCCCACACCTGGCCATGAAACAGCTTTTGATTCAATTGTCCAATTACTTTTGTTCCCTTGAAAAAGGGGGATGGCTATTAAGAGCTGTAATTCCTAAACCCTTCCTCCGAATTAGATGTACATACCCTCAAATTAAACCTGAGAGTGTGCACTTTCAGCCCATTATATAAATATTGCTTTAATAGGTTTTGGTAAATACCTGAAAAAAAAAAAAAAAAAATCTAAAAATGTGCCCGTCTCTAAATATATATGGACCTAACTAAGTATTTAAGGGGGCGAGAGGCATAGAAAGCATTAAACTCATTGGTTACCCCCAACATTTCCTATTCACGATATGTGGCTGCCGTACAAGGTACTTGTATGAGAACCCTTGTTTTTTTTTTTTGTATTGCTTCCTTTGTGTGAAATCCCTGGTGTTCCTGTCATGCCCTCTGCTTTCCTATTACAACCTGACCACGCCAAGCAGGAGAGCACAGCGTGGTCAGCACTCTATGGTGGGAACTCAAAGTGTGCTCTCCTCCAATGATCAAACTTGTCCTGACATGTCTTTCCTGCACAGCCAGTCACTGGGAAGCTCATTGTACAGCTGCTGCTTCTCCTCCCCCCAGCTCTTATGCAGCTGAGAACAGAGGGAATGTGATCACTTATAAAAAAAAAGTGCAAAAAAAATTAACCACTTGCTGACCGCCTACCGCAGATGTGCTACGACTGGTCAGCTCTGATGCGTGAAACAACGTACCTGTACGTCATATTAAGGCACACTCGCAATAGGAATTCCTACAAAGGGTGTGGTCCATGACCTGTTTGATATACGCCTTGAGAGGTCATATTAGAACGGCGTTTGGGTGCCTGCTTTGCTCGCTTAGGCGTGGCATAGCTGGTGGTGGCTGTTGTCTTAGGCATGTCGAGACGAAATAAAGTGAAAGTGAGCTGCTCTCGCTTATATAGTATTGCATGAAGGTGCAATACCATACGCCACCACTACATATCTAGATAGGAGCGTGACGAGTGTGCCTAGTAATATTAAGGCACACTCGCAATAGGAATTCCTACAAAGGGCGCGGTCCACGACCTAGCGCCCAAGGGGAAAAAATAAGTAAAACCTGTTTTTTACACATTAGGTGGCCCTAAAAAGGGCCTTTAGATCTAGGAACTTGCACAGACAAGTTCTTACTGCTTATAACTGCAGTTTAATGTTGACCGTTCCGGCACCAAGAGCTTCAACAGCCCGAGAGCTGGTACTACCGACAATTACATTGCCGTACTGTTTGGCTCCAGTAACGAAGTCTGTAGGACTAAACCAACCTTTGTCTTCAGTCAAGGTAGGAACATAGAGTATCTTCAATGAGCCCAAAGAAGAATTAAGTCATTAGCTCCACAGCATTTAGCTGTAACGTCCATGTTGACCAAGTCAGCAAGAGTAAACACAGATGTAGTATCACGGTCAGTGACACTAAATCCTGGACAGTGCCACTAGCTTGAAGTTGGTCTAAGGCGTAGGCGGCATAAACCAATTTAACTTCTTTAGCTGCCAGAAAAAGAGCACTTTGAGTTGCGGTCAAATAACTGGCCGGCTTAAATGCTGTGACCACCACTTGTCCAGTAGCCACCCAAGAAGAGGTGCCCGAACATGAAGTGTTTGATATACGCCCTGAGAGGTCATATTAGAACAGGGTTTGGGTGCCTGCTTTGCTCGCTTAGGCGTGGCATAGCTGGTGGTGGCTGTTGTCTTAGGCATGTCGAGACTAAATAAAGTGAAAGTGAGCTGCTCTCGCTTATATAGTATTGCATGAAGGTGCAATACCATACGCCACCACTACATATCTAGATAGGAGCGTGACGAGTGTGCCTAGTAATATTAAGGCACACTCGCAATAGGAATTCCTACAAAGGGCGCGGTCCACGACCTAGCGCCCAAGGGGAAAAAATAAGTAAAACCTGTTTTTTACACATTAGGTGGCCCTAAAAAGGGCCTTTAGGTATAGGAACTTGCACAGACAAGTTCTTACTGCTTATAACTGCAGTTTAATGTTGACCGTTCCGGCGCCAAGAGCTTCAACAGCCTGAGAGCTGGTACTACCGACAATTACATTGCCGTACTGTTTGGCTCCAGTAACGAAGTCTGTAGGACTAAACCAACCTTTGTCTTCAGTCAAGGTATGAACATAGAGTATCTTCAATGAGCCCAAAGAAGAATTAAGTCATTAGCTCCACAGCATTTAGCTGTAATGTCCATGTTGACCAAGTCAGCAAGAGTGACCACAGATGTAGTATCACGGTCAGTGAAACTAAATCCTAGACAGTGCCACTAGCTTGAAGTTGGTCTAAGGAGAAGGCGGCATAAACCAAATTTAACTTCTTTAGCTGCCAGCAAAAGAGCACTTTGAGCTGCAGTCAAATAATTGGCCGGCTTAAATGGCATGACCACCACTTGTCCAGTAGCCACCTAAAAACGAAGAAGAAGAGGTGCCCGAACACGAAGTGTTTGATATACGCCCTGAGAGGTTGTATTAGAACGGCGTTTGGGGCGCCAGCTTTGCTCGCTTAGGCTCGGCATAGCTGGTGGTGGCTGTTCTCTTAGGCAGGTCGAGACGAAATAAAGTGAAAGTGAACTGCTCTCGCTTATATAGTATTGCATGAAGGTGCAATACCATACGCCACCACTACATATCTAGATAGGAGCGCGGCGAGTGTGCCTAGTAATATTAAGGCACACTCGCAATAGGAATTCCTACAAAGGGCGCGGGCCACGACCTAGGGCCCGAGGGGTAAAAAGCAGTTAAACCTGTTTTTTACACATTAGGTTGCCCTGAAAAGGGCCTTTAGGTCTAGGAACTTGCACAGACAAGTTCTTACTGCTTATACTGCAGTTTAATGTTGAAGCTCTTGGCGCCGGAACGGTCAACAGCCTGAGAGCTGGTACCACCGACAATTACATTGCCGTACTGTTTGGCTCCAGTAACGAAGTCTGTAGGACTAAACCAACTTCAGTTTCCGACCCGACAGCAGAGAATTACATTTTCCGACCCGACTTTGGGGCCCCGTATCTCGGGGCCACTTGGTGCTAGGAACCCCAAATTTGGTGTGCAAACCCAGTGGAACTAGCACCAAGTGGCCCCGAGATACGGGGCCTCAAAGTCGGTTTGGAAAATTTCATTCTCTGCTGCAGAAAAGTGCTTGACATTTTCCGAACCGACTTTGGGGCCCCGTATCTCGGGGCCACTTGGTGCTAGGAACCCCAGCTTGGATACGTTGTAGTGCTAGTGCCACTGGGTTTGCACACTAAATTTGAGGTTCCTAGCACCAAGTGGCCCCCGAGATACAGGGCCCCAAAATCAGTTAACTGTGTCCATCTGCAGCTATGTCATTTTGGGATCCTTTGGGTCTAGAGACCCCAAATTTGGCTGCAGCTAGGGGCATCTAGGAACCCTTAACTACCAAGTTTGAAGTTCGGGGGACCTATGGCTGCAAATGGGCACAGTGAGGCTGCAAATGGGCATTGATGACCCTCTTTTCCACTTACAGTAGCTGCGCATTTCTTACCCTAGGCTTATACTCGAGTCAATACGTTTTCCCAGGTTTTTTGTGGTAAAATTAGGTGCCTTGGCTTATATTCGGGTCGGTCAAGTATATACGGTATGTTGATTGAGAGAGTTTAGTTCCTTTCAATGTGTGCGATCTCTCATTCCAGAACTAGCACAGGGTATGAGGTGTCAGAAAACTGTAATAAGTCCAAAGTGTGGTGCAAAGCAGCTTCATCAATATGGGCTCCAAAGAGTACCTATAGCACCCCGAATAATTAAGAACTGGCTCCTAATCGCAGGCATCTTCATGTGCCTACACCTAGGTTCAGTTGATATGCAGAGCTGCCTTGCACGCATTACGACTAGATCTGGCACGGTGGCACTCTCGCTCGTACCTTTCTGCCCTCCACACCTCCTTTACTAACCATAAAAATGTGATAAGTGGCCCTACCGGCTAACAGGGAAGCGCAAGGGTGGGAGGCCACTGCTTCAGCGTGTCCATGGAAGCTGCTGTTGCAATTTGCAAAAAAAAAAAATCTTTTTGGGTTTTTGGAGCTCTCAGGCCCCATTCACACCTGAGCCATTATCTGCTTGAATTTCAAAAACGCTGGAGGAGAAAATAAAAATAGATAAAATTATATTATTCTCTATGGAGATGGGTTCACATTCGCTCAAAATCGGGCAGATTTGGGAGTTTTTGGCGCATTTGTATTCCCATAGAAATTTATGGAAATTCGCCCGTGGATTTCTGCTCAAAATGAGAAAAAGTAAAAAATAAACTAGTAATAATATATAAAATAAATAAATGTAAAATAAATACAAAAATAACAAAAAAACACAACAACATATGACGACCTCCCAGAACGACCACTCTCGCGCGCCTAGCAGTCGCGGCTCTTTAACAATGTGATCGGCTGTGTCCAATCACAGCCGGTCACATGTAAACACGGCGGTGCCGGTAATCGGCGCTCCTTGCCTCACACTGACAGAGTGAGGAGAGGAGAGCCGATCAGTGGCATCTCCTCACAGGGGACAGCTAGGTATGTAATCAGGGCACTGATCATCAGTGCCCTGATTACAATTAAGTGCCCATCAGTGCAAGCAATGATTGCCCACCACTGCCAGCAATCAGTGCCAACCAGTGCCCATAATTGATAGCAATCAGTGCCCACAAGTGCCAGCAATCAGTGGCCATTAGTGATGCCAGTCAGTGCTGGCTATCAGTACTGCCCATCAATGCCACCCATCAATGCCCAGTTCCCATCAGTGCCGCCTATCTGTGCCCACCAGTGCTGCCTATCTGTGCCCAGTGCCGCCCATCAGTGTCACCTGTGCCCATAAGTGCAGCATATTCGTGCCTCCTCATCAGTGCCACCTAATCAATGCCCATCAGTGCCACCTTAGCACCCATCAGTGAAGGGGAAAAATTACTTATTTACAAAATTTACTGACAAACTAAGAAAACCTTTTTTTTCCCCCCAAAATTGTTGGTCTTTTTATTTTGGAAAAAGTAAAAAAAAACAAGGCGTAAATTAAAAACCACCAAAAGAAAAAACTCTATTGTGTTAAAAAAAATTATAACAATTTCACATGTTTACAGTGTAGCATGACCGCTCAATTGTCAAAGTGTGACAGAGCTGAAAGCTGAAAAATGTCCTGGGCAGGAAGGGGGTGCAATTGCCCGGTATTGAGGTGGTTAATAAAAATTGGTACTATCAATTTGATCGATTTTTTTTTTTACCCCTCAAAACTCCCATTTCTGTTTCTTGCTATTTCTTAATATGTAATAAAACATTAATAAATAATAATTAACCTTAAAAAAATATTAATTACATTATTATTACTATTAATAATAATAATAATACTACTACAATAATAAACACCCAGACTTTAACAAAAAAATACATTATTAATAATAATAATATAAGTAATAAAATTTGGCGCAAAAAACGTGCTAAAATAGTGCATAAAAACGCACAAAAAAAAACGGAAAAGTGCTCATAGGATGCTACGCTCAGGTGTGAATGCAGCCTCAGGGTGCTTCTAGAAAGAGAGTGCAGACACCTAGAGAAGCCTACAATACAATCCCTGGACAGGTAAGTGATCATTTCGCAATTTTAGATAGGAACATTTCTAAACAAAGCGGCAAAGCCCTGCAACAACGGCATGAGATAAAAAGGCAAGAAGGTCTTCACAATAAAGTCAAAGAGAAAATTATAGCACAGGTTTATGGAAACGAAGGTAACACAATAACCGCGAATAAGGTTATATGGACGCCTGTACGCAGGTAACAGAGTAAGTGACAGCTCTGTGCAGAACGTCACTACTATGCCTTGCGCTCTTGGGTGACCTCAATAACATCTCCAGGGGTAGCGTGGAAAGATGGGCATCAGTGAACCGACGCATCATGGCCTGCAATTCTCCACGGTGAACACTGCATTATGTATCTGCTGTACAGTCCCCTGGGCGTTCGGCCTTGTGACGCGCTAGAGGAATCTCTGGGCACTCAGGTGGCTTAAAAGGACGTTCCAAATGCATTGCTTTAAGTATTGTGGAGATACTACAGACAGGCTCCGAAAAAGAAAAAAAAAAAAAAGACCATTGTGGCAGACAGGCTGCCAAAAAATGACAAAAGGACGGCCGATGAGCTGACATTTCAGGGGACTTGCAAGAAAAACCTACCGTATAGGGGATTATTTTTAGCCGTTTAATGATGTATTTTGTTGGCTTACATTGTCATTTATAATTATAACAAAAAGGCAAAAACGCTTAAAAATGGAAACTGTTGTGTGACGACAAAAAGTGACTTTTGCTTGGTGTGCACGCCGCAGGGCTGGACAAATGCTGAGAGTTAGGTTGCAAATCAGCTTGAATCGTTACAGCCGACGCATGGCTTTTTGGGATTCTCTTTTACTTGTCAATGAAAGCACATGTCACTTTGCTATTTTAGGCCTCACTCAAGCCAAAAATCGATTAAAACATGGAAGCTCTTATTGCTGACTTCCCTTTGGAAATGCTATCCAAAAAAAAAAGGTCCCCAATGGCCTGGCCAGCATCGTACAGTTCTGGGTCTCCATTGCATGTTCCTACACATGCATGGCCGGACACTATGGGACTAATGCCCCGTACACACGGTCGGATATTCCGATGGGAAAAGTCAGATCGGATTATGTTGTCGGAAAATTCGACGTGTGTGGGCTCTAGCGGGCTTTTTCCATCGGAATTTGAGAGCAGGATCTAAAATTTTCCGACAACAAAATCCAATCTGACTTTTTCCGATCGTGTGTAGAGAGTTCCGACGCACAAAGTGCCACGCATGCTCAGAAGAAATTCGAGGAGGCGAAAGCTATTGGCTACTGGCCTCTATGTAGTTGCGTCGTACGTTTTGCACGTCACCTCATTCGGATCGATCGGATTTTCCGACAACTTTGTCCGACTGTGTGTGTGCGCAACACAAGTTTCGGACAAAATCCGTCGGAAAAAAATCAGACGGATTTTGTGGTCGGAATGTCCGACCTTGTGTACAGGGCATTAAAGTGTTTGCTGACTCGACACTTCATATTCCCGATATGTGGCTGCTGTACCATGTACTTGTATAAGAAAGCCTCCTGTTCTCTATGTATTGTTTCCTTTGTGTGAAATCCCTGGTTTTCCCGCCATTCCCTCTGCTATCCTAATAAAAACTGACCACACTAAGCAGGAGAGCACAGCATGGTCAGTTCTCTAGCTATAGTGGGACCTCACATTTTTGGGACCATTGGCATTAATACAGCGATCAGTGCAATAAAAATGCATTGGATTAATGTAAAAATGTCACTGGCAGGGAAGGGGTTAAACACTAGGGGGCAATCAAGGGGTTAATTGGGTTCCCTAGTGTGTGTTCTAACTGAAGGGGGGAGGGGACTGACTAGGGGAGATGATAGATCGCTGTTCATACTTTGTTCGAGACTGCCGGGCACTCGCATCGGCTCAGGGGGCGAGCTGCGGGCACACGCGCGCCCCTAGGGGTCGCCTTAAGGAGCGACGTAACATAACGGCGATTCGCCTGCCTGTGCCATTCTGCCACAGTACAACTGCGGCGGCTGGTCGGCAAGCGGTTAAAGCACACACATGCCAACTTTCCCGTATTTGCTGGGACAGTCCCACATCTCGATTCTCTGTCCCGCCGATCCTGGGCCATGTCCCGGCATCACAGCATCAACATAATTTGAGTTAGTGCACAAGCAAAGTAACTCAAGAAGACTTCAAATTGCAGCGATCAGCGCCTATTTAGAGGTGGGGGTCCTGGGCAAGACGAGCCCATAAAGTAGGTGTGGTTTTGGCATGCCCACCTGGAACACAGGTGTACAAAATTAGAACAGCTGGCGGGGGTTAACAGTGCCCCAGGATACGGCACCACATTGTTGGCAAGTATACTTTAACCACTTCAATACCGGATACTTTTACCCGCTTCCTGCCCAGGCCAATTTTCAGCTTTCCGCGTTGTCACACGTTGAATGACAATTACTCAGTCATGTGTCAACACTGTACCCATATGACATTTTTATAATTGTTTTGGAGAAAAATAGAGCTTTCTTTTGGTGGTATTTAATCAGCACAGGGGTTGTTTTTTTTGCTAAAAAAACTAAAGGCTGAAAACTTTCTTAGTTTCTGTTATAAAATGTAGCAAATTTTTTTCTTCACCGATGGGAGCCGCTAAAAGCTGCACCGATGGGAGCCGCTAAAAGCTGCACCGATGGGAGCCGCTAAAAGCTGCACCGATGGGAGCCGCTAAAAGCTGCACCGATGGGAGCGGCTAAAAGCTGCACCGATGGGAGCGGCTAAAAGCTGCACCGATGGGAGCCAATGAACCTGCACCGATGGGAGCCAATGAACCTGCACCGATGGGAGCCAATGAACCTGCACCGATGGGAGCCAATGAACCTGCACCGATGGGAGCCAATGAACCTGCACCGATGAGAGCCAATGAACCTGCACCGATGAGAGCCAATGAACCTGCACCGATGAGAGCCAATGAACCTGCACCGATGAGAGCCAATGAACCTGCACTGATGGCAACTGATGAGGCAGCACTGATGGGCACTGTGTACAACTGTAAAAACTGCACTCGCTGCTCCCCTCACACACGGTCTCTGTGTGAGAGAAGGAGAGCCTTTAACAGGCAAAGACCTGTTGTGTTTACATTTGTGCTCGCTTGTGACAGGACACATCGATCACATGGTAAAGGGCTGCTGCGATTGGCCTTTTACCCCAATCTGTGACGATGCGATTGGCCCTTTATCCCAATCTGTGACGCACTGTATCCAAGGCACACAGCGGTCACAGAGTTCCTTATGAGCGCCCCAGGGGGTGCACAGGGGGTAAGGCTCACACGGGACACCCTTCCAGAACTATAGAATGGTTGTGAGGCCGTATATTGAATATAATGCGGGCAAGAAGTGGTTGAAGTGGAATTCTAGGCAAACCCTAACAAGCCTTAAAACTGTCCCTTCCCCACTCCTTACATCTATGCTAACTAACCTGTCTAAGAAATATCTGTATACATACCTGTTTTCAGCCTGCTCCAGTCTGGTCACATGATATCCCCTGTGTCAGCCAACAGCTTCTGCAGGGGAGAAGAGACAGCACTCTGACAATGAAGCCACTGAAGCCTATAGGTGACATCATCCGTAGGCTTCAATGGCCCATCTGTTGTTGGTGCTCCCTCCTTTCCCCTGCAGCCACTTTGGCAGACACAGAAATCCATTGGTACAACCAGCATGCTCGTACATGGATCGAAATGTGGCCAGTCCCTAGCTGAACCGGCTGAATTTTGTTCCATGTGTGGCTGCCTTTAGGGTTTGCCTGGAATTCCACTTTATGTGAGCAGACTGCAGCTCCTCTTTAATCTGTAATAAAAACATCTTTGTCATTCTGAAGCTTCCCTCCAACCACTTTGCATATTATTTTATATATACTGCGATTCTGTACTTGCCAAATATGCTGCAGAAATCTCACTCCACTGAGTCTGGCTGCAACCATTTTAGCTGAATCTGCTGCCTGTTAACTTCCTGGATTTACACAGAGGCACACCTCCACAGCTCTCATTGGACCTCTTATGACTCATCCCCCCCTCCCTTCCTGGCAAACGCTCACGAGAGCTGTGCATGAGGTCATGAGCCCCTAGGCCAGTGATGAAGAACCTTGGCACCCCAGATGTTTTGGAACTACATTTCCCATGATGCTCATGCACTCTGCATTGTAGTTGAGCATCATGGGAAATGTAGTTCCAAAACATCTGGGGTGCCGAGGTTTGCCACCACTGTTATAGGCTAATCACCAATGAAACAGGAAGGGGGCTGTATAAGGTATTTACTGGCAGAAAAAAAATGTTTTTACTATCCAAAAATCAAACAAGGGCTGAAGATTTAATAGATGGAAAGATAAAAAAAATGACTGAAGTTCCGCTTTAACATACTGTATGCACACACTAAAATTTAGGGATGCACTGAAATTTCGGCAACCAAAACATATCGGCCGAAAATGTCCCTTTCAGGAAAAAGCCGAAAGAGAATTCTTGCCAATGCTGGCACCGAAAATGGGGTGGGGCCGAGGCTCCGCCCCCCACCCCTGGTACCGCCTATCGGGGGGGGGGGCTTCCTATATCATAGAAGAGAGGAGAGCCGCCGCCGCCTGTTTGATTACAGCTTTCATTTCAATAGCTGTGTGTTCCCCTCTGCGCACCGTCACATACAGCCCCTCCCCCTTGTCCGGGCACTTTGATAGACAGATCACCAGTCCCAGGATTGGATGGGTGATCTGTCTATCAAAGTGCCTGGACAAGGGGGAGGGGCTGTATGTGATGGCGCACAGAGGGGAACACAGCTATTGAAATGAAAGCTGTGATGTTCCCGGAGCTGTAATGTGGCGGCGGCGGCTCTCCTCTTCCTTCACTGGCTGCACTACTGGGGACACTGGCGGCACTACTGGGGACCCTGGCGGGCACTACTGGGGACACTGGCGGCCATCTCCTGTACCATCTCTGCAGTCTCTGACCATCTCCTGTACCATGTCCGCAGTTGCTGACCATCTCCTGTATAAAAATATTTTTTAGAAACAGTCACTTTCGGTATCGGTTTCAGTTTTCGGGATCAAGGAAGATTTATTTTCGGTATCGGTTTCAGTTTTCGGGATCAAGGAAGGATTTATTTTCGGTATCGGTTTCAGTTTTCGGGATCAAGGAAGATTTATTTTCGGTATCGGTTTCAGTTTTCGGGATCAAGGAAGATTTTTTTTTCGGTTTCAGCACCAAAAAACCCATTCGGTGCATCCCTACTAAAATTCTAAAAACCGTATTTCCTTTAAACCTCCTAAGGCTAGAGCTGCACAGGCAATTTTGATTCCTTGCTGGCAGTCACCCCATTAGGATAAAGTACTGTACCTATTGCATAATAAAGAAAATGCAACCGCAACACCCAAAATCAAGTTACATAGTTACATAGTTAGCTAGGCCGAAAAAAGACACAAGTCCATCCATCTATCCATCCCTAAGTTGGACAGAAGGGAGGAAGAAGATCTCCCCACTGGGGTCCAGAAGAGACAAGTCACCGCCCCCACTCCCCACATTGAAATCCCAAAAAATCACTTTTGGGGGAGGCACAAAACCATTCGCTATCCCCCCATAATAAACCCAAAGTTACTCAATCTGGCAGCAGCCTATGAGAGGAAAAGCTTTTATTCCACGCACTAAAAGACAATCAGATTTATTTGCATTCATTCAGAAAAAATAAAAAAATCAGGCCAAGAGCTTTCTTTAATCCCATCATGCACCTCTTCATTCACGGAAAGCCGGCGCCAGGATCGTGTGGCCCGTTCAAGCAGAAACGGGAAAGTGACACTCACAATGGCTGCTGAGTTTGATTAAAAGATCACTTCTTAAACAGCAAGCAGAGCGAGAGAAAGAGAATAATTCCTCTGCGATTATGTCCGCACAAATGGGGCCTCGGATAGAAGTTGCTTTTAATGAAATGCTTGCAATAGGCAGGGAATGCGGCTTGCGGCGGGCCGCTTGGTGTCCTGAGGGTGAAGGCACAACACAAAAAAATAAATAAAATAAAGGTACCATAATTATCGGCGTATAACTCAAACTTTTACCCCCTTAAAATCGGAGGAGAGTCGTGGGTGCGTGTTATACGCCAATACCCTCAAAAAAAGTGACAAAAATGGCAAGCGCCGCCGAAAAAGACCGAATCGCGGCCGAAAAAAAACCGAAGCGGCGCCGGAAAAGACCGAGCCGACTGTTCGGCTCCGCTCGTAGTCCTGCCTCCCTGCGCTCGCTCCGGAAACAGCAGGGAGGCGGGACTGCGAGCAGAGCCGAACAGTCGGCTCGGTCTTTTCCGGGGGCGCTTCTGTCTTTTTCGGCCGCGATTCAGTCTTTTTCGGCGGCGCACGTGACAGAGCGCCTCGGCGGCGGGAAATTTAAACACGGACAAGACTGCAAATGACGCTGGCAAGCTACAATGACACTGGGCAAGCTGCAATGACACTGGGCAAGCTACAATGACACCGGGCAAGCTACAATGACACTGGGCAAGCTGCAATGACACTGGGCAAGGCTGCAATGACGCTGGGCAAGCTGCAATGACACTGGGCAAGGCTGCAATGACACTGGGCAAGGCTGCAATGACACTGGGCAAGGCTGCAATGACACTGGGCAAGGCTGCAATGACACTGGGCAAGGCTGCAATGACACTGGGCAAGGCTGCAATGACACTGGGCAAGGCTGCAATGACACTGGGCAAGGCTGCAATGACACTGGGCAAGGCTGCAATGACACTGGGCAAGGCTGCAATGACACTGGGACAAGGCTGCAATGACACTGGGCAAGGCTGCAATGACACTGGGCAAGGCTGCAATGACACTGGGCAAGCTGCAATGACACTGGGCAAGGCTGCAATGACACTGGGCAAGCTGCAATGACACTGGGCAAGCTGCAATGACACTGGGCAAGCTGCAATGACACTGGGCAAGCTGCAATGACACTGGGCAAGCTGCAAATGACACTGGGCAAGCTGCAAATGACGCTTAAATGTAAGTTTTTATTTTCCCTAAACTTCCCTCCTAAAACTTTTTTTCCTTAAAATGCCCTCCTAAACTTGGGGTGCGTGTTATACGCCGATAAATATGGTAACTTTTTTCCTTCACTTCATGGAGAAGTTTGGCTGTCTAGAAACAGCACTACAACTCAACAGAAAAAAAAAAAAAAAAAGTCCTCCTATGTATAAATGATTCGACACACAAGGAAACAATGTTGTCAAATTCCCTAAAGTATATATCACTTTGCTAAAGCTCTGTGTATTATAAACAATTGCCATTTTTTTCCCCTCTTAACCACTTAAGCCCCCTGGAAGATTTGGCTGCTGAATGACCAGGCCATTTTTTGCGATACGGCACTGCGTCGTTTTAACTGACAATTGTGCGGTCGTGCGATGCTGTACCCAAACAAAATGTATGTCCTTTTTTTCCCCACAAATAGCGCTTTCTTTTGGTGGTATTTGATCACCTCTGCGGTTTTTATATTTTGCGCTATAAACAAAAAACAAGCAACAAATTTTGAAAAAAAAAAAAAAAACACAATACTTTGTACTTTTTGCTATAATAAATATCCCCATTTAAAAAAAAAAAAAAAAAAAAAAAAAAGGGACATTTTTTTCACAGTTTAGGCCGATACATATTCTACATATTTTTGGTAAAAAGAAAAAAAAAAAAAGGGAGAAGATAGTCCTGTATTTGGCTCCATCCATCTTCCCATCAACTCTGACCAGCTTCCCTTTCCCTGCTGAACAAAAGCCTCCCCACAAAATGATGCTGCCACCACCATGTTTCACGGTGGGGATGGTCTGTTCAGGGTGATGTGCAGTGTTAGTTTTCCGCCACACACAGTGTTTTGCTTTTAGGCCACAAAAGTTCAATTTTGTTCTCATCTGACCAGATCACCTTCTTCCACATGTTTGCTGTGTCCCCCACATGGCTTCTCACAAACTGCAAACAGGACTTCTTATGGTTTTCTTCTTGTCACGCTTCCATAAAGGGCAGATTTGTGGAGAACACGACTAATAGTTGTCCTGTGGACAGATTCTCCCACCTGAGCTGTGGATCTCTGCAGCTCCTCCAGAGTTCCCATGGACCTCTTGGCTCTTCTCTGATTAATGCTCTCCTTGCCCGGCCCGGTCAGTTTAGGTGGACGGCCATGTCTTGGTAGGTTTGCAGTTGTGCCATACTCCATTTTCGGATGATGGATTGAACAGAGCTCCGTGAGATGTTCAAAGCTTGGGAGATTTTTTATAACCTAACCCTGCTTTATACTTCTCCACAACTTTATCCCTGACCTGTCTGGTGTGTTCCTTGGCCTTCATGATGCTGTTTGCTCACTAATATTCTCTAACAAACCTCTGAGGGCTTCACAGAACAGCTGTATTTATACTGAGATTAAATTACACACAGGTGGACTCTGTTTACCAATTGGGTGACTTCTGAAGGCAATTGGTTCCACCAGATTTTAGTTTGGGGTATCAGAATACAAATGTACACCACACTTCAGATACAGTATTTATTGGCGTATAACACTCACTTTTTCACCATGAAAATCAGGTGCAAATAGCATGTGCGTGTTATACGCCAATACTTAAATATTAGCTACCTCTGAGGGGATAGGAAGGGGGCAGGACAAGCGCCGTCAGATTACATACAGTAAGAATCTCCTATTCACTTGGCGGCCTCTGTAATAGGAAGTCCTGTCTCCTGGGCCGCCATTGGACCACTGCTCTGTCTATCATAGGAGATTCTCACTGTATGTAATCTGTTGGCACTCATCCCGCCCCCCTCCCTGTCCCCTCTAGGCTGCAGATGTGCATCAATCAGGCTGCATTGATGGCAATGGTGAGGCTGCATTGATGTGGAGTGATGAGGCTGCATTGATGGCACTTGTGAGGCTGCAGATATGCATTGATCAGGCTGCATTGATGGCAATGGTGAGGCTGCAGATGGGCACTGACCCTTATTTTGCTTAAAAAAAAAAAGTTATTTTCCTGAAACTTCCATCTTAAAGTGAATATGCGCGTTATACGCCGATAAATACGGTATTTATTTGTAAATAACACCATAAATAAATGGAAAACCATTTATCATTTTCCTTCCACTTCACAATTATGGGTCACTTTGTGTTGGTCTATCACATAAAATCCCAATAAACTACAATTATCTTTTTGGCATGTTAAGTATTTATCGGCGTATAACACGCACCTTCCCTTTAAGAGGGAAGTTTCAGGAAAAAAAGTAAATTTTAAATAAAGAACTGTGAAGAAAAATAAGGGTCAGTGCCCATCAATGCCGCCTCGCCATTGCCATGAATGCCGCCTCGCCATTGCCATGAATGCAGCCTCGCCATTGCCATGAATGCAGCCTCGCCATTGCCATGAATGCCGCCTCGCCATTGCCATGAATGCCGCCTCGCCATTGCCATGAATGCCGCCTCGCCATTGCCATGAATGCCGCCTCGCCATTGCCATGAATGCAGCCTCGCCATTGCCATGAATGCCGCCTCGCCATTGCCATGAATGCAGCCTCGCCATTGCCATGAATGCAGCCTCGCCATTGCCATGAATGCAGCCTCGCCATTGCCATGAATGCAGCCTGATTGATGCCCATCTGCAGCCTCAGAGGGGACAGGGAAGGGGGCGGGACGAGTGCCAATAGATTACATACAGTGAGAATGTAATCGGCGTATAACACGCACCTTCCCTTTAAGAGGGAAGTTTCAGGAAAAAAAGTAAATTTTAAATAAAGAACTGTGAAGAAAAATAAGGGTCAGTGCCCATGAATGCCGCCTCGCCATTGCCATGAATGCCGCCTCGCCATTGCCATGAATGCCGCCTCGCCATTGCCATGAATGCCGCCTCGCCATTGCCATGAATGCAGCCTCGCCATTGCCATGAATGCAGCCTCGCCATTGCCATGAATGCAGCCTCGCCATTGCCATGAATGCCGCCTCGCCATTGCCATGAATGCCGCCTCGCCATTGCCATGAATGCCGCCTCGCCATTGCCATGAATGCAGCCTCGCCATTGCCATGAATGCAGCCTCGCCATTGCCATGAATGCAGCCTCGCCATTGCCATGAATGCAGCCTCGCCATTGCCATGAATGCAGCCTGATTGATGCCCATCTGCAGCCTCAGAGGGGACAGGGAAGGGGGCGGGACGAGTGCCAATAGATTACATACAGTGAGAATCTCCTGTTTACTCGGCGGCCTCTGCAATACAAAGTCCCGCCTCCTATGATAAACAGAACAGTCGCCCAATGGCAGCCCAGGAGATGGGACTTCCTATTACAGAGGCCGCTGAGTAAACAGAAGCTTCTCACTGTATGTAATCTGACGGCGTTCGCCCTGCCCCCTCCGAGGCAGCGCCGATAAATAGGGGCCACAAAAGATGTATATATCCCAATCACCAGAGGAGCCATATTAAACCGGAACGCGGGCCGTGATTGGCCCACAGGCCGGACTTTGGACATGCCTGATCTAAGGAAAACTTGTCTATAGGCGCTGCAACCTTTCCACATAAAAGCTCCGCCCGATGCTCAGACCTTGAGGCTGCTGACACCTCCAACGTACCAGAATAAGAAAAGAGATGGCCGACACTCAGGATGACATCAAAAATTGTATTTCTTTATTAAATGCATGTACAAAGCTGTAAAACAGCCTACATGTTTCGGATGTTAGTCCTTAGTCATGGCTAAGGACTAATGTCCGAAACGCATAGGTGTTTTACAGCTTTTTTACATGTATTTAATAAAGAAATACCATTTTAAAATGTCTTCCTAAATGCCGACCATCCCTTTTCTTTACACCAGGCATGATCTGCCTGGATTGCATAGAGGAGCCCAGAGACCCAGTGATGACATCACTGGATCTAAAAATATGGTATGTAATGAAAACAGAAAGATTTTATTTAATCTCTTCAGCCCCTAAAGATTTTACCCCCTTCCTGACCAGAGCACTTTTTGCGATTCGGCACTGCAGCGCTTTAACTGACAATTGCGCAGTCGTGCGACATTACACCAAAACAAAATTGACACCTTTTTTTACCCCCACAAATTGAACTTTCTTTTGGTGGTATGTGATCACCTCTGTGGTTTTTATTTTTTGCGCTATAAACAAAAAAAGAGCCACAATTTTGAAAAAAAGCAATATTTTTTACATTTTGCTATAATTATCCCCGAAATATATATATAATTTTTTTTTTTTTATTTCTTCCTCAGTTTAGGCTGATATGTGTTCTTCTACATATTTTTTTTAAAAAAAAAAAAAAAAAAAAGTCAATAAGCGTATATTGATTGGTTTGCGCAAAAGTTATAGCGTCTACAAAATAGGGGATAGTTTTATGGCATTTTTATTATTATTATTTTTTTATTTTATTTGATTAGAAATGGTGGCGATCTGTGATTTTTTTATCATGACTGCCACATTGGACACTTTTGACACTATTGGGACTATTGTCATTTATACAGCGATCAGTGCTATAAAAATGAACTGTTTACTGTGTAAATGACACTGGCAGTGAAGGGGTTAAACATTAGGGAGGGCGATCAAGGGGTTAAGTGTGTCCTAGGGCGTTTTTCTTACTGTGGGGGGGATGGGCTACCACTGACATGACAGCGATCACTGCTCCCGATGACAGGGAGCAGTGGATCCCTGTCATGTCACTAGGCAGAATAGGGAAATGCCTTGTTTACATAGGCATCTCCGTGTTCTGCCTCTCTGCGACACTGGCAGACAGAGTCCGCAGGACCTGCGGGCACGGTCACGCTTTGTGCGGCGGGCGTGCGTGCCTACTAGCCCCGCCAATTAAAGAGGACGTACAGGTACGCCCATTTGCCCACCGCTGCCATTGTGCCGACGTATATCGGCGTGCAGTGGTCGGCAAGTGGTTAAAGATTTAGGCTGGGTTCACACCTATGTGAATTGGATGGGGATTTCGCCGCATCCAATTCTCATGACAGGAGATATCCTGTCTGGCTGGTTCACATATCTCCGTTGTGACTCCGGAGCAGCTTGCACAGGAACTCTGTGCGTCTTTGGCTCGGTTTCAAGGCCGAATTCCGGCAAGAATGTGGCCCCAATTCGCCCCTGAAATGGAGAACAGGGACGTGCCGTACCCCTGCTGCGAGCCGCATCCGTCGGAGGTGTGAACCCAGCCTTAACCGCTTCCCGACCGGCGCACGACGATATACGTCGACAGAATGGCACGGACAGGCATAAGGGCGTATAAATACGTCCCCTTTAAGATGCCGCCGTGCCATCGGGCGCGCGCCGGTCGGGACCCCTGTGAGGCCGGTCACGGGTCCCGCGGACTCGATCGCCGCGGGGACACCCGCAATCGTCTCACGGGAAGGCTGAACGGGGAGATGCGGAAATAAACAGCATCTCCCCGTTCTGCCTAGCAACTAGTGACGCCGATCTCTGCTCCCTGTGATTGGAGCAGAGATCAGCATTCACTAGCTGACAGCCACGCCCCCCCCACAGTAAGAAACACACCTCTAGGCACACTTAACCCCTACAATGCCACCTAGTGGTTAACCCCTTCACTGCCAGTGTCATTTACACAGGAATCAATGCATTTAAATAGCACTGATTGTTGTATAAATGACAATGGTCCCAAAAATGTGTCAAAAATGTCCGATGTGTCCGCCATAATGTTGCAGTCACAATATAAATCGCTGATCGCCGCCATTACGAATAAAAAAAAAATGATTAATAAAAATGCTATAAAACTATCCCCTATATTGTAAACGCTATAACTTCTGCGCAAACTAATCAATAAATCGCTTATTGCCATTTTTTACCAAAAATATGTAGAAGAATACATATCGGCCTAAACTGAGGAAAAAAAAAATTTTTTATATATTTTTGGGGGATATTTATTATAGCAAAAAATCAAAAAAGAACGCGTTTGTCTTCAAAATTGTCGCTCTTTTTTGTACCATACCACCAAAAGAAAGCTCTATTTGTGGGTAAAAAAAAGGACGCCAATTTTGTTTGGGAGCCACGTTACTTTTTCGGTCTACTGTTACACATATATAGATGTAAACATGCATGCCTGACATGATAACAGAATATTGAGAAGTATGAGGAAATGACAGCATTGCTCGGTCTTTTGAGATACACACGAGTGCGTGATCCACTCTCGATATGACTCAGGGCCAACCACAGAGAAGCATCTGGGATCCTGGAAGAGGCTAGCTGAGAGGATATTGGTCAGTACCGGCTACAGCAGACTTACCGAGCCAGCGCAGAGTGAGAATCCTGCAAGATGTTCCAAAAAGCAGCCATTGCCATTTCTCATCCATCCACAGAAACACCGGAAGGCCGGGGGAGGGGGGAACCGGCATTACCGCTCATCCCATGGAAAGGCTTTCCTCTCCTCGCCCCTCCATTACTTTCAAGTGACTCATGCCGCGTACACACGGTCGGAATTTCCGATGGGAGCTTGTCAACGGATTTTCCGACCGTGTGTATGCCCAGCGGTCTTTTTCTGTCGGAATATCCGACGGACTTTGGATTAAAAACCTATTCTCAATTTTTCAGACGGAAAACCTTTCTATTGGATTTTCCGATCGTGTGTATGCAATTCCGACGCGCAAAATTCCGACGCATGCTCGGAAACAATTCGACGCATGCTCGGAAGCATTAAACTTCCCTTTTATAGTGCAGTCGAATGTGTTTTATGTCGCTGTGTTACTGACCGTCGGAATTTGGTGTGACCGTGTGTAGGCAAGACAGTTTGAGCGAAATTCCGTCGGAAAAACCATCAGAGCTTTTTCCGATGAGAATTCCGACCGTGTGTACGCGGCATCACAATCACAATGATATAAGAGGTGAAAACTCACAAATAAAAGTCAACGATTAAATGTGGATTGGGGCTCCCCAAGCTGGACATCGGTACCCAGGGAATGCAAGTTTTCTAACAGTTGTTTGTGGTGCAAATATTTTACAGTCATTTTTTTCTGCACTGAATAACTGGTGTACAGTGTTCTGGTGCCAACACTTTTATTGATCGATTCAAACTGAACTCAGATAAAGCTACCCTTACTGTGGGGCCCATTTTGCACCACTTGTGTTTTCTAGGGGACAGCTGCTCCTCTTGCCCGACAGTTTGCAGCTCTACAGCATGGATCGCATACGATACGAGACCTGAACTGTACCTGGCAATGCAAGAGGACCCGCCCACATCCCAGGAACATCAGAATGAAGAAGAGCGCCATCTACTGGGGAAGTATGAGGAATAAGAATAATAATTCACTTTACTAAACATCCTCTAGATCAGTGATATGCAATTAGCAGACCTTCAGCTGTTGCAGAACTACAAGTCCCATGAGGCATAGGAAGACTCCGACAGCCACAAGCATGACACCCAGAGGCAGAGACATGATGGGACCCTTATAAGGGGGCCCCTGCAAGGGTAACTTTCTCTCCAGTTCAGAGTTTAGCATTAAGTTCACACTGCCACAACTTGTCATGCGACTTCAGAGTTGCAATGGAACCGTTCTAATCGGTGCGACTCAAGACTTGGAAAAAGGTTCCTGCACTACTTCAATACGACTTGCATTGACTTCTGTTAAAGAATTTGTATGCAAGCCGCGATAAAGTCACGCAGGGATGTCGAAATTCGAAGTCGCGGCAATGTGAACCCAGGCTAAAGCTGAAGCTGAATTTGCTTATATTTAGCCTTCCCTGGGCTCCTCCCTCCCTCATACATTAAGGGGAAAACATATTTGATCTCCTGCTTATTTTGTACGTTTGCCCGCTGACAAAGAAATAATCAGTCTATCATTTTAATGGTCGGTTTATTTTAACAGTGAGAGACCAAAAAACAACAAAATATATCCAGAAAAGGGCATTTCAAAAAAGTTATAAATTGATTTGCATTTTAATGAGTGAAATACCGTATTTATCGGCGTATAACACGCACTTTTTTCCCCCTTAAAATCGGGGGAAAGTCATGGGGCGTGTTATACGCCGATCCCCCAAAAAAAAAAGTGCCAAAAAAAATCAAACGACGCCGAAAAACAGCAACCGCCGTCAATAAAAAACGAGCGCCGCCGAAAAAAAAACGATCTGTCTGTTCGGCTCCGCTCACAGTCCCGCCTCCCTGCGCTCGCTTCCGAAACAGCAGGGAGGCGGTCTTTTCCGCTGGTGTGGTCTTTCTAGGCGGCAAATTTAAATGTGGGCAAGCTGCAAATGACACTGACAAGCTGCAAATGACACTGGGCAAGCTGCAAATCACACTGGCAAAGCTGCAAATCACACTGGGCAAGCTGCAAATGACGCTTAAATTAAGTGTTTTTTTTCCCTAAACTTCCCTCCTAAAACTTTTTTTCCTTAAAATGCCCTCCTAAACTTGGGGTGCTTGTTATACGCCGATAAATACGGTAAGTATTTGATCCCCTATCAGCAAGATTTGTGGCTCCCAGGTGTCTTCTATACAGGTAACAAGCTGAGATTAGGAGCACTCTCTTAAATGGAGTGCTTCTAATCTCAGCTTCTTACATGTATAAGAAAGACAGAAGCAATCGGATTCCAATCTCTCCACCATGGCCAAGACCAAAGAGCTGTCCAAGGATGCCGGGGACAAGATTGTAGACCCACACAAGGCTGGAATGGGCTACAAGACCATCGCCAAGCAGCTTGGTGAGAGGGTGACAACAGTTCATGTGATTATTTGCAAATGGAAGAAACACAAAATAACTGTCAGTCTCCCTCAGTCTGGGGCTCCATGGAAGATCTCACCTCGTGGAGTTTCAATGATCATAAGAACGGTGAGGAATCAGCCCAGAACTACACGGGAGGATCTTATCAATGATCACAAGGCAGCTGGGACCAAAGTCGCCAAAAAAACAATTGGTAACACACTACGCCGTGAAGGACTGAAATCCTGCAGCTCCCGCAAGGTCCCCCTGATCAAGAAAGCACAAATACACGTACAGACCCATCTGAATTTTGCTAATGAACATCTGAATGATTCAGAGGAGAACTGGGTGAAAGTGTTGTGGTCAGAGAAGACCAAAATCGAGCTCTTTGGCCTCAACTCAACTCGCCGTGTTTGTAAGAGGAGGAGGAATGCTGCCCATGACCCCAAGAACACCATCCCTCACCATCAAACATGGAATGCATTAAGGTGAAAAATCCTGAGGGTTTACAACCCCTTTAAGTCACCTTTTATACCCCAATGTTTACTTGTCTACGTGTTGCCACCAGCCACTACATTTTCTCTTCCATTTTTAAAAGCACACCAACAACAGCTGGAATCATAAAAAATAAAATGGGTAACCCAGACTCACTGATGTTTTTGGCCACCTCATCAAGCTTATCCTGCGATCTACTGATAAGGACGATGGACATTCCACGCCGCGCCAGCTGCAGAAAAACAACAATAATTTAGTAAAAAAAAATAATAAAAAAATTAATAAAAAAATAGACGAACCGAAATAATCATGGAAGTGAGTATGGAACATCAATGTAATAAGAATGGAAGGTGCATTGTAATAAGCATTTTTAGCCCTTCAGTCCGCCTCTTTGATGCAATTCTTGCCATTATTGGGGAGAACGTAGAAGCCCACACACGTCCAATAATCTTCATAAAAGTACAGGCAGTACCCGGGTTACAAACAAGATTCTGTAAGGCCCCTTTTACACTGGGGCGGGATCCGCGGTGATGGTAAAGCAGCGCTATATTTAGCGCTGCTTTATCGTCGTTTTAGCCGCGATATTCGGCCGCTCGCGGTGCTGTTTTACCCCCCGCGAGCGGCCGAAAAAGGGTTAAAGACCCCCGCAGAGCGCCGCGCAGAGTGGTGTCCCATTCAAATTAATGGGAAGGAGCGGTATAGAATCGGTGAATACACCGCTCCTATACCGCTCCAAAGATGCTGCTAGCAGGACTTTTTTTACCGTCCTGCTAGCGCACTGCTCCAGTGTGAAAGCCCGCCGGCTTCCACACTGGAGTGAATGGGGCCGGATTTTTTTCAGGCGGTATACAGGCGCTATTTTTAGCGCTGTACCACCTGAAAAACGCCCCAGTGTGAAAGGGGCCTTAGTGTGTTCTTAAAGTGATTGTAACGGTTTGTTATTTTTATAACAAAAAGAAAAAAAAACTAACATGTTATATTTACCTGCTCTGTGTAAGGCCCCTTTCACACTTGTGCGACTTCAAAGTCGCGCAATTTTACCGCGATTCGCGGACGTGATTTTGCCGCAATTTTTGCCGCGATTTCAAGGAATGCCTGTGTAAGTGGCATCAAAATCGGACCAAAGTAGTGCAGGGACTACTTTGAAGTCGGAATGACTTGAAGTCGTACTAATATGAATGGCTGTCATTGGAAATCATGGGGAACGACTCGTCATGCTACTTTGCTGTCCCAAATCGTGGGACAAGTCGTATAAGTGTGAAAGGAGACTAAGGGTTTTGCACAGAGCGGCCCCGATCCTCTTCTTCTGGGGTGCCCTGCTGCCACTCCTGGCTCCTCCCCTTCCTCAAGTACCCCCCACGGAAAGTCGTTTTCCATTGAGGCACCCGTGTGTGCTCGCTCCCAAGTCCCGCTGCTGCGTCTATTGACACAGAGAGCACGACTCTGCCCCATGCCCCGTGGCACAGGATTAGATTGACAGCAGGGGGAGCCAATGGCTCCGGTTGCTATCCTTCTGTCCAATGAGGTGAGAGACAGTGGCTGGAGCCACTGGGCTTGTGCACATCGCTGGATCGGATCAGGCTCAGGTAAGAAAAAAGGGGGGGGGGGGGGGAGCTGCAGCACAAAAGGTGACTTTACAACCACTTTAAAGTAGTAGAACTATAGGCAGAGCTTTTTTTTTGGGCTAAAGTATGGAAAGGTTACAACCCGTCAGATTTTTATTTTCATTTTTTTTCATTTTGGATAGAGCAAGGGCCATCTGTTTCCCATTGTGGAGATTTCCCTTCACTTCCTGTCCCATAGCCAAACAGGAAGTGAGAGGAAATCCCTACAAATTAAGGGAATTCCTTGGGGACCCCACAGATCAACAGAACTAGTGTCCCCATTGGAAGATTTCCTCTCTTTTACTTTTCTAGGTACAACCCAAAATGTGTGATTTTCTTTTACTTTCATTTTCCATAAAAAAAATAGAAATCAGGACAAATAGAGGGGTGAATCTCACAAACAGGGGCACAGACCGCAATAAAAAACTGACAGGGGTTCTAATCCCTCTCCACTCCATCCAAAACTAAACAAAAAGTTTTGCCTTTAGCTATACTTTAAGTTGAATGTGTAAGTTAGAACAGGTAAATTTTTTAAGTGCAACTCCAGTTAAAAAAAATGGTTTAAGTTTTTTGGATAGCATAGGGAAGGGTTAACACCCCTGTAAGGTTTGTTTTGCTGTCTGTGCCCCTGTTTAGAAGATTTCCCCTCACGTTCTGTCCCTGTGATAATTGGATTTTAAAAAGTGAGTTGCCGTGGAAACAAGAATTGGTGATATTGGGGTCAATTCACTAAGAGTTAAATAACGGCTAATAATACGCGGTAAAATACTGCATGTGGTAACAATTGTGCAAGTGTTCAATTCACTAAGAATTTGGAATGTGGTATTTGTTCTAGTTAGCCCCCCCTGCCCCAAAGGACTAACCCCCAGGGGCATGTGGTGTATAGCGGGGGAGCTCTTGCTCGCCCCCCCCCCCCTTTCCCGACCTGCATGCCCAGATAAGGGTCTGGTATAGATTTTAGTGGGGCACCCCTTAAAATCCATATCAGACCTAAAGAGCCTTGTATGGACTGGGGGGGGGGGGGGGCATATCTGAGTGGGGCAGTCCCTTCTGGACTGCCCCACTCAGATATACTGTGGCAGGGTGGCCCTCCTTCACGAAATCACATACCTGTACGTGGTTTTGTGCAGTGGGTCTGGGGCACGCGCCGCCGGCGACCCGGTCCGATTGGACACAGCGAGAGCCAATCAGCGGGTCCGGTGTTCGCCAGAACCCCACGATCCTTCTCAGGAGAGGCCGAATGGCAGTCTGCCTATGTAAACAAGGCAGACTGTCTGTGAAAGGGGAAGATGGAGATCTTGTGTTTCTGCTAAGCAGGAACATGGATCTCTGTCTTCACCCAGTCAAAGCATCTCCCAAAACAGTTAGAAAGCACTCCTTAGGAGCACATTTAACCCTTTGATCACCCCTGATGTTAACCCTTTCCCTGCCAACTAGGAACCCCAGGTATGCAAACCCAGTGGAACTATCACTACAACATATCCAAAGATGGGGTTCGTAGCACTAAGTGGCCCCGAGATACGGGGCCCCAAAGTCGGTTCGGAAAATGTCATTCTCTGCTGCATAAAAGTGCTTGACATTTTCCGAACCGACTTTGGGGCCCCATATCTCGGGGCCACTTGCTGATAGGAACCCCAACATTGGATATGTTGTAGTGATAGTTCCACTGGGTTTGCATACCAAGTAGATATGGGGCCCCAAAGTAGGTCAACTGTGTCTATCTGCAGCAATGTCATTTCGGGACCCTTTGGGGCATCTAGGAACCTTTAACTACCAGTTAGAAGTTCGGGGGACCTATAGCTGCAAATGGGCACAGTGAGGCTGCAAATGGGCATTGTTGACCCTCTTTTCCACTTACAGTAGCTGCGCATTTCTTACCCTAAGCTTATACTCGAGTCAATACGGTTTGCCAGTTTTTTGTGGTAAAATTAGGTGCCTCAGCTTATATTCGGGTCGGCTTATACTCGAGTATATATATATATATATATATATATATATATATATATATATATATATATACATATATATACACACAGTAACAAACACGTCATACATACGCAATGGTTTTACACAGAGCAGCCCCGATCTTCCTCTTCTTGGGTCTCCCGCCGTCGCTCCTGGCCTCCCACCTGCCGAGCGCCCCCAGAGCAAGTAGCCCAGTCCGGGCCTGATGGGGGCACCTAAGCAGGCTCGTTCCAGATGCCGCTGCTCTGTCTGTCCATTCAAAACGCGAAGCGTGGCTCGGCCCCGCCCCCTGCTATATCCTCATTGGCTGTGATTGACAATAGCAGGTTGACAGTCAATGGCTCCCACTGCTGTCTCTGCAGCCAAAGGGGAGTGAAAGACCCAGGAGAGCTGCTACTCTTGTGCACATCGCTGGATCACGATGGGGCTCAGGTAGCCTGTTTCTCCGAAAATAAGACCCAGCGTGATTGTCGGTGATGGCTGCAATATAAACCCTACCCCCCAAATAAGCCCTACCGTTTCCCTGAAAATAAGCCCTACCCTGAAAATAAGACCTACAAGGACTTTAACTAGGGCTTATTTGGGGGTAGGGCTTATATTGCAGCCATCACCGACAATCACGATAGGTCTTATTTTCGGGGAAACAGGGTAAGTATTTAGGGGGAGCTGCACATAGAAGGTTTTTTTTATTTTTTATTTTTTTATCTTCATGCATAGAATGCATGAAAGTAAAAAAAAAAAAACTTGAGCCTTTACAATCACATTAAATGATATTGTTTATATCTGACAGGAGGTCAGGTCTAATGGGTATAGCAAAACCCAAATTCTCACCTCCTCTGCGTATGCCTTTCCAATTCCATCTGTAGCTCCAGTTACAACTGCAGAGAAAAAGAGAACAGAAAAGGGTGAGGCGACGATGCTCATTAACATCAATATACAGCATTTATTAAACAGACATTCACTGGTATGTCAGAGATATCAATGGGCTTGGTACACGTGCACCCTTCCAAACCAGCGATTCCTGCATGACATATATCTCATAAATGAAGGTTTGCTGATGACGACAACAGTAGTCCATGACTGTGCATTGTCTTAAAACAGCCACTTGTAGACTCCATCAGAAGCCTGTGTGACAGGGTGACAACGTAGAACAGGAACAGGGAGTTGCTGCATAAATGGGTTAGGGGGGCTCTGAAAGCCAAAGCGGAAGTGTGAGCCTTGTGGTTTGGGTAAGTTGATCCTGGGGAGGCAGTCTATAGTTAGCGAAGGACCAGTGTGCACTAGAGGTGCACGATTAATCGCGAAAATATTGCGATTTCGATTCACCCCCCCACACGATCTCATTTTGGGATGACCCGCGATTTTCTTTCCTACCGCCGGTTCCACATAACCAGCGTGGAACGCAAATGGCGGATATCGGAACTGACGTCAGTCACCGGAACTGACGTCAGTCATCGGCGTGATGCGGCGCGCCGCTGCCTGGGCGTGGGCGGGTACAGTCAGTGGTCGGGAAAGTGCGCACTGCGATCAGATGTCGGTCTGATTCTAGGGGGGTGGTGAGTGAGTCATTAATGATTGCAGTGAGGAGGAACAGCATGGCCCTAGATTATATTATTATACACCTGTATTGCCTGCACTAATATTGACCCTAACTAAACTACCCCGTTTCCCCGAAAATAAGACCTAGCGTGATTGTCGGTGATGGCTGCAATATAAGCCCTACCCTCCAAATAAGCCATACCCTGTTTCCCCGAAAATAAGCCCTACCCTGAAAATAAGACCTACAAGGACTTTAACTAGGGCTTATTTGGGGGGTAGGGCTTATATTGCAGCCATCACCGACAATCACTCTAGGTCTTATTTTCAGGGAAACAGGGTAACTTAAAGTTGGTATATTACTGTTGTATGGGGATTATTGTAAACTACATGAAGATTGACTGCTATAAGGCCCTAGATGGTGTGCTGAGCACTATACTATAACCCCCAGCATGATTCTGGTTTATGGGGGACTACAACCCTTAGCATGCCCCTATGTGGGGGGGGGGGGGGGGGGGACATATAGCACTGAGGACTACAACTCCCCAGCATGACTTATTCTCTATGGGGGACTACAATTCCCAGCAGGGACCTATGTATAGTAGTGAGGACTCCTCACTACTTTTTTTGGAAGAAAAACAGTTTCATGAATAAAAAAAAAATAAAAAAACACAGCAAAGTTAGCCCAATTTTTTTGTACAATGTGAAAGATGATGTTACGCCGAGTAAATAGATACCTTACATGTCACGCTTTTAAAATTCTGCACGCTCGTGGAATAGCGCCAAACTACGGTATTTAAAAAGTCTCCATAGGCGACGCTTTAAAAATTTCTACAGATTACCAGTTAAGAGTTAAAGGAGGTATCTGGGAGGATTGGCATAGACGAGAGGATCCGCCCAGAGCCTTACCATCTCCCCCCCTCCTCCCCCACCCCCCCCCTAGCTCTCTTCTGTCTACTACTTTCTCTCTTTTTTTTACTTTCTTGGATTTTGCTGAAGTCTATAAAACGGACACTATTCGATAGCTAATAACAGTTACGTGGAGCCAGGTATGACTCCCTATAGTCTGCACTACTGTTTACTGTTACCTCATGCACACTGGCTCTGCTACAACTACGTTGCAGTTTGTTACAATGCCAACTTTCTGTTCATATACCTGCTTTTATGATCGATAAAAAATAGTTAGTTGAAAAAAAAAAAAAAAAAAAAGAGAGAGTTAGAGGAGGTCTTGGCCCTGGCCCCTGGACAACGTTATCCTATGACGAAATGCATAGGGCGGAGCGACGCTCTGACGTCACCAATACCCTCGAGTGTGGAAGGTTGGGTTGTTTGGATGTGTGCAGGCCGACGTTCCAAGCATAAGGCAAAATTCCTTTCTACATTCTACAATTTATTGTATGTGTGAATAAAGGTTTTAAGGATTATACACCACGTGGGGCTCTTTTATATTTTGGTGAACGATGTTACACTTCGTACCGGGTTAAGGAGTTCGCTAAGGACAGGAGAGCTCCGGGAAGCGTTAAAGGCCTTGGCTGGGTTATAACCACAAGTGCGCACGACCTCTTGTAGTGAGAGGTCATTTGGAGCTGGTAAGCGGACATTTCTGCCTTTGGAGGTGGCATTGATGCACAGATCACTTTCTATGGTGTTGGAAGGTGGAGATGCACATCAAGAGTATCAATAAGATTTATCGTCACATCACTTGTGGACAAACTTAATATTTTTATTGTTTTTTATAATTTAGTGCAACTCTATATATTTATCAGAGAAGGTCTTGTGCTTTTTGAATTATCGCTCTCGCTCTAGCGATCGCAGAGATTCTTCACATGTGTGGTTTGAACACTGTTTACATTTGCACGACTTACGCATGCGTTCGCTTCTGCGTGTGAGCACGGAGAGATGGGGCACTTTAAATTGATTTTTTTTTGTTCTCATTTATTTATTTTATTTTTTTCACTGTACCTTTAAAAAAAATAAAAAAAAATCAATTTTATTACTGTCACAAGGACAGTAATAAGGCAGTGAAGGTACTCTTTATGGAGAGATCTGGGGGTCTATAAGACCTCAAATCCCTCCTTTGCACTTAAAAGCATTCAAGTTTGGCTGTTTTGAATGTTGTCATTTTAAAAATAAATAAATGAGCGCCTTTAAGTCTTCAGTAATCTGGAAGACATGACATTCCTTCCAGGTTACTAGATCCAAGACCCGATGGAAGCCAAATCCAGCATTGTTCGGGTCTCTGGCCAGCCGGTCGCTCAGGCCTTCCGCTGGGATGGGAGAGTCGCAGGGGTGTCCTATTCGTTGTGTCCCTCGTAGGCGCTCTGGGCCCCTCCCCCTTGCAGAGTGCCCCCCCATTGAAAGCCGCTTGCTATTGGGGCACTCGTGCGGACTCACCCTCAAGCCTGCTCTCTGTGTCCATAAGACACAGAGCGCAGCTCAGCCCCGCCCTCTGCTCCTGCCTCCCTGGCTGTGACTGACAGCAGCGGGAGCCAATGGCTCCGCCTGCTGCTGCATCTCAGCCAATGAGGAGGAAGAGTCCCGGGAGAGCCTTGGATCTTGTGCTCAGCGCTGGATCGAGATCGGGCTAGAGTAAGTATTAATGAAATATAGTTTCCCAAGTTTAGTTATAATAACTATTAAAAAATTTAAATGACAAAGCTCAACATGTCACATTAAAGACTATGTTACCCCCCACATTTCACATTCCTGATATGTGCCTGCTCTGCCATATACTCGTATGAAAAAGTCTCCCGTTTTCCTTTGTATTGCTTCCTTTATGTGACATGGTGTTCCTTCCAGTCCCTCTGCTTTCCTTATTAAAACTGACCACACTAAGCAGGAGAGCACAATGTGGTCAGTTCTCTAGCTATGCTGAGAACTCCGTATGCTCTCCTCCAATGATAAGACTTGTCCTGACATGCCCCCCCTGCTGCACAGCCATTCACTGGGAAGTTCAGTGTGCTGCTGCTTCTCCTCCCCCAGCTCTTATGCAGCTGAGAACAGAGGGAATGTGATCACAAAAAAAAAGGAGGAACAAAAAAAAAAAAAAAAAAAAAGGTATGTTTTTTATATCTATACACAAATGTTTTGCCTTTCATTTCAATTTTAAACTAAATGTGTTTTACAGGGTGATCGTTTACAATCACTTTAAAATGTGATTGTAAAGTCTTTTTTTTTTTTTTAAATAACAAACATGTTATACTTACCTCCTCTGTGTAATGGTTTTGCACAGAGCAGCCCAGATCCTCCTCTTCTCGGGTCCCTCTTTTGTGCTCCTGGCCCCTCCCCTCCTGTTGAGTGCCCCCACAGCAAGCAGCTTGATATGGGGGCACCTGAGCCGTGTCACAGCTCCCTGTGTCCATTCGGAGACGAAACCCAGTTTTGGCCCCGCCCCCTCTCCTGGTTGACTGACTTTGATTGACAGCAGCAGGAGCCAAAGGCGCCGCTGCTGTGTCTTATCCAATCAGGAGGGAGAGGCACTCGTGGACATTGCTGGACAGAGATTGGGTTCAAGTAAGTATTATGGGGGGCTGCTACACACAGTATTAAGATAAAAAAAAAAAAACATCTGACTTTACTATGTGGCTGCTGTACCATGTACTTGTATGAGAAAGTCTCCTGTTCTCTTTGTATCGCTTCCTTTGTATGAAATCCCTGGTGTCCCTGCCAGACCCTCTGCTTGCCTATTAAAGCAGAAGTAAACCCTTTGATTTAAATAGTTTTAAAAAAATGGCATGCCGGAAATGCTACCTGTCACATTGACTGTGCTTTCAACCAAACTGTCAAACCATCCAATGGCTGGTGTCATAACTGATCACATGTGCAGCATCATGGCAGTTGAAGATTGAACAGAGGCAAAGATGGCAGCTTCCTTGGCTGAAAACGATAGGAGGGTTTACTTCCACTTTAAAAACTGACCACACTAGACTAGGAGAGCACAGTGTGGTCAGTTCTCTAGGTGTGCTGGGAACTCAGCCTGCTCTCCTTCAATGATCGTACTTGTCCTGACAACCCCCTTCTTGCACAAAGCCATCCCCTGGGAAGATCAGTGTACTGCTGTTTCTCCTCCTCCGGCTCTCTAAGATCCTTATGCAGCTGAGAGCAAAGGGTATGTGATCTCTTTTTTTTTTTAAAGGGTGGAAAAAAAAAAAAAAAAAAAAATGGTATTTAGAATGTTTTTATATCTATACACAAATGTTTTGCCTTTTAAATTTCTATTTTAAACTGAATGGGTTGTTTTACAAGGTGAGGCTTTATATATAAAAACTTTTGAGTTTCAACTACTTGGCACGTCCGTCGAGCCTCCAAAGACGAGACCACCTTCTAGCAGATCGCTCGCCGTCTGGAGAAGAAATAGCAGGCAGCGTGGGTTAAAAATATCCTCCACTCTTTGTCCTCAACTTTCTGGGAACAGTTATTTTTAGCAGCTACCCAATCAACCTTATCTAAATCAAACATCAAAAATAGACTAGAAAAACACTGCAAGCAAAAAAAGGGGGTATTTTTAGCTGCCCTGTCTCTTCCTTCATCCACGGAAATCTGAAAGCTCGGCTCAAGCACGATCACTTGCCAATTCAAAGCAAGTCCCATTTTGTGACCCCCCCCCCCCCCCTCCCTCCTTTTCTTCCCAAACACCTGAATAGAGCAAACACTCGATTGATTAAAGATTAATACTGCTGCAGACTCGTGACAGATGCCTCTCCTATCAGTTCTTTTGGGAAGGCGAAGGGGGGGGGGGGGGGGGGGGGAGAGAGAAAGGGGGGGGGAGAGAGAAAGGTGGGGGGGGGGGGAGTGTGCATAAGAGGGATGACAGAAAACTTACATCAGTATTCCTCTTGGGGATCTATTACATAGAAAGAAAATTGCTATTTCAATTCCCCTTTGTTGCTAAAAATAGCAGCCCCAATTGATTCAAGCAAACAGGGCACCGGCTTAGCAGAGCCGAATATAGAAAGCGCTGAATTCCCCGAGACTGAATGCTAACGCAGCCTAACAGATGCCAGCTCACATTTAACAAAGAACAAAAGATGAGAAGTATGCAGGCTGCAAGTTAATAAGACAGGAGCAACTCCCTGCATCGTTATGAAAGAAAGAAAAGGGAAAAAAAAGAGAGCTGAAGAAATGATAAACATGGCGGGAAGTGATGAAGATGGAAGCCGGTGAGACCGCGGATAGGCGGGCGGTGAATCCATTTACCTACCAGCTTGTGACTTACAGTATGGTGATAGAGAAATCATAGGAGTCAGGGCACAAAACAGGCCAAGGCTGCTCAAATCCCAGCAGCTGGGAAGCCGACACGCCTTAAAAAAAATATATATTTATATATCTATCTAAAAAAAATGGGAAAATCTCCCCCTGGGGGTTTTTTCCGCAGGAAAATTACAATTATTAAAAGTAGTATTAACCACTTGCCGGCCGCCGCCTGTACATTTACGTCGACAGAATGGCACGGCTGTGCAAACGGGCGTACCTGTACGTCCCTTTGAATTTGCCGTTGCGGGCCCGCCGCGAGCTTCGTGAGTAGGATCGCGATGTCCGCGGGGATACCCGCGATCGTCTCACAGAGAGGAAGAACAGGGAGATGCTAATGTAAACAAGCATCTATCTTCCCATTCTGCCTAGTGACAGTGTCACTGATCACAGCTTCCTTTAATCCGGAGAGGTGATCAGTGACGTGTCACTCGTAGCCACGCCCCCTAACAGTTAGAATCACTCCCTAGGACACACTTAACACCTTCCTAGCCAGCTAGTGGTTAACCCCTTCACTGCCAGTGTCATTTTTACAGTAATCAGTGCCATTTTATAGCATTGATCGCTGTAAAAATGACAATGGTCCCAAAAATTTGTCAAAATTGTCCGATGTCCGCAGGAATACCCGCGATCGAGCTCCGTGAGTAGGATCGCGGGTCCCACGGACTCGATGTCCGTGGGGATACCCGCGATCGCCTCACGGAGAGGAAGAACGGGGAGATGCTAATGTAAACAAGCATCTCCCCGTTCTGCCTAGTGACACTGTCACTGAACTCTGCTCCCTGTAATCGGGAGCTATGATCAGTGACGTGTCACTCGTAGCCACGCCCCCTAACAGTTAGAATCACTCCCTAGGACACACTTAACACCTTCCTAGCCAGCTAGTGGTTAACCCCTTCACTGCCCGTGTCATTTTTACAGTAATCAGTGCAATTTTATAGCACTGATCGCTGTATAAATGACAATGGTCGCAAAAATGTGTCAAAATTGTCAGATGTGTCCGCCATAATGTCGCAGTCATGATAAAAATCGCAGATCGCCACCATTACTAGTAAAAAAAAAAAATTATTAATAAAAATGCCATAAAACGAACCCCTATTTTGTAGACGCTATAACTTTTGCGCAAACCAATCAACGCTTATTGCAATTTTTTTTACCAAAAATGTGTAGAAGAATACGTATCGGCCTAAACTGAGGAAAAATAATTTTTTATATATATTTTTTGGGAAAATTTATTATAGCAAAAAGTAAAAAATAATGTTATTTTTTCAAAATTGTCGCTATTTTTTTGTTTATAGCGCAAAAAATAAAAAACCGCAGAGGTGATCAAATACCACCAAAAGAAAGCTCTATTTGTGGGGGGAAAAAAAAAAGTACGTCAATTTTGTTTGGGAGCCACGTCGACGACCGCGCAATTGTCAGTTAAAGCGACGCAGTGCCGAATCGCAAAAAAGTGCTCTGGTCTTTGGCCAGCCAAATGGTCCGGGGCTTAAGTGGTTAAAAAAGGTTTTTATTAAAAAATTGATAATACGACATATGCACACAAACATTAAAATATGAGCTCTGGTTGGAGATGTATCACATCATTCAATGTATCTACAACAGTATATGTCTGTACAGTATTGCATATTAATAGTCAAAATTCTAATGTGCAAATTTCCAACGCGTTTCGACGTGCGTTGTCAAAGTCTTCCTCAGGGGATTGATTTGCTCTCAAAGAGATAGGCAGATGTACATTATCTAAATACGTTAACATATGCAAAATATATAAATAAAATTCCCTGTATTCACAAGAAAATATCACATAGAATATCTAAGGTATAGTTACCAACAAAAGGATGTGTATGGACAATATCCAAACCAGAATTTCTCTACAAGAGTCTACCAGATGAGCCCGTGCCCCTGTGTTGCACAGGCCCCCAGGGATAATGTTCCACCCCTATGTGACCAACAAGGAGTCACACATTAAAGGGGCAACCAACGAAAGAGGAGAAAGGACACCGATCACCTGCAGCAAAGGTCCCAATAAGTATCGAATGAATATACCGTATTGATCGGCGTATAACATGCACTTTTTTACCCTTAAAATCAGGAGGAGCGAGCGCCGCTGATATACACATAGCCGAGTGTACTCGGCTAGGCTCCTCTCGGCTCCGCTCACAGTCACGCCCAGTCCCGCCATTGGACCTGTCTTATGTCCATCACAGGAGCCGGGCCAAGGGGCGGGACTGCGAGAGGAGCCGAGTACACAGGACATCCAGTTCTGTGTATCTCGGCGGCGCCAATTTTAAACAATTAGCCTGCAATGACACTGGGCAAGGCTGCAGATGAACACTGGGCAAGGCTGCAGATGGACACTGGGCAAGGCTGCAGATGGACACTGGGCAAGGCTGCAGATGGACACTGGCAAGGCTGCAGATGGACACTGGGCAAGGCTGCAGATGGACACTGGGCAAGGCTGCAGATGGACACTGGGCATGGCTGCAGCGATGGGCATTTAAATGTAAGTTTTTTTCCTTATAATTCCCTCCTAAACTTGGGGTGCGGGTTATACGCCGATAAATACGGTACATTCACTTGTTAATTTTACCATAAAATTAACTATTAATCTTATTTATTAGTTAAAAGAAATACTAAGTGTTACTTATTCAGGATGTCAATATGACACCCCAGGTGTGAAATGAAGTGCAAACGTAAAAAAAAAAAATCAAATAAAAGGATCGTATTCAAAAGATCATTTGATGAAGTGGAATAAAGTGAACATAAAAAACAATGATGATAATGATGATGAATCCTTAAAGTATAAAACCCGATGCTGTAAAGTGGGAGTGATGAAATAGGACCCAATGGGTCCTAAAAATATGATTAATGTGTTAACCACTTCAGTCCCGGACCAATTGGCAGCCAAAGGACCAGGCCCCTTTTTGCGATTCGGCACTGCGTCGCTTTAGCTGACAATTGCGCGGTCGTGCGACGTGGCTCCCAAACAAAATTGAAGTTTTTTTTCCCACAAATAGAGATTTCTTTTGGTGGTATTTGATCGCCCCTGCGGTTTATATTTTTTGTGCTATAAACAAAAAAAAGAGCAAAAATTTTGAAAAAAAAAATACGCATTCTTTTTTACTTTTTGCTATATATCCCCCAAAAATATATATAAAAAAGTTTTTTCTCCCTCAGTTTAGGCCGATTGTTGATTGATTTGCGCAAAAGTTATAGCGTTTACAAAATAGGGGCTAGTTTTATGGCATTTTTATTAATAGTTATTTTTTTTTACTAGTAATGGTGGCGATCAGCGATTTTTATTGTGACTGCGACATTATGGCGGACACATCGGACATTTTTGACACATTTTTGGGACCATTGTCATTTATACACCAATCAGTGCTATACAAATGCACCGATTCCTGTGTAAATGACACTGGCAGTGAAGGGGTTAACCACTAGGTGTAAGTGCAGGGTTTAAGTGTGTCCTAGGGGCGTGTTGCTAACTGTGGGGGGGCGTGGCTGTGTTTTACACGACACTGATCTCTGCTCCAATTACAGGGAGTATCCCCGCAGAGTCCGCGGGACCAACGATCTGACTCACGGAGGTCCCGACCAGCATGCACACGATGGCACGGCGGCAAATTTAACGGGACGTACCTGTATGCCCATTTGCCTGTCCGTGCCATTCTGCCGATGTACATTACAGTACAGGTTTAGGAGATATTTCTTGGACCTACAGGTAAGCCTTAATCCGGGCTTACCTGTAGGTCAAAGTGGTTTGTAAGGGTTTACAACCACTTTAAGACTGGCAAGCTGCAACCATTAGTTGCAGGAAAGAAATTTGCTCCATGTATGAATGGCCTTATTTAAAAATAATATTATTATTATATATATATATATATATATATATATATATATATATATTATATATATATATATCTCCATATCCCTTTATAATCACCAGGGTCGGCCCGTCTATTAAGGGCGCACAGGCACCACCCCCTTTATCCACACCCCCCGTATATGATTAATAGAGAGATTAATGCATAGTATGAATCTATCCACGTCCGCGGCGGACACGCCCTATTCATGCGTCCGGCCCCTTTCAGGACGCCTGGTGCATGAATTACAGCAGCATTGCGCTCGGAGCCCAACGAGGTGGGTTAGAAAAGCAACTCCGCCAATCAGGAAGTGCGGGTCTGATACCCGTTTCCCGACTGGCTGAAAGGTCAGGCGATCCTATTTGACACCTAGGAGGAGGAGGGGGGGGGGATGCACAGCGGAAGCCACAGTGATACACACCACATGAGGAGGAAGAAAGCTGCCGGACACGCTACCTGCCCACTTCCTAGATGGGGTAAGTGCGGGGCTTTGATATTTGCCAACCCGCCCCAAAAGAAAAACCCACCAGCCGTCACCAACAATCACTTTAATTCCTCTAAAAGGGTACTACAATCCCTTTAATTTCTCTAAAAGGGTACTACAATCCCTTTAATTCCTCTAAAAGGGTACTACAATCCCTTTAATTCCTCTAAAAGGGTACTACAATCCCTTTAATTCCTCTAAAAGGGTACTGCAACCTGTGAGTGGACCGGGGGCAGTTGCAAATTTTGTGTCCAGGAAAAATGCTGCAAAGCCAAGAAGGTAGCTAGCAGCTCGTTAATAGTGATGGGCTCGGGCGTGTTCGGATCGAGCCCGCCAGAAAGCCGTCACTGCACACCGCCAAAACGTAGGCAGTGAGGCATTTCCTGACCGACATGCTGCCTATGATTGGTGGTGTGCAGTGCCGGCCTCCAGGCAGCTCCATCCGAACACGCCCAATCCCATCGCTACTCGTTAATTTATACCTAGCAGAAAATAAAATAGGAAGAGCAGCTTAGTACAAATTATATAAACAAAATGGTCAACCCTTTACAGGCGTGTACCTGAAAGGTGTTGTACTTCCCCCCAAATTATCCTGAAAGGGGTTGTAAAGGTTCGTGTTTTTTCACCCTAATGCATCCTATGCATTAAGGTGAAAAAACACCCGTCAGTGACCGGCCTCCCACCCCCCCCCCCCCCCCCGTTTTACTTACCTGAACCCTCGAACTTGTCCCATGGGGACACGCTCTCTCTCTGCCCGGGGTTCTCGGCTCTTAAATGGATAGATTGTTAGCAGCGCAGCCATTGGCTCCCATTGCTGTCAATCAAATCCAATGACGAGGGCGCGGGGGGGGGGCAGGGCCGAGTCCTGCATTCGGCTTCTATGGACGCCGAATGCTGGAGCGCACCCGCAAGGTAACCACCCCCCGGGAGAGCGCAGAGGGACCTCAGAAGACCAGGTCCGGGGCCACTCTGTGCAAAACGAGCTGCACAGTGGAGGTAAGTAGGACATGTTTGTTGTTTTAAATTTTAAATTTTTTTTTAAACCGAACCTTTAGTGTCACTTTAAAGTGGGGTGCCCCTTAAAAAAAATGTTTTAAAAGTCAGCAGCTACAAATACTGCAGCTGCTGACTTTTAATAAATCGGACACTTACCTGTCCCAGGGTCCAGCGATGCGGGGGAACGAAGCCCCCCCCCTCGTTCCCCGCTCCGCTCCGCTCGCGGCGCCGGCATTCTAACTGTGGGCCCCCGGCTGTGGCTTCACAGCCAGGCACCCACTGCGCATGTGCGAGCGGCGCCGCGAGCCGTGATACGTCGCACAGTCATCTGGGACCTGTCACGTGTCCCAGATGACTGACTGCGCCGAGCGGAAGTGATGTCAGTGCCCGAGCACTGAAGGAGGCAGACTACGAGGGACCCTCTAGCAACAGGCATTTAGAGGTGAGTTAAATTTTTTTTTTTTTTCCAATTGCTTTTTTTTTTTTTATAATTTTTTTGATGAATGAATTTTAAGCTATTTTTTATTTTTTGGGGGAAACACCACTTTAATAATACTCAGGTGCATACATTTTTACTATTTTGTGACAGAAATAAGAATTTTTTTTTGTTTTAAGCAACGTAAAACTCCCATTGATGCCTGCGTCAAAACCAGGCCTAACCATAATAAAAGATCAAAAAAAAAAAGAAAAGTCGTGAACACTGTGGCTTTTCAATTGTCACGAGCATTAACATTTTCGTAAGAAGGACAATATTACAGTGGAAAATTACTCCCATTACCTCAGTCCTCAATGAGCCCTAAGCCTTTTACTCCTGAATAGTTCGCTAGAAAAAAAAAAAAAAAGAAGGGCGACGACGTAAGCAGCTACGTACGGCCCGAGAGAAGCGTGTGTGACGTTACATATCTGAACTGAAAACCTACAATACATAAATGAATCCCCCTGAAGCCCCCTCTGACGTAGTGGTGTTGGGGGTGGGGGGGTAAAAGGAGAGAGGTGCATTGGACAGACTGCTTCATACAATGGCAGCGAGTAGAACTATGGAATATTTATGAAAACGGATGGCCTGTCACACAGACACTGATGAATATTTTTACAGGATAAAAATGGCAACGGAGATTCTAAAAATAAAACACTCTGTTTCAGACCTGTCTGGCTGTGCTACACCACTGGAATACAAACGCGCTCTTCTCTCTCTCTCTGCCTGGCACTGCTCTCCACATAGGATTTGCAATGAGAAGAGGGAGGGGGCTGCGAAACGAGGAACAAAAAAGAAAAAAAAAAAAAAAAAAGACATGGCTCAGAGAGCGGCAGCAGCTTGCAGCACAAAGGTTTGCAAGTACAGTACACTATAACCATTAGATACAATGTATCACATCTGATAAGAGGCTAAAGTGATACATTACCGATAAACCAAGTACCAACCAAATGTGTAACAAAATATACTTTTATTTTCCATTCTGCAACCCGACAGATAAAAAATATCTGTCTAGGTCAGTGGTCTCCAAACGGCGGCCCTGGGGCCGGATGTGGCCCTTTGCTTGCATTTATCTGGCCCTTGGGGCACTATTCCATTCACTGACACCAACAATTGGACTTGTGTCCTCCCACTTACACCAACAATTGGACTTGTGTCCTCCCACTTACACCAACAATTGGACTTGTGTCCTCCCACTGACACCAACAATTGGACTTGTGTCCTCCCACTGACACCAACAATTGGGCATACCGTATATACTCGAGTATAAGCCGAGTTTTTTCAGCACATTGTTTTGGTGCTGAAAATGCCCCCCCTCGGCTTATACTGGAGTCAAGCACTTTTCTGCAGCAGAGAATGACATTTTCCGACCCGACTTTAGGGCCCCGTATCTCGGGGCCACTTGGTGCCAGGAACCTCAATTTGGTGTGTAAACCCAGTAGAACCAACACTACAACATATACAAATTTGGGGTTCCTAGCACCAAGTGGCCCCGAGATACAGGGCCCCAAAGTCGGTCAACTGTGTCCATCTGCAGCAATGTCATTTCGGGACCCTTTGGGTCCAGAGACCCCAAATTTGGCTGCAGCTAGGGGGTATCTAGGAACCCTTAACTACCAAGTTTGAAGTTCGGGGTACCTATGGCTGCAAATAGGCACAGTGAGGCTGCAAATGGGCATTGTTGACCCTCTTTTCCACTTACAGTAGCTGCACATTCTCACCCTAGGCTTATACTCGAGTCAATAAGGTTTTCCCATTTTTTTGTGGTAAAATTAGGTGACTCGGCTAATATTCGGGTCGGCTTATACTCGAGTATATACGGTATGTCTTCCCACTGCTACCAATGAAGAAGCACAATTCCTCCCAACGACACCAACAATGGGGCACAATTCCTCCCAATGACAGTCATCCAATCAGGAGAGAGAGGGGGTGGGACCGGGCCTAAGCCCCGTGTCTGAATGGACTTGGCTCGGGTGCCCCCCATAGCAAGCTGCTTGCTGTGGGGGGGCACTCAACGGGAAGGAGGGGCCCGGAGCACAGAAGAGGGACCCGAGAAGAGGAGGATCAGGGCTGCTCTGTGCAAAACCATTACACAGAGCATTTTTATTGAAAAAAAAAAAAAACGAGACTGTACAATCACTTTTAAAGTAACATGTTCCACTTACCTGCTCTGTGTAATGGTTTTGCACAGAGCACCCCAGATCCTCTTCTTCTTGGGTCCCCTGGCAGCGCTCCTGGCTCCTCCCCCCTGCCGAGTGCCCCCACAATAAGCAGCTTGCTATGGGGGCACCTGAACCGAGCCACAGCTCTGTGTGTCCATTCAGACACGGAGCCGTGGTTTGGCCCCACCCCCTCTCTCCTCATTGGCTAACTGGCTTTGATGGACAGCAGCAGGAGCCAATGGCACCACTCTCAGGCAATCAGGAGGGAGAGTCCTGGATGGCTGAGGCACTTGTGCACATCGCTGGATCGAGATAGGCTCAGGTAAGTATGAGGGGGGCTGGCAGAAGGTTTTTTATCTCAATACATTAAGATGAAAAACATTCTGCCTTTACAACCACTTGACGACTGGCTCACCCCGATATACGTCGGCAAAGTGCGCAAAACGACATACCCATATGTCACTCCGTCATCGGCGGCTAGCAGGCGCGTGCCTGCAGGTCCCTTGGACTCGATGTGTGCCGGTGGCCCCGCGATCATGGCACAGAGAGGCAGAACGGGGGGAAGATGCCCATGTAAACAAGGCATTTCCCTGTTCTGCCTAGCAACATAACAGGGATCTACTGCTCCCAGTGATCTCTGTCATGTTCTAGTGAGCCCATCCCCCATACAGTTAGAACATGCCCAGGAAACACACTTAACCCCTTGATCGCCCCCTAGTTTTTAACCCCTTCCTGCCAGTGGCATTTACATTAGTAATCAGTGCATTTTTATAGCACTAATCGCTGTATAAAATGACAATGGTCCCAAAATAGTGTCAAAAGTGTCCGATATTCCTCCCACTGACACCAACAATGGTGCACTATTCCTCCCACTGACACCAAAGATACATCTGGCAGTCATTTCTCTTGTAATAGCAATCAGAGCGGCTCACCAACCACTCAATTGCTATTACAAGCAGCGGGGGGGGGGGGGGGGGGGGGGTGACACCAATACAAGGGCCTATTCCATCCACTGACACCAACGATTGGGCACTATTCCTCCCACTAACACCAATGATAAGGTATTGTTTGCTGCCATTAGCCACAGTCCGGCCCCCCTAAAGTCTGAGGGACAGTAAAATGGCCCTTTGTTTAGAAAATTTGGAGACCCCTGGCCCATAGGAAAAGGGTGACGAATATTCTGAGAGCAGAAATAGGTAGAAATCTGAAATAAAGTTTAGTGAAATCCTTGCAAATAAATAGCAAAGGGAAGGAAGAGGGAAAAAAAAGGGGAGGAAAGCTTTGTTCAAAAGTTTTTTTTACCCTTTAAAGCGGAGCTCCACCCAAAAGTGCTTTAAGCATTCCTCGCCCCCTTACATTCCACATTTGGCATGTCATTTCTTTTGGGGGGGGGGGGGGGGTGAGTGGGTGCCTAGTTTTGAGTGGGCCTTCCTTTCCTGCTTCCGACTTCAGGCAACTCTTCCTCTTCCCTTAAGTGGCCCCTCCCTCTCGGCAATCTTCTGGGACACGTCAAAGGTCCCAGAAGATTGCCTGTCCACTCAGAGCGCAGCGCGACTCATGCAGTGCGCGCCCAGCCGTGTCACGGCCGGGGGCCCACAGTTTCTATGGCGGCGCCGCGGAGAGGAAGAGGAGCTGGGCTCCCTGCGGCCGCATCGCTGGACCGTGGGGCAGGTGAGTGTCTGTTCATTAAAAGTCAGCAGCTACACTTTTGGTAGCTGCTGAATTTTAATAAGCTAAAGAAAAGCCTGGAACTCCGCTTTAAAAAAGGACATTCCCAGGACCCCCCCCCCTCCCCCCCAAACAAAAAAATTGCTAATGGCAGGAGGCATTCAGTATTGGTTGCTCGTGTTTTGAGGCACACATGTGGGGGGGGGATGTTGGGGGGGGGCGGTTTTAGTTACCAAGAGAAATGTAAACTCCCGCCCGACAGTCGGGTCCTTCATCTCACTTTTCTCAATGACAGTTAAAGCCACACAGCTGGGTCAAGATTCTCCCACAGCCTGTAAAAGGACAGCGGCACACTGATGAGGTCATCGTTGGGCGCTCTCTTCCTACCAGTCGATCAATATCACCTTGTAATGTAGTACAGGCTAATTTGTTCGCAGTGTTGCCCTTCTCTCCCCCATTCTAAGGTCTCTCGTACAGAGGATTATGGGATTTCGGCTCCATATACTCTTGTGCGACTCGCGCGATTTCCATAGAGACTTTACAGTGCAACTTATTGCAATTTTGGAAGAGTGCGGCTTCCTCGTGACTTTTGCTTTGGCCATGTGACTGCGTTTGCTCTACAAAGTATATCATTAAAGGTGCGACTTTTAAGGGTTTACATTGAAGTCTATGGCCCTGATGTCGCATGAAAGTCAGACCAAAGTAGAGCAGGAACTACTTTAACTCCTTGGCGCCAACAGCACACATATATGCGACCTTCACGGCAGGTGCACCTTAACGTCAAATGGCCGTGTATATGCTTGCCACTACTTATCGTGCTGAGAGCACACGCTCTGAATGGTAATCGGTGGGGATCGGCAAGCTCCCGAACACAAGTATGCGATCAGGAGCTTTCCGATCATGTTACCGCCATTCACAACGGTCACATGACCAGAATGCCTGCCTTTACCTCCTGGCTTTTTGAACTCTTGAAGGCCCGAGAGGCGGTCGGCGCCAAGGGGGTAAAATTGCCACGAATTTAAGTCATACAGATATGAACGGTACTCATTGGAAAATAAGGGGTTGCGTCGTGTCATGTGACTTTGGACATCAAACTTGCATGACAAGTAGCAGCCCATTCGTTTCAATGGCCCCCGTTCAAACCGGTGTGACTTAAAGTCCCAGCGACTTTGAAAAGGTGTCTGCACTACTTTGGTGCGACATTTGATGGAAATTTTTGGTCCAGAGAATGTAGAAAGTGCGAGCAAGAGAGAGAGAGAGAGAGGGAGAGAGAGAGAGAGAGAAGTGCGAGCAAGAGAGAGAGAGAGAGAGAAGTGCGAGCAAGAGAGAGAGAGAGAGAGAGAGAGAGAGAGAGAGAGAGAGAGAGAGAGAGAGAGAGGGCGAGAGAGAGAGAGAGAGAGGCGAGAGGGTAGAGAGAGAGAGAGAGAGAGAGAGAGAGAGAGAGAGAGAGAGAGAGAGAGAGAGAGAGAGAGAGAGAGAGAGAGAGAGAGAGAGAGAGAGAGAGAGAGAGAGAGAGAGAGAGAGAGAGAGAGAGCGAGAGAGAGAGAGAGAGAGAGAGAGAGAGAGCGAGAGAGAGAGAGAGAAGAGAGCAAGCAAGAGAGAAGAGAGGGCGCGAGAGAGAGAGGCGAGAGAGAGAGAGAGGCGAGCGCGCGAGAGAGAGAGAGAGAGGCGCGAGCGCGAGAGAGAGAGAGAGAGGGGCGCGAGAGAGAGAGAGAGAGAGGGCGCGAGCGAGAGAGGAGCGCGAGAGAGAGGGCGCGAGAGAGAGAGAGAGAGAGAGAGGGCGCGAGCGAGCGAGAGAGAGAGAGAGAGAGGGCGAGAGAGAGAGAGAGAGAGAGAGGGCGAGCGAGAGAGAGAGAGAGAGGGCGCGAGCGAGAGAGAGAGAGAGAGAGGGCGCGAGCGAGAGAGAGAGAGAGAGAGAGAGAGAGAGGGCGCGAGAGAGAGAGAGAGAGAGAGAGAGAGAGAGAGAGAGAGAGAGAGGGCGCGAGAGAGAGCGAGAGAGAGAGAGGGCGCGAGCGAGAGAGAGAGAGAGAGAGAGAGGGCGCGAGAGAGAGAGAGAGAGAGGGCGCGAGAGAGCGAGAGAGAGAGAGAGAGAGAGCGGGCGAGCGAGAGAGAGAGAGAGAGGGCGCGAGCGAGAGAGAGAGAGAGAGAGAGAGAGGGCGCGAGCGAGAGAGAGAGAGGGCGCGAGCGAGAGAGAGAGAGGAGCGAGCGAGAGAGAGAGAGAGGGCGCGAGCGAGAGAGAGAGAGAGAGGGCGCGATAGAGAGAGAGAGAGGGCGCGAGAGAGAGAGAGGGAGGGCGCGAGCGAGAGAGAGAGAGGGCGCGAGAGAGAGAGAGAGAGAGAGGGCGCGAGCGAGAGAGAGAGAGAGGGCGCGAGAGAGAGAGAGAGAGAGAGAGAGAGAGGGCGAGATCGAGAGAGAGAGAGAGAGGGGCGAGAGAGAGAGAGAGAGAGAGGGCGCGATCGAGAGAGAGAGAGAGAGAGAGGGGCGAGCGAGAGAGAGAGAGAGAGGGCGCGAGAGAGAGAGAGAGGGCGCGAGAGCGAGAGAGAGGGCGCGAGCGAGAGAGAGAGCGCGAGAGAGAGAGGGCGCGAGAGAGAGAGAGAGGGGGCGGGAGCGCGAGAGAGAGAGAGAGAGGGCGAGAGCGAGAGAGAGAGAGAGAGAGAGAGAGAGAGAGGGGGCGCGAGAGAGAGAGAGAGAGAGGGGGCGCGAGCGAGAGAGAGAGAGAGGGGGCGCGAGCGAGAGAGAGAGGGCGCGAGCGAGAGAGAGAGAGAGAGGGCGCGAGCGAGAGAGAGAGAGAGAGGCGCGAGCGAGAGAGAGAGAGAGGGCGAGAGAGAGAGAGAGAGAGAGAGAGAGAGAGGGCGAGCGAGAGAGAGAGAGAGAGAGGGCGCGAGCGAGAGAGAGAGAGAGAGAGAGAGAGAGAGAGAGAGGCGAGCGAGAGAGAGAGAGAGAGAGAGAGAGAGGGCGCGAGCGAGAGAGAGAGAGGGAGAGAGAGAGAGGGCGCGAGAGAGAGGGCGCGAGCGAGAGAGAGAGAGAGAGGGCGCGAGAGAGAGAGAGAGAGAGAGGGCGAGAGAGAGAGAGAGAGAGGGAGCGAGAGAGAGAGAGGGGAGAGAGAGAGAGGGCGCGAGCGAGAGAGAGAGAGAGAGAGAGAGAGGGCGCGAGAGAGAGAGAGAGAGAGAGAGGGCGCGAGCGAGAGAGAGAGAGAGGGCGCGAGAGAGAGAGAGAGAGAGAGAGAGAGAGAGAGAGAGAGAGAGAGAGAGGCGAGAGAAGAGAGAGAGAGAGGCGCGAGCGAGAGAGAGAGAGGGCGCGCGAGCGAGAGAGGGCGAGAGCGAGAGAGAGCGAGAGAGGGCGCGAGAGAGAGAGGGCGCGAGCGAGAGAGAGAGCGAGAGAGAGAGAGAGCGCGAGAGAGAGAGAGAGAGGGGCGCGAGAGAGAGAGAGAGAGAGGGCGAGAGAGAGAGAGAGAGGAGAGAGAGCGAGAGAGAGAGAGAGAGAGGGCGAGCGAGCGAGAGAGAGAGAGAGGGCGCGAGAGAGAGAGAGAGAGGGGCGAGAGAGAGAGAGGGCGCGAGAGAGAGGGCGCGAGCGCGAGAGAGAGAGAGAGAGGGCACGAGAGCGTGAGAAGGCGCGCAAGAGAGAGAGAGCGAGCAGAGAGAGAGAGAAGAGAGAGAGAGAGGGCTTGAGAGAGAGAGAGAGCGACGGCGAGCGAGAGAGAGAGAGGGAGAGAGAGAGAGGGCGCGAGAGAGAGGGCGCGAGAGAGAAAAAGCAAGTGCAACTCTTGCGCAAGGGAGAGCAAAGAGAGAGAGAGAGAGAGAGAGAGAGAGAGAGAGAGAGCGCGAGAGAGAGAGAGAGCGCGCGAGAGAGAGAGCGAGAGAGAGAGAGAGCGCGAGCGAGAGAGTGTGAGTGAGGAAGAGCGAGCAAGGGGGAGCAGGAGCAAAAACGATGACACAAAACACACAAAAAAGAGTGAGGAAAAGAGGACAAAAGAGAGGGAGAGAGAGAAAAGAAAACGGTGAAAGATTGGGGGGGGGGGGGATGAGCAGAAAGACGGATGGTGAGGAGAGAGGAGAAAAGAGGGGGGCACACATTCTTCCTATCTGCAGTCCATCTCCCTGCCCAACCTAATATATCTGTGGCTCCATAAGGGGGCAATTCAGTGTTTCATTATGGCTTTGCTTCACAGGAAACATGGCGAATACTTCATTGATAAATCAGGGACTTATTTTGCACCTGTGCAAAACTGCAGAAAGAAGCCAGCTGTCCTCATAGGCTGCTGCCCTCCAATCAGCGGCAGGCGTGATGCTTGCTTCTGTTGTCAAGGCAGGATTCTCCTTTCTCTACAGCACCCTCTATTCTGCAGAGAACAGGCTTTTTTTTTTTTTTTTTTTTCCTTCTGCTAGGAGAGACGAGTAGGAAATCCCGGAGACTGGATCTGTACACAGGCGATCCGGGCGCACAAAAGCAGAATACTGCTGTGCAGCAAAGGAGAACCTTACTGAAGGAATGACAGAAAGTGATGATGGAAAAAGGCAGAGAAGTCATATTAGAGGACAGTCCGACCCTCCATAATACTAGAACTATTTCACTAGAAGACCGGTTCATCCTACAGACCTGTCGTCACGTTTTTTTTTTTTTTTCTCAAAATAAAACTTAAAAAAAGGGCATTTCCAACCTCAAAACACTAAAAACTGACACAAAACCACCAATTTGCAATGTTTAAAGCAGAACTCCAGCCAAAAATAAAACACACTGGCCCTTTAGGTTTAATTCATGCTCATGCGACCGCAGTGTTGTGCGATTCTCATGCGACATTGGAGGGAATGGGACTTGAAGTTGCATTGAAGTCGCATCAAAGTCACATTGATTGAAACGACTTCAATTGAAATAAATGTGTTTTGATTTGTCATGTGACTTTATATGCTGCAAGTCACATAAGAAGTAGCAGCAGTGTGAACCCGGCCATAGCGCCCCCCCTCACACTGGTGCGACTTGTCATGCAATTTGACAGCTACGAAATCGCATGAAAATTCGCATCCCATTGCCGGCAATAAAACTGCTCAAATCGGTGCGACTTTGAGGTGACGCATCGATTTGCATTAAAAAAAAAAAGTTCCTGCACTATTATTTTTTGCCATTTTCATTTGCGACTTGCATAGACATCTCTGCATGAAGGCGTCAGGCAAGTCGCACCTGAAATCGCACTGACCTGCAGCTTTGAAGCGAACTCGCGCGATTTCAAAGTCGTATTCAGTGGGTACGAAATAACAAAACGCAGCTTTTCCTGCGATACTCAGTTTCAATCCAGAGATGACCCCTGCGGTATTTTTTTTTTCCGGCACCTACATGTCCTCCGTCTGAATGGCCGGCATCATTCAATCCGTTTCCTGTGAGCCCAGACTGCCCTGGACCCGCTGCAGACGGTGACTGGACAGTGAAAAAGAGAAAACAAGATAGTCAGGAGCTCCGTCTCTCATATATATATACTTAATGGCGCTAAACCCTATTGACCACCAACGTTGTATCAATGGCGGCAGCTGCAGTGTGGGGTAAATATGACAAGCCACTTCTAAAGATCCCTGTAATGCAAGTCCCCCCGCACGCGCAAGAGAGTTCCCACCATAATTCACGGGTCTGTGCCCATCGGCAGACCAGGGACTGAATTGGACTGGTGCCTCTGGGCAGAGGGGAGGGAGATCAGCGAACATCCGTTTACTGATCTCCACTTTCTACTAGAGCAATGTGTAAAAACGTCACTTTACAGTCCTAGATCTGCGCTCCATTCGTTTGACTGGAGGGCAAAGTGGGTCTTTTAGATCCCTGTTGTCTCATTAACCACTTGCCTACCGGGCACTTTCACCCCCCTTCCTGCCCAGGCCATTTTTTTTAGCTTTCAGCGCGGTCACACTTTGAATATACACTATACACATAAGACATTTTTATTTTTTTTTTCACACAAATAAAGCTTTCTTTTGGTGGTAGTTAACTACTTGCCGACCAGCCGCCGTCTACTGCGGCAGAATTCCACGGCTGGGCGAAGCAACGTTACGTTTCGTCACTTCTCCCTGTGGCCACTAGGGGCGCACACGAATGCGGCCACTGCACGCCCACCGAGCCGATACGAGTGCCCGGCGGTCACGATCACCGCCAGGCTCCCGTGATCGCCGCTGGCACACGGAGAACCGGTTCTCTGAGGGGAGAAGAGACAGTATGAACAGCGATCTGTCATCTCCCCTACACAGTCCCCTCCCCCCCTTCAGTTAGAACACACACTAGTGTTAACCCCTTCCCTGCCAGTGACTTTTTTGCAGTAATCAATGCATTTTTATAGCACGGTGATAACGGTATAAATGCCAATGGTCGCCACCATTATTAGTTAGACAAAGAATAGTTTGCTTGGCCCTAGGGTGGCAATCAATACACCCAATTAGATATGTGCCACGTCCGAACGATTGACAAAACATTTTTTTTAATAAAAATGCCATAAAACTAGGAGAACTGACAGATCGTCTGTCCATACAAAGTATGAACAGCGATCTGTCATCTCCCCTACACAGTCCCCTCCCCCTTCAGTTAGAACACACACTAGGGAACACAAATTAATCCCTTGATTGCCCCCCTAGTGTTAACCCCTTCCCTGCCGGTGACATTTTTACAGTAATCAACGCATTTTTATAGCACTGATCGCTGTATAAATGCCAATGGTCACCACCATTATTAGTAAAAAAAATAAAAAATAAAAATAAAATATAAAAATGCCATAAAACGATCCCCTATTTTGTAGACGCTATAACTTTTGCGCAAACCAATCAATATACGCTTATTGCAGTTTTTTTTTTACTAAAAATATGTCGAAGAATACATATCGGCCTAAACTGAGGAAAAAAAATAGTTTTTTTTATATATTTTTGGGGGATATTCATTATAGAAAAAAAGTAAAAAATGTTGCGTTTTTTTTTTTTTTTTTTTAAAATTGATGCTCTTTTTTGGTTTATAGCACAAAAAATTAAAACTGCAGAGGTGATCAAATACCACCAAAGAAAACTATTTGTGGGAAAAAGAGGGTGTCAATTTTGTTTGGGTGTGACGTCGCACGACAGCGCAATTGTCAGTTAAACCGACGCAGTGCCGAATCGAAAAAATTGCTCTTGTCAGGAAAGGGGGGAAAATCTTCCGGGGCTGAAGAGGTTAAAGTGGTTGTAAACCCACCTACAATTTTTTTTTTTTTTTTTTTAAAACAGCAAGTAAAAGGCATAATTAGCTAGTATGCATAGCATAGATCTATTGTTTATCAGCGCAGCCCCCCCTCGGATGCCGCCCAGGACCACCAGGATGGCCATCCACATCGGACCACCAGGTATGCCCCCCCTAGACCCCCAGGGAAATGCACATCTGTGCCCAGGCAGCTGCCAATCAGTGCCCACTGACAATGCCTACCACTGCCAGTGCCACCAGGGATGCCCATCAGTGCCGTGTATCAGTGCCCTTCAGTGCCATGTATCAATGCCCATCAGTGCCCCTATCAGTGCCCATCTTTTTAGCCTTTCAGTGCCCAGTGTCACCCATCAGTTCCCACCAGTACCGCCTATCAATGCCCATCAGTGCTGCATATCAGTGCCACCCATCAGTGCAGCCTACCAGTGCCCATCAGTGCCGCATATCAGTGCCCACTCATTGGTGCCACCTCCTCTGTGCCGCCTTATCAGTGCCCATCAGTGAAAGAGAAAACGTACTTATTTACAAAATTTTATAACAGAAACTAAAGCAAAACTTAAATTTTTTTCAAAATCTGTTGTTTTTTTTGTTTATAGTGCAAAAAATTTTAACCGCAGGAGGTGATTAACCACATGCCGACCGGGCCATAGCCAAAAGACGGCTACAGCGCAGTCGGCTTATTCTGGGTGGACGTCCTTGGGACGTCCTCCCAGACCCTTGCTCCCGCGCGCCCCCTGGGGCGTGCACTTGGGAACATCCGTGACCGCTGGGTCTGGAGGACCCGGCACATCACGGATCACGGTAAACGCCCGCTGATAGCGGCCGTTTACCACGTCATCGCTCCGTCAAATGACAGAGCGATCACGTGTAAACAAACCGGCGTCACGTCATGACGCCGGTTCCTCCCTCCCCTCTCTGCACCGATCGGTACAGTGAGAGGGGAGAAGCAGAGAGATGAGGCCAGCGCTGTCTGCTGGATGTGTAGTGCCCACAGCGCTGCTCTGTGACAGTACTCTGCAACCCTGCGCCAATACTCTGCAACCCTGCGCCAATAGTCTGCAACCCTGCGCCAATAGTCTGCCAATAAATTTCGGTACAGTGAGAGGGGAGAAGCAGAGAGGGGGAGAGATGGGGCCAGCGCTGTGGGCTGGATGTGTAGTGCCCACAGCGCTGCTCTGTGACAGTACTCTGCAACCCTGCCCCAATACTCTGCAACCCTGCCCCAATACTCTGCAACCCTGCCCCAATACTCTGCAACCCTGCCCCAATACTCTGCAACCCTGCCCCAATACTACTCTGCTACCCTGCCCCAATACTACTCTGCTACCCTGCGCCAATACTACTCTGCTACCCTGCGCCAATACTACTCTGCTACCCTGCGCCAATACTACTCTGCTACCCTGCGCCAATACTACTCTGCTACCCTGCGCCAATACTACTCTGCTACCCTGCGCCAATACTACTCTGCTACCCTGCGCCAATACTACTCTGCTACCCTGCGCCAATACTCTGCTACCCTGCTACCCTGCGCCAATACTACTCTGCTACCCTGCGCCAATACTACTCTGCTACCCTGCGCCAATACTACTCTGCTACCCTGCGCCAATACTACTCTGCTACCCTGCGCCAATACTACTCTGCCAATAAATTTCGGTACAGTGAGAGGGGAGAAGCAGAGAGGGGGAGAGATGGGGCCAGCGCTGTGGGCTGGATGTGTAGTGCCCACAGCGCTGCTCTGTGACAGTACTCTGCTACCCTGCGCCAATACTCTGCTACCCTGCGCCAATACTCTGCTACCCTGCGCCAATACTCTGCTACCCTGCGCCAATACTCTGCCAATAAATTTCGGTACAGTGAGAGGGGAGAAGCAGAGAGGGGGAGAGATGGGGCCAGCGCTGTGGGCTGGATGTGTATTGCCCACAGCGCTGCTCTGTGACAGTACTCTGCAACCCTGCGCCAATACTCTGCAACCCTGCGCCAATACTCTGCCAATGAATTTCTGTGCAGTGAGAGGGGAGAAGCGGAGAGGGGGAGAGATGGGACCAGCGCTGTGGGCTGGATGTGTAGTGCCCACAGCGCTGCTCTCTGACAGTACTCTGCAACCCTGCGCCAAAACTCTGCAACCCTGCGCCAATACTCTGCCAATAAATTTTAATATAAAACAAAGAACTATTTATTTATTTTTACCCAAATTTTCAGTCTTTTTTTATGTATAGCGGAAAAAATAAAAAACCCAGAGGTGATTAAATACCACCAAAATAAAGCTCTATTTGTGGGAAAAAGGGACATCAATTTTATTTGGTACAGCGTTGCATGACCGCGCAACTGTCAAAGTAACGCAGTGCCATATAGTAAAAAAATAAATAAAAAAAATGTCCGGGTCATGAAAGGGGGGGGGGTTAAAATCTTCCACGGGGCAAGTGGTTAACTTGTTGTCTACAATGAAAATATCGATTTTTAAAAAAATCCCTCAAAACCTGAGCACTCGAAGATATGTTGTGTACGCACCCCCCTGCCTTGGAGCTCATTCACACCACAATACGTGCATTTTTTAATTGTTGGGCTACAATGCAATTTTAATGCGAGCTGCAGAGCTTTTTTTTTTCTCTTAGCCCCCGTACACACGGTCGGAAATTCCGACCACAAAATCCGTCAGATTTTTTCCCGACGGATTTTGTCCGACACTGGCGTTGCATACACACGGTCGGACAAAGTTGTCGGAAACTGTCCGATCATTCTGAACGTGGTGACGTTCGTTGCGTACGACGGAACTACGTAGAGGCTAGAAGCCAATAGCTTTGGTCTCGTAATTTGATCTGAGCATGTGTGGCACTTTGTCCGTCGGAATTCTCTACACACAATCGGAAAAAGTCCGATCGGATTTTGTTGTCGGAAAATTTGAGAGCAGGACGGAAAAAGTCCGATGGAGCCCACACACGGGCGGATTTTCCGACAACATGGTCCGATCGGACATTTTCCGTCGGAATTTCCGACCGTGCAGCACATTGCAATTCATTACAAAGCTGCACAACTGACTGCAAAAAAAAATCCAACATGTCAAATTTTTTTTCTGTTTAGCGCAAACCAACGCATTGGTGTGAACTAAAACCATTAAAAAAATTAAAAAGATTTTGATGACAGGCTGCTGGTAGCAGGGCTGGGCACTGTACCAGCGTCTCCTGAGCACCTGAAAAACGCTGGGATTTGACACCGACGGGCCAAACCACCTGTGTGTGTGCCCTAAAAAAAATCAGCTTTTTTTACTACAGTCGTTCCTTATTGTAAATCACATCCTCAAATAAGAAGATGACCACTAGAGGGAGCTTCTACTATTCTGTATATCACATACAGTATTCAAAATATGGGAGAGCGAGCTTGTAAAAACGTGAAAGTCGTGTCAAAAACGATGCTTGGTAAATGTTAACTACAGAACACGCACTTCCTGAAAATACACGGCAAACGTCTGAACTGCCAAACCTTGTTTTTATTTATTTTTGTTTTAGATAAAGTAGAGAATTAATAAAGCAGAACTCTAGGCAAAAAAAAAAACTCAACAAGATGAAAAGGACTCGCCCAATAGAAGATAACATAACAAAATCAGCAATATTCAGCTTCAATTTAGAGATTTCCTCTGCAGTACTTTTTTTTTTTTTTGCTGCTAGATGTCCTCAGTCTGATGGCCAGCGTCACTTCCTCAGAGCCCAGGTCATCCTGAACCCACTCTACGTTTGCGACTGGACAGTGAAAGAAGCAGCAGCACAGCAATGAGCTCATCTCTTTGTCACTCTGCTCCCTCCTTCTATTAGCATGCTCCTTGTCAGCACATGCTTCTTCCTCTCACACTCCAGCCCTGCTGTACAGAGCCTGCGAGTGAATGATATCGGGTCACATCCAGGGCTTTACGCTGCTGAAACTTTAAAAAGTGTAACTAAGACCCCTTTCACACCGAGGGACGTTTTGCAGGCGCTATAGCGTTAGAAATAGCGCCTGCGATCTGCCCTCAAACTGCCGCTCCATTGTCTGTAGTGTGAAAGAGCGACGGCTTTCACACTGCAGCGGTGCGCTGGCCGGACGTCAGGAAAAGTCCTGCCAGCAGCTTCTTTGGAGTGGTGAAGGAGCTGTGTGTTTACCGCTCCCCATTGTAATCAATGGGGCAGCGCTGCAATACTGCCGGCAAAACGCTGCTATTGCGGGCAGTTTTAACCCTTTCTCGGCCACTAGCGCCCCGCTAGCAGCCAAAAGGCGCCGCAAATCCGACAGTAAAACTAGCGGCGTTTTACCGCCGACGCTATAGGCAGCTTGGTGTGAAAGCTGTCTTAAAAAGGCAAAAACATTTTTTTTTTGTTTTGAATAGAGTGGAGAGGGATTAGGTCCCCCGTCAGTTTTTATTGCTGTCTGTGTCCCCGTTAGGGAGATTCACCCTCTCTGTCCTGTTCACTATCATGAAAGTAAAAGAAAATCCCAAATTTTGGGTTGTCCCCAGAAAATTAATAGAGGGGGAAATCTTCCAAAGGGGACACTAGATCTGGTGACCTGGAGGACTACAAGGAATTCCCTCAATTTGCAGGGATTGCCTCTCACTTCCTGTTTGGCTGTGGGACAGGAAGTGAGGGGAAATCTCTAAAATGGGACACAGATGGCCCTTTCTATATCCAAAATGAATAAATAAATAAATAAAAAGTTTTGCCTATAGTTCTACTTTAAAGCAAACCCAAAAGTGGAACTTACGCTCATTTGTCTCTTCCCCCCCCCCCCCCCTTCCGGTGCCACAATTGGCACCTTTCGGGGGGAGGGAGGACAGGATACCATCTTTGACAGGTATCCTGTTCCCACTTCCGGGTGTCCACGCCGCGGCCCATGACGTCACCGCGGGGCTCCATCCTCCTCCCCCTGTCGCCGGGCCAGTAGGAGAGAGGAGCGGGGCCTCGCGTATGCACAGTAGGGTTCCCAGCATGAAGTCATAAGGCTACGCTGCCAGATTCCCTTACCCGCAATGGCGGCGGCATGCACTGAAAACATCAGCTGCGGTGCCGACAACGCTGGACTCCAGAACAGGCAAGTGTCCGATTATTAAAAGCCAGCAGCTGCAGTATGTGTAGCCGCTGGCTTTTCAAAAATATTTTGTTGGGGAGGACCTCCGCTTTAAGATTCAAGTTTTGTTTGCGTGTGTCCTGTTGGGAGTGGGGCCAGAATCACGGAAATATTCATGCTGGGGCTCGACAGGCACTCCCAGTTCTAGCCGAGTGCCCAGGGACACCCCTTATTGGCATCCCTGGACACTCGAGAGAAGCAAAGCAATGGGACCCATGGGGGGGGGGGGGAAATTAGGGCACTATCCCCAATGACAGCAACACCACCTCTGAATTAATGCTCATAGAGTTGTCCATAGAGTAACTGTTTCATGTTTTCAGGGTGGGGGGGGGCTGGGCGGGATCGGGAAAGCTCCTCCCGGTCTGATGTAAGCTCATCCCCGCTAGGCCGAAGCACCCCTCCAGGTGTTATTTGGAGTGTGCTCCTTTGTAAAAACGCCATATGCTATTGATTAACCTTAAAAGAGCCCGGGCTGACGTGGCGTTTACGCACTTCAAAAATGGGCAACCCTCCGTGCCTTAGAAATCGGTACTTCCTTAGAAATCGGTACTTTCCATCGTCGTACTGTGCCACCAATATAGCAGCAAAATCTGAAGGAGTGTCTATACTCCTTCCAAGTAAAGTGCCCTGGACGTGTATCAATACCGTGATGGACACGGAAGGCCAATATGTGTTTATCAAGGGATTGATCGGGGAAACAAAAAGGTGACTATGGCAACCATCTACACTTACATTTAAAAAAAAAAAAAAGTTAAAAAAGGGAAAAAATAAACAAAATTTTGTAATTCATTATAGTAACCTAGGCAGGATCTACAAGTTAAAGTGGTTCTAAAGGCTGAAGGTTTTTTACCGGAATGCATTCTATGCAATAAAAGAGAAGTATGGGAATCTGTTTTTTTTTTCCTAGGTGGATGCTGCATCTGTCCTCCGACTGCTCGAAGGTTGAGAACAAAGCGATCAAACACCACCAACAATCCGCATTCCTTAACCACTTCCCACCCGGCCTATAGCAGAATGACAGCCGGGCGGTGATTTCGTTATCCTGACTGGTCCTCATATAACGTCCTTCAGGATAAAATTCCGCCGCGCGCCCGTGGGCGCGGCGATCGGTGATGCGGTGTGCCAGTCAGACACACCGCTACACTGATCTCGGTAAAGAGCCTTTGGCGGAGGCTCTTTACCACGTGATCAGCCATGTCCAATCACGGCTGATCACAATGTCAACAGGAAAAGCCGGTGATCGACTTTTCCTCACTCGCGTCTGACAGACGCGAGTAGAGGAGAGCCGATCGGCGGCTCTCCTGACAGGGGGGGTCTGCGCTTATTGTTTATCAGCGCAGCCCCCCCTCAGATGCCCAAACTGGACCACCAGGGATTCCACTAGGACCACCAGGGAAGTGGGCAACATGTGGATGACCAGGTATGTACCCCCTGGCCATCCACATGTGCAAATGATGCCCAATCTGTGCCAGTCAGTGCCCACAAATGGGCACTGACTGGCACCATCATGTACAAATAAAAATCAGTGATGCGCAGCAATGCCACCCATCAGTGCCACCCATCAGTGTCCAGCAGTGCCCATCTATGCTACCTATTCGTGCCACCCATAAGTACCCATCAGTGCCGCCTATGAGTGCCCATCAGTGCTGCATACCAGTGCCACCTATCAGTGCCCATCAGTGCCACCGTATCAGTGCCGCCTTATCAGTGCAGCCATATCAGTGCCCGTCAGTGCAGCCATATCAGTGCCCGTCAGTGCAGCCATATCAGTGCCCGTCAGTGCAGCCATATCAGTGAAGAAGAAAATTTACTTATTTACAAAAAAATTAACAGAAACAAAGAAAAACTTTTTCAAAATTTTCGGTCTTTTTTTATTTTTTGTTGCACAAAAAATAAAAATCGCAGAGGTGATCAAATAGCACCAAAATAAAGCTCTATTTGTGGGAACAAAATGATAAAAATTCTGTTTGGGTACAGTGTAGCATGACCGCGCAATTGTTATTCAAAGTGCGACAGCGCTGAAAGCTGAAAATTGGTCTGGGCAGGAAGGTGTCTAAGTGCCTGGTATTGAAGTGGTTAAATAAAGATTTATAAAAAAAAAATAAATAAAAAAAAAACACACCGCCAATCGATCGGTTCTCACAACTCCGTGAGCAAAGAGCTGGTGACTGCCATTCAGAGCTCTCCACTGCGCTCACTGGATCGCCGGGCTGTGGAGGGGGTGGGAGCAGCTGGCTCAGCCTCTCGGCGGCTCGCTGAGAGGCTGAGCCGGGTGCTGGTCCAGGCATGTGGGTGAATCCTGACTTCATTGTCACAATCTTGCCCGAGCCTGGACCGGCCCTGTGATGTCAGCTCACTGTCTGCCGAACGATATGCACTCCTTCTGCAAGCAGCAAAACACCCGACGAGCCCCACACCCCCCCCCCCCCCTTCCCTAAATACCTCCCTGAGCCCAATCTCCATCAAGTGACGTGCATGAGAGCAAAGGCTCTCTTGGCTCTCTCCCTTCTCATTGGCTAAGACACAGCAGCGGGAGCCATTTGCCCCTGTCAATCACAGCAAGTGAGGAAGGAGTGGGGCGAGCCGCACTGTGTGTGTCTAATGGACACACAGAGCCGGCTCTGCAGCGATAACCCCTAAGTGCCCCCGTAGCAAGTGGCTTGCTATGGGGGGGGGCACTTAGCAGGTGAGAGGAGCCAGGAGCACAGCACAGCTCCCGGACTGCACAGCCTTTCTCAAGTGCTCTCCCATGCAGCTGCCGCTGGATGACACAGGGGATCAAATAACCAGACCAAACAGGGCTGATCAAAGGATATACTTTTTATTTTTTTATTTTTTTTTACACACAAGCGAGATCACATAGGTGTTAGGAGGGCAAGGGGGCATTTTAATACTGGTTAGGTTTGGCCTGGAAATTTACTTTAAAAGTTATGTGTGGGAATGGAATATTTATTTATTTATTTTTTAACCACTTCAGCCCCAGAAGAATTTACCCCATTCCTGACCAGAGCACTTTTAGCGATTCGGCACTGCGTCGCTTTAACTGACAATTGCGCGGTCGTGCGACGTTGTACCCAAACAAAATTGACATCCTTTTTTCCCCCCACAAATGGAGCTTTCTTTTGGTGGTATTTGATCGCCTCTGCAGTTTTTATTTTTTGCACTATGAACAAAAAAAATTAAAATTTTGAGAAAGAAAAAAAAAAAAAACAAATTTTTAACTTTTTGCTATAATAGATATCTCCCAAAAAATATATAAAACATTTTTTTTCCTCGGTTTAGGCCGATATGTATTCTTCTACATATTTTTGTTTAAAAAGAAAACAAAATCGCAATAAACGTATATCGATTGGTTTGCGCTAAATTTATAGCTTCTACAAAATAGGGGAAAGTTTTATGGCATTTTTATTATCAATTTTTTTTTTTTTTTTTTATTAGTAATGGCGGCGATCTGTGATTTTTAATCAGGACTGCGACATTATGGCGGACACAGCGGACATTTTTGACACTATTTTGGGACCATTGTCATTTATACAGCGATCAGTGCTATAAAATGCACTGATTACTGTGTAAAGACACTGGCAGGGAAGGGGTTAACCACTAGGGGGCAGTGAAGGGGTTAAGTGTGTCCTAGGGAGTGATTCTAACTGTGAGGGGGCTGGACTTCAACACACAGGACAGTGATCACTTCTCTCGATGACAGAGAGCAGTGACCTCTGTCACGTCACTAGGCAGAACGTGGAAATGCTTTGTTTACAAAACCATCTCTCTGTTCTTCCTCTCCGTGACACGATCGCGGGCATTCGGCGGACATCGAGTCCGTGGGACCTGCGGTCAGGGAGACCACGGCGGCACGCACGCGCTTGCGACACCGCTTCTTAAAGGGGACGTACCTGTACGCCCTGCCAGTGGCATTCTGCCGACGTAAATCGGCGTGCGCTGGTTGGCAAGCAGTCAAATCACACTTACCTAGCTGGATGCCATATCTGGCCCCCGCCGGCTCGTAGGCTGAGAACCAAGGGATCAAACGTCGTCGATCACTCGGCTCTCAGGGCTCCCTGAGCAGAAAGCAGCTGCCTGCCAGTCACTCGCTGGGCTGTGTGGGGGGGGGGGAGCGGCCGGCTCAGGCTCTCAGTGGCTTGCTGAGAGGCTGAGCTGGGTGCCAGTGTTCTGCCGAGAAAGTTCCCCCCGGCGGATAAGGACCCCCCTGTACTACGAAGCACAATGAAGCGGCCGGAAATAGCCGAGGCTGAAGACAGTGAATCAGCTGTACACGGCGCCTGTAACAGGGCTCCTCGCGGGCTTGCTTCGCTCGCCACGCTTCGGGCACGGCCTCGCTGCGCTCTGCATATTTTTATTCTAACTCTACTTGGATGGCGAGGCTCGAACCTGGACATAGGTTAGAATGTAGTGCGCAGGCGCCGTGTACAGCTGACTGTGTTCAGCTTCAGCTATTTTTGGAGACTCCGTTGTGCTTCGTACTGCGCAAGCGCAGCGCCTGCGCAGTACAGGGGGGGGGGGGGGTCCTTATCCGCCGGGGGAACTTTCTCAGCAAGACACCGCTCTAGGCCTGTGGGCGGAACCCCCGACCACATGGTCTTGATCTTTCCCGAGCCTGGACCGGCTCTGTGACTACTGAAAAACAGGTCACAGGAGTGCAACACGATGATCATAATGGGGGTCCTAGACTGGGTGCTGGGTGGCACACTCTGAGCTCATTAGCAGTTCCTCAACTGATATAATACAAATAGCTTTTAGAATTAGATTTTCGTTGCTAAATATTTCACAGCAAATGTAATAAAAAAACAAAATAATTTTTTTTTTAAAAAGTGTTCACTTTGCAAACAGGAAGGCCGGTTCCCTTTAATAGCAGGCGTCTACATCTGACAGTTTAGATTTAGCAGCGTTTAGTTGACATCACTTTTAATAAGTTCTTGTGGAAAAATACAGAGCGGACGCGATGCACTTGCATCCCAGGAAGAGTAGAGATGCAGAAAGAGCCCTGTGGCCAGTAAATGGGATAAGTACACTGTATTCTCTATCAACTCCCTCCCCCCCCCCCCCCACCTATCTCCCCCCCCCCCTCCTCTCCTGCCAGCTCGCTGCACGTGTACAAACCAATGCCACGGTCACATGATCAGGCCTCTCTAGGGCTAAGTCACATCGAGTGACTGTTTACACAGGAGGACGACCGTTCACTAAAGACGTTGCATTCAGCCCAGTGTGTTCCAAGCGCATGAATGGCACCCGGGCCAATTGATAAAAGCAGGAGCCGGCCAATTCATAAATCTCCCTCGGTGCACATTAACTAAAAAAACGGCGGAGCTTTTCTCAAGAAGCAGCCCCACTCCAAATATAAAATCAGGACATTACTGCAACATGAGCCGTTATGCAAAACACCAAAATTTGACCAAAAACACCAAATTTTATTCCGTTTTAAAAAAACATTTAGGACGGCACCAGCCAGGGAAGAGCGGTTGGTTGGAATTAGCAATTTACAGCAACTATGTTTCTGTTATTCAATAGGAATTCCGGCGGTCCCCTGGTTTGAGTTACGTGACCTGTACCAGAAATTAGGCTGCAGTCACACCTCAGCGTTTTGAAATCGCGGGGCAGACTTGCCGCAAATTCTGCCCCGCGATTTCAAAATGGGCAGGTGTGAATGTCAAAATAAAAAAAAATTTCAAAAAAAAAATTAAAAAAATCGCAGAGCGCACATTTTAGATGCCATTCATTTAAATGCCACTGAAAAAACGAGGCAAACCACATCAGCTTGTTGCCAAAAAAAAATGTAAAAAATTTCAGGAGATTCTTTTGGGTGACATGCTTCACGCAATGCGGTTTGCCGCGATTTATCGTGGGGCAATCACGGCAGAACCGCACCGCGTTTTTTTTTAAGGTGCCATTCGAATGAAAGAAATGTGCGTTGTGCGATTTGTCATTCACACCTGGCCGTTTTGAAATCGCAAGGCAAAAATCAAAAAGATTCAAAACGCTCAGGTGTGAATGGAGCCTAACCCCCCCTTTCACACTTGTGCGACTTTGGACTGCAAAGTCGCCTGAAAAGTCGTATCCCATGATTTCCAATAAGTACTATTCATATCTGTGCGACTTTAAGTCGCAGCGCCTTCAAAAGTAGTCCCCTGTACTACTTTGGTCCGACTTTGATGCTAGTTACACAGGCATTATC
>CM053034.1:207004979-207067479 GCA_028564925.1 Lithobates sylvaticus | reverse complement strand
TGGAAATTCCGTCCATCAACTACGCGATAACGTACAAGACGTTCTACAAGCCGAGAAAAATGAAGTTCAATAGCCAGTGCGGCTCTTCTGCTTGATTCCGAGCATGCGTGGACATTTGTGCGTCGGAATTGTGTACACACGATCAGAATTTCCGACAAGTTTTGTTGTCGAAAAATTTGAGAACCAGCTTTCAAATTTTTGTTGTTGGAAATTCAGACAAAAAAACTTTGATGGAGCCTACACATGCTCGGAATTTCCGACAACAAGCTCCCAACATTTGTTGTCGGAAATTCCGAGCGTGTGTACGGGGCATTTGAAGGAACAAACCCATGAATATAAAATGGAACGTTGAATACCAATTTCAATACTTCGTAAATTGTATCCCACACAACTCATGCAGTAACACAAACTTGCCAGCAGATGGTGATAAAGAGCTCTGTACACAAAACCCAGCAAGTAAAGATTTGTAATTTCTCCAAGAACTGGATCAGCACTACCAAAAAAACTAAAACAAACACTGTTCTTTGAGCCTTCATCAGCTCAACACTTATCCCTAGATGCAAGGTTACAATGATACCTTAGACACAATCCAATAATATATATATATATATATATAGCTGTTTTTTTTTTTATTATCGATTAATCAACTAATTTTGATTAATTATAAACGCACATACAGATCCAACTACTTTTAGCTGATCTCCTTGCATTGCAACTCTGCATTAGTCAGTGGTAAATGTGGTATACACTATATACAATCACCCGACACTAGTTTGTTTCCACAATCCATGACTTAACTTCACAGTTCACACAAATACGTTTTAAATTCAAACTGTAGCACTGACGTAAGTCATTTTTTTTCCACAGTAGCGTGACAATCCCTCCACCTCCGGTCTAACTAATCACTCTCACCTTATGGCACGGACCCCTGTGCAAACAGGTGGTCATGCAAGCGGGTATCAAAAGGGTAAAAACAGACCATAAACTTCTCTCACGTCTCCTTAGATCTCAGCAAGGACGCCAGGTCATGGGTAGAAAGAAAAGATCTAAGTGCTCACCGCTTAAATATAAATATAAGATTTAATTTTTGTGTTCAAACACAAACTACTCACATAAAGATGATAAAAACACAGCATGTAAAGCCGACAATCGTGTTAGTTCCGTAGGGCAGCAACGGGTGATGCCATGCGTAGCTCCTCCCCCGTACGCACTACGTTCAATCAGAACTTCAACGTCACCAGACTCCTCCCCCCCCTTCCCTTCGTTAGCAGACGGAGGCACTTGGGGAAGGGGGGAGGAGTCCGGTGACATCGATGTCCGTGATGTCACCAGATCTCAGACGGAACTCCCTGAAGGCCCGGAAACCGGCGGAGAGGTGAGTACCGATCAAAAGAATTTTGATCGATCAAAAAAAATTTAAGATTAATCGAGGAATTAATCTTTAATTTCCACAGCCCGAACAGACTTATGCCCCGTACACTCGATCGGACTTTCCGCCAACAAAACCGTGGAATTTTTGTTCGAAGGTTGTTGGCTCAAACTTGTCTTGCATACACACGGTCACACAAATGTTGGCCAACAATTCCGAACGTGAGAACGCGGTGATGTACAACACGTGCGACGAGCCGAGAAAAATGAAGTTCAATAGCCAGTGCGGCTCCTTCTGCTTGATTCCGAGCATGCGTGGACTTTTGTGACGAACTTGTGTACACACGATCGGACTTTCTGACAACAAAGTTTTGTTGGCGGAAAATTTGAGAACCTGCTCTCAAACATTTGTTGGTGGAAAGTCCGACAGCAAATTTTCGATGGAGCGTACACACGGTCGGACTTTCCCGACAACAAGCTCACATCCAACATTTGTTGTCGGCAAATCCGACCGCATGTACGGGCCATTAGAGGGACAGAAGGAAGCCTGCAGGAGGTGAGGAATAAAGTATGTCACCTTATTCACCATTGCCTGGGCAGTAATCTGGTGACTGGTCTCAAGACCCCATTACTGATTGGCCGGTAGGAGGATCAGTGTTAACGCTATTGTAACACACCTGGTTGGGCTCAGTTCGCATTCTCTGCGCCCCAAGCCCACCATGTTTTGAAGCCTATTGGAGCCTCTGGCTCTAATCAGGTGCTTGAACCCCCCCCCCCTCCCTCCATTGGAATCCATGCATCCTGAAAGGGACGCATGGATGGGGGGCGGCGCCCTTAATGGACGGGCTGCCTCTGCTTAATAGTAGGGATGCACCGATACAGAGTATTTTCACGAGTACTCGTGAAAATGTTCCCGATACCGAAAACAAAAACTTTGAGGTGCGTTTTATGTCCATATAAAATGAATGGGCAGAAATCGCGCTGCAAAGAAATCGCATGCAATTTGAACAGGAATGCAGTGCGATTCCAGTCCAAATCGTTTCCCACACCGCTCCTGTGTGAGCCCAGGCTGAAATCACTATGACAAGCCTGGGTTTGCACAGGAGTGATGGGGTAACTGTATGAGATTCAGACAGGAATCGCACTGTATTCTTTGCGATGCGATTTGCGCACATTCGTTTTGTATGGGCTCAAATCGCACCTCAAAGATTTCGTACACTGTATCAATGAGTACTTGACCAAAAGTATCGGTACTCAACGATTAAAAAAAAAAAAAGGGGGGGGGGGTTTGGTGCAACCCTAGTTAATAGTTAGTTTTGTCTAGGGGGGGGAGGAGGAATTAAAAGGGTTACCTGTGTGCCTAGCTGGTGTTTTCTTACTGTGGGGGAGGTGCTTGTACTAGGGGAAGGCATGGATCCATATCCCAGCTTTGCAGGAACACAGGATCCATGCCTTCTGTACTGACAGAACAGCGATCTGCCTTGTCTACATAGGCAGACCGCCATTCTCCCTCTGTACCGAAGGATTGGCGGGGTGCTGGCAGACATCGAGTCTGCGGTACCTGCCGATCAGCTTCCGCCGTGTATAAATCACAGCAGGAGCGGCCCACTGGCGGCAAGCATGCGCGCCCCCAGAACCCGGAAATGTGTCGGATCCTGTACTAGGTACGTGATCCGGAGCAGCCGTGCCACTTTGCCGCCGTATATATACAAGTTATACGGTCGGCAAGTGGTTAACCACTTGCCCCGCAGGCCTTTTCTGAGCAAGTAAAAAAGCTGTATTTTTTTTTGCTAAAAAATTACTTAGAACCCCCAAAAAACATAATATTATATATTATTTTTTTTATTTTTAGCAGGCAGGTGAACATAGGTGTTTACAGGCATTTAGGGGCAACAAATAATAATATAGTGTATGTGGTATCGCTACAATCATCAGGAGCAGGCAAACTATTTTGGGTTGTTCTTTGGTGGTAGGTTATAGTAATAGCAAAAAATATAAAAAATACAGCCAAAATTAGAAAAAAACAAATAAATAAATTATAAATTGGCCAGTTTTCCTTTGATAAATATATACTGTATTTAAAAAAAAAAAATAAATAAAAAAAAAAAAAAAAAAATCGACATTTAGGGGAGATATCCATCACTATTTACCACCAAATGAAAGTCCCCAAAATGCAGTATAATTCACCTGGATACAATGGGGTTCATTTAAAGCGGAGCTTCACACAAAAAAGGAACCTCCGCTTTTTGAAACCCTCCCCCCATCCGGTGTCACATTTGGCACCTTTCAGGGGGGAGGGGGGTGTACTGTAGATACCTGTATAATACAGGTATTTTCACCCACTTCCGGGCATAGATATCCGCAGAATCTGCAGGTATTTACGCCACTCCCTGTCCCCTTACCCCCCCGTCTGCTGGGAAACACACCGGGTCCCAGACACAGCAGGGACCATGCGTATTGCGCAGCGCGACGCGCGCATGCTCAGTAGGGCAGTCTTTCTCAACTCCAGTCCTCAAGGTGCCCCCAACATGTCATGTTTTCAGGCTTTCCATTATTTTGCACAGGTGATTTGATCAGTTTCACTGCCTTGGTAATTACCACAGCTGTTTCATCTGAGGGGAATCCTGAAAACATGAACCTGTTGGGGCGCCTTGAGGACTGGAGTTGAGAAACACTGCAGTAGGGAACCAGGAAAGTGAAGTCGCAAAAGGAAGATGGCGGCTGTGGCAGCACCCGTGAGCCTAATCGAAAGATCGGCTTCGGGTGACGACATCGCGGGCGTGCTGGACAGGTAAGTGTTCATATTTTAAAAGTCAGCAGCTGCAGTATTTGTAAAAAAAAATAAAATTTTGGTGGAACTCCCACTTTAAGCTCAGTTCACCGACGAGTCACATGACACCGGGGGGGGAGGAGAAAATGGCTAATTGGGCCCCAATTTGGACATTTTCACTTAGGGGGTGTACTGACTTTTGTTGCCAGCGGTTTAGACATTAATGGCTGTGTGTTGAGTTATTTTTGAGGGGACAGAAAATTTACACTGTTATACAAGCTGTACACTCACTACTTTACATTGTAGACCAAGTGTCATTTCTTCAGTGTTGTCACATGAAAAGTATATTATTAAAATATTTACAAAAACGTGAGGGGTGTACTTACTTTTGTGAGATACTGTATGTTTCAGTGCAATTAAAATAAAAAAAGGAGTCCGGTGCGGTTTTATTCACCGGTTCAGGTGCAATTTGGGTGCAAATTTTTAAAATCGCACCTGAACTGGACTAAAAAAGCAACAGGACTCTTTTTAAAAAAAAAAAAAAAAAAAAAAAAAATGGACCATAGAAGTGGATCAGATGTACGATTTTCAGGCTGTAAGGAGGATTGGCTCAGGACTTGATCGTAGTTTGTACCCCAATGCTTGACCAACTAACAGTTCATGTCTTCCCAACTGTCTGGTAGGGACAGAGATACTATGCAACCTGGGAAAATGGTAATTATCACACCGGTGAGGGGAAACCTGAAATCACGCGCTGTCACATGGCACCGATGATCGGAGTATCACATCCTATTCTTACACAGTTCTCTCAGCGTCAGGACTTTGTATCACTCACATTGTATAGAAGGGATTCTTCTCCTCACCGTATAAAAGTATTATCACCAATTATATATGCAAGACTCCGACTTACACTCACTGTGCGACTCCGGACCGACATCCCAACACATCACATGTCTGACACCTTCCATACATGCCTTGTGTAATCCCCCCCCCCGGGTACCATCCGCCCACTTATTTTGTGGTCTCTCCCTGTGCCAAGAAATGTCCGGAGTCTTCCATAGCTGACCTCCTACTTGCAATGCTATTTGCCTGGTTGTCATGCTGAACTAATAACTTCAGTATATTCATTGATAAGGAAGGCTCAGAACTCCCCATCTGCTTGTTTGGTTTTGGGTCAATACCATGAAGAGGGGGGGGGGGGGGTCATATCTGTGCACCAGCCAGGAAACCAGCATTATCAGAAGGATTCACACACCAATGGGAGCCTCCGTATTTCTACCAACACAGCTCTTATTTACATTTACAGACTTTTATGGTCATTCTGCAGCCCCCCCCCCCCCCCCCCAACATTCCTGCATTCTTCTGTACTCTCTCCTCCACACAAGTCATACAGTCCCCTCTGCAGAACATCGCTCTCTTCCCATCCATTCTGCAGACTCTCCAACACTCTGCCCCCGCCCCCTCTGCAGTCTGACACTCTCTGCCCCCGCCCCCTCTACAGTCTGACACACTCTGCCCCCGCCCCCTCTACAGTCTGACACACTCTGCCCCCCGCCCCCTCTACAGTCTGACACTCTCTGCCCCCGCCCCCTCTGCAGTCTGACACACTCTGCCCCCGCCCCCTCTGCCCCCTGCCCCGCCCACTCTGCCCCCCGCCCCCCTCTACAGTCTGACACTCTCTGCCCCCCCCCCCGCCCCTTCTGCAGTCTGACACACTCTGCCCCGCCCCTTCTGCAGTCTGACACACTCTGCCCCGCCCCTTCTGCAGTCTGACACACTCTGCCCCCCGCCCCCTTCTGCAGTCTGACACACTCTGCCCCCGCCCCCTTCTGCAGTCTGACACACTCTGCCCCCCGCCCCCTTCTGCAGTCTGACACTCTCTGCCCCCCGCCCCTCTCTGCCCCCGCCCCCTCTACAGTCTGACACTCTGCCCCCGCCCCCTCTACAGTCTGACACTCTCTGCCCCCGCCCCTTCCGTAGTCTGACACTCTCTGCCCCCGCCCCTTCCGTAGTCTGACACTCTCTGCCCCCCGCCCCCTCTGCAGTCTGACACACTCTACTCCGCCCCCTCTGCAGTCTGACACTCTCTGCCCCCCGCCCCCTCTGCAGTCTGACACACTCTACCCCCGCCCCCTCTGCAGTCTGACACACTCTACCCCCCGCCCCCTCTGCAGTCTGACACACTCTACCCCCGCCCCCTCTGCAGTCTGACACTCTCTGCCCCCCGGCCCCCTCTGCAGTCTGACACTCTCTGCCCCCCGCCCCTTCTGCAGTCTGACACACTCTACCTCCGCCCCCTCTGCAGTCTGACACACTCTACCCCCGCCCCCTCTGCAGTCTGACACTCTCTGCCCCCCGCCCCCTCTGCAGTCTGACACTCTCTGCCCCCCGCCCCCTCTGCAGTCTGACACTCTCTGCCCCCGCCCCTTCTGCAGTCTGACACTCTCTGCCCCCGCCCCTTCTGCAGTCTGACACTCTCTGCCCCCGCCCCTTCTGTAGTCTGACACTCTCTGCCCCCCGCCCCCTTCTGCAGTCCAACACTGTCTGCCCCCGCCCCTTCTGCAGTCTGACACTCTCTGCCCCCCCCCTTCTGCAATATGTCACTCTCTGCCCCCACCCCCCTCTGCAGTCCAACACTCTCTGCCCCCGCCCCTCCTGCAATATGTCACTCTCTGCCCCCGCCCCTTCTGCAGTCCAACACTGTCTGCCCCCGCCCCTTCTGCAGTCTGACACTCTCTGCCCGCCCCTTCTGCAATATGTCACTCTCTGCCCCCACCCCCTCTGCAGTCTGACACTCTCTGCCCGCCCCTCCTGCAATATGTCACTCTCTGCCCCCACCCCTTCTGCAGTCCAACACTGTCTGCCCCCGCCCCTTCTGCAGTCTGACACTCTCTGCCCGCCCCTTCTGCAATATGTCACTCTCTGCCCCCCCCCCTCTGTCACTCTCTGCCCCCCGCCCCTTCTGCAGTCTGACACACTCTGCCCACCCCTCCTGCAATATGTCACTTTCTGCCCCCCCCCCCCCCTTCTGTAGTAGGACACTCTGTGCCCCCACCCCCTCTGTAGTCTGACACACTCTCACACATCAGTCTCTCAATCTCATCTCTCACACATCAGTCTCTCTATCTCCTCTCTCACACATCAGTCTCTCTCTCTCATCTCTCACACATCAGTCTCTCTCTCTCTCTCTCTCATCTCTCACACATCAGTCTCTCTCTCTCTCACATCAGTCTCTCTCTCTCTCTCATCTCTCACACATCAGTCTCTCTCTCTCTCATCTCTCACACATCAGTCTCTCTCTCTCTCACACATCAGTCTCTCACTCTCTCTCTCATCTCACACACATCAGTCTCTCTCTCTCTCATCTCTCACACATCAGTCTCTCTCTCTCTCTCATCTCTCACACATCAGTCTCTCTCTCTCTCTCATCTCTCACACATCAGTCTCTCTCTCTCTCATCTCTCACACATCAGTCTCTCTCTCTCTCTCATCTCTCACACATCAGTCTCTCTCTCTCTCATCTCTCACACATCAGTCTCTCTCTCTCTCTCATCTCTCACACATCAGTCTCTCTCTCTCTCTCATCTCTCACACATCAGTCTCTCTCTCATCTCTCACACATCAGTCTCTCTCTCTCTCTCATCTCTCACACATCAGTCTCTCTCTCTCATCTCTCTCATCTCTCACACATCAGTCTCTCTCTCTCTCTCTCATCTCTCACACATCAGTCTCTCTCTCTCTCTCATCTCTCACACATCAGTCTCTCTCTCTCTCATCTCTCACACATCAGTCTCTCTCTCTCTCTCTCTCTCATCTCTCACACATCAGTCTCTCTCTCTCTCTCTCTCTCATCTCTCACACATCAGTCTCTCTCTCTCTCTCATCTCTCACACATCAGTCTCTCTCTCTCTCTCATCTCTCACACATCAGTCTCTCTCTCTCTCTCATCTCTCACACATCAGTCTCTCTCTCTCTCATCTCTCACACATCAGTCTCTCTCTCTCATCTCTCACACATCAGTCTCTCTCTCTCATCTCTCACACATCAGTCTCTCTCTCTCTCTCATCTCTCACACATCAGTCTCTCTCTCTCATCTCTCACACATCAGTCTCTCTCTCTCTCTCTCACACATCAGTCTCTCTCATCTCTCACACATCAGTCTCTCTCTCTCATCTCTCACACATCAGTCTCTCTCTCTCATCTCTCACACATCAGTCTCTCTCTCTCTCATCTCTCACACATCAGTCTCTCTCTCTCTCATCTCTCACACATCAGTCTCTCTCTATCACACATCAGTCTCTCTCTATCACACATCAATATCTCTCTCTCTCTCACACACACACACATCAGTCTCTTTCTCTCACACATCAATATCTCTCTCTCTCACACATATCAGTCTCTCTCACATATCAGTCTCTCTCTCTCTCTCTCACATATCAGTCTCTCTCTCTCTCTCTCACATATCAGTCTCTCTCTCTCTCTCTCACACATCAGTCTCTCTCTATCACACATCAGTCTCTCTCTATCACACATCAGTCTCTCTCTATCACATCAATATCTCTCTCTCACACACACACATCAGTCTCTCTCTCTCTCTCACACATCAATCTCTCTCTCTCTCACACATATCAGTCTCTCTCACATATCAGTCTCTCTCTCTCTCTCACATATCAGTCTCTCTCTCTCTCTCTCACATATCAGTCTCTCTCTTTCTCTCACATATCAGTCTCTCTCACACACATATCAGTCTCTCTCTTTCTCTCTCTCACACATATCAGTCTCTCTCTTTCTCTCACATATCAGTCTCTCTCTCTCTCTCACTATCAGTCTCTCTCTCTCTTCTCACATATCAGTCTCTCTCTCTCTCTCTCTCTCTCTCTCACATATCAGTCTCTCTCTCTCTTCTCACATATCTCTCTCTCTCTCTCTCTCTCACTCTCTCTCTCTCTCTCTCTCTCACTCTCACTCTATCTCTCTCTCTCTCTCTCTCTCTCTCTCTCCCCCCCTTGGTGACAGTCCCCTCCCCCCTCGGCCTTCCTCCCTCTCTCCCCCTGACACACTCACCTGCCCATTTCCCGAGGCCGGGGCCCACCTGCGTTCCTCTCCCCAGAACCCAGACCCGGGCTGCACTCAGCAGGCGCCACGCCGCCCTCACACCCCACCAGGAGGCGGCCAGCACACCCACATAGTAGAAGAAGTGGGCGCAGGGCACAGGGAGCCCAGCCAGCACCTCTGAGGCCACCATGTCCCGAGGCTGCGTGTGACTGGACCCGGAAGAACCGCGGCTGCACACCGTGTGTGAGAAGAACAAGGCTCCTGTCACTCTCAGGCCACTCCGCCTACTACTTCCTCACCCATTGGCTGCTCTAGCCGCCACTCTTCCCGGCACCACCTAATTTCCGCATTCCAGGTCTATCATTGGCTTTCGGGTTCTATCTCCTTATTGGCTGAGCCAAGCATCAGTCTTGGAAACCTGCCTTGCAGGCCCTTCCAGTGATCTGATTGGGCGGTGGTTGTCATGGAGACGCAGCCTTCCATGCCCTCGTCACTCTGTCAACCGTTCTGCTCACCCGCACAGTTCCTATTGGACGACGGTCTACCGTCGCCTAGCAACTCTGCCTCCTCCACCCCCGCACTTCAGCGGCTTCATTCATAAAAAAAAAAAAAAAAAGCCGAGCGAGGCCTGCCAGCCGATTGGCTGGAAGGCCCTTGTTACTATGAATGGACTGTGCGGTGATTGGCGCAGAGGATAGCACCAGACAGACTGGGCTGTACAGTGATGCAGCAAAGCTTGGAGTGAGGGGGTTTAGCTGGGAAGACACAATGACAGTCTGCAGAGCTAAGAACAAAACAATACACTTTATTCCATAGACAAACAATGGAGGGCTTCATAACTTGGGGACAATGGGCCACAAGCAGAGCCAGGGTCCAAGGGCAGCCAATCAGGGGGCTTGTTTTATCATTCTAGAGAGAAAAAAACAAAAACAAAACTTGGTTGCTATGGGCAACAGGCACATTAACCACTTGCTGACCAGGCTTTTTTTCTGGCACTTTTTGTTTACAAGTTTAAATCAGTATTTTCTTCTAGAAAATGACTTATAACTCCCAAACATTATACATTTTTTTTTAGCAGAGACCCTAGAGAATAAAACGGCGGCCGTTGCAATTTTTTATGTCACACGGTATTTGTGCACCGATGTTTCATATGCAATTTAAAAAAAAATACACTTTAACCACTTCAGCCCCGGAAGATTTGGCTGCTGAATGACCGGGCCATTTTTTTTGCGATACGGCACTGTGTCGCTTTTACTGACAATTGCGCGGTCGTGCGACGTTGCTCCCAAACACATTTTTTTCCACACAAATAGAGCTTTCTTTTGGTGGTATTTGATCGCCTCTGCGGTTATTATTTTTTGCGCTATATACAAAAAAAAAAAAAAGCGTCAATTTTGAAAAAAAAAAAACAATATTTTGTACTTTTTGCTATAATAAATATCCATGGGCGTCCGCAGGTAGAGGCAAGTGCCCCCCCCCCCCCCTGGAAATCGGGGATAGAATCAGGAGTTTGTTCCCCACTCAGTCTTTATCCTAGCGCTGGCGGCTGGCCCTGTCTTCACCCAGAATGAAAACGGGTCTTGCCAGCTGCTGCCCATCATGGACATCCTACTGGCATGCAAGGTACCGTATTGAGCATTACACACACCACTGGGACATAGGGGCACTTGAGGGACAGCAGACAGGGCTAGGGGTCCCTCTCTCTGATTCCCCATAACCCCCTCTCTCTCTCTCTCTTTTTCACCCCACCCCTCTCTCTCTCTGTCACTCCTCTCTCTCCACCCCTCTGTCTCTCTCTCTGTCACCCCCTATGTCTCTCTCTGTCACCCCCTATGTCTCTCTCTGTCACCCCCCTATGTCTCTCTCTGTCACCCCCCTATGTCTCTCTGTCACTCTCTCTCTCTGTCACCCTCTCTCTACCCCCTCTCTGTCTCTCTCTGTCACACCCTCTCTCTCTGTCACCCCCCCCTATGTCTCTCTGTCACACTCCTCTCTCTCTGTCACCCCCCTATGTCTCTCTCTGTCACCCCCCCCTCTGTCTCTCTGTCACACTCCTCTCTCTCTGTCACCCCCCTGTCTCTCTCTGTCACCCCCCTATGTCTCTCTGTCACACTCCTCTCTCTCTGTCACCCCCTATGTCTCTCTCTGTCACCCCCCTATGTCTCTCTGTCACACTCCTCTCTCTCTGTCACCCCCCTATGTCTCTCTGTCACACTCCTCTCTCTCTGTCACCCCCCTATGTCTCTCTCTGTCTCCTCTCTCTCTGTCACCCCCCACTCACCCCCCCTCTCCTCTCTCTCTGTCACCCCCCTATGTCTCTCTGTCACACTCCTCTCTCTCTGTCACCCCCTGTGTCTCTCTGTCACACTCCTCTCTCTCTGTCACCCCCTATGTCTCTCTGTCACACTCCTCTCTCTCTGTCACCCCCTATGTCTCTCTCTGTCACACTCCTCTCTCTGTCACCCCTATGTCTCTCTGTCACACTCCTCTCTCTCTGTCACCCCCCTATGTCTCTCTGTCACACTCCTCTCTCTCTGTCACCCCCTATGTCTCTCTCTGTCACACTCCTCTCTCTCTGTCACCCCCCTATGTCTCTCTCTGTCACACTCCTCTCTCTCTGTCACCCCCCTATGTCTCTCTCTGTCACCCCCCTCTGTCTCTTTCTGTCACCCCTTCTCTCTGTCACCCCCCTCTGTCTCTCTCTGTCACCCCCTGTCTCTTTCCATCACCTCTTACTCTGTCACCCCCCACATGTATGCAGTCTCTTAGTCTCTTGTGCCATGTCTGCAGTCTCTTATAGTCTCTTGGGCCATGTATGCAGTCACTGACAGTCTCTTGTGCCATGTCTGCAGTCTCTGACCATCTCCTGTACTACGTCTGCAGTCTCTGACCGTGATAATGACATTGTCGAAAAGGGTCAGAGCATGGGTGACCTTAAAATGATGCCCCCCCCCCCCTGAAAAAAGTTCTGCGGACGCCCATGTAAATATCCCCATTATTTTTTTTAAAAAAGCAAAATTTTCCTCAGTTTAGGCCGATACGTATTCTTCTACATATTTTAGGTAAAAAAAAAAATCGCAATAAGCGTTTTTGATTGGTTTGCGCAAAAGTTATAGCGTTTACAAAATAGGGGATAGATTTATAGCATTTTTATTTTTTTTTTTTTTACTAGTAATGGCGGCGATCAGCGATTTTTATCAGGACTGCGACATTATGGCGTACACATCGGACACTTTTGACACATTTTTGGGACCATTGTCATTTATACAGCGATCAGTGCTATAAAAAAAATGCACCTATTACTGTAAAAATGTCACTGACAGGGAAGGGGTTAACACTAGGGGACGATCAAGGGGTTAAAGCGGAGTTCCACCCAAAAATGGAACTTCCGATTATTCCTCCCCCCTCTCCGTTGTCACATTTGGCACCTTTCAGGGGGGAGCAGATACCTGTCTAATACAGGTATTTTTCTCCCACTTCCGGGCATAGATATCCGAGCCACCCGCAGGTATCTATGCCACTTCCGGCGCCTTCTCCGCCCCCCCCCCCCCCCCTGCTGCCTTCTGGGAGACACACAGGTCCCAGTAGACAGCAGGGACCAGGGGGAATGCGCAGAGCGACTCGCGCATGTGCAGTAGGGAACCAGGAAGTGAAGCCGCAAGGCTTCACTTCCTGATTCCCTTACCGAAGATGGCGGCGGCAGCACCCGAGAGCCGAGGGAGAGATCGACTTCGGGTGCTGGCATCGCGGGCGCCCTGGACAGGTAAGTGTCCTTATTTTAAAAGTCAGCAGCTGACTTTAAAGAAAAAAAAATCGGCGGAATTCCATTTTAAAGTGGAAGTAAACCCTCCTATTGTTTTCAGTCAAGGAAGCTACCATCTTGGCCTCTAATAATTCTTCAACTGCCATAATGCTGCACATGTGATCAGTTATGACACCATCCATTGGATGGTTTGAAAGTTTGGTTGAGAGCACAACCAATGTGAAAGTTAGCATTTCCAGCATGCTGGGAATGCAAGTGTTTTTTGAAACTGGGTTTACTCCAGCTTTAACTGTGTTCCCTGCGTGTGTTCTAACTGTAGGGGGAGGGGACTGACCTAGAGGAGATGACAGATCGTGGTTCCTAGCTTTTAGCAACTCACGATCTGTCACTCATCACAGAACAGGGATTTGTGTGTTTACACACACACGTCCCTGTTCTGCCTATCGTGCCCGCGATCGATCGTGGCCGGCGGTCATCGCGACCGTCGGCCACGAGCATCAGCACCCCCCCCCCCCGAGTGCAGCTGGCGCTCGCGTGCCTGCTATCCCGCTTATAGGAGCCGACGTATAGATACGACGGCTCGTGCCGACCTGCCGCAGTATAATGACGATGGCTGGTCGGCAAGCGGTTAATGAGTAATAAAAAAAAAAACAGTGAAGTTAGTGACTTGGACACTAAAGTCACATGACGAGTCGCACCGCTTGTTTTTCCAATGACAAACGTTCAAATATGTCATACTAGATTCTAATTTTTTTTTACCTGCTCTGTGCGCGGTGGTTTTCCTCCTCTTCTCGGGTCCTTTTGGCGCTTCTGGCAATTGATGAATACAGAACACATTTTATGTTGTTTTTCCACCAATTTCCACCTTTTTGTTTTTCAGGTACGTTTTATATACATCACCATTCATTCCTATGGAAGGTACTTACCAAAGATGCTACAAGTAGATTTGTAGAACACACTGCACCCGTATGAAGACTCAAAGATGGGGAATGTCCTTTAATTTGTTATGCATCTATTTGTTTGCATCAACTTGTCATGCTGCTATTTTAGGCTGAAGTAGGCTTTTTTTTTTTTTTTTCATAATTTTTATTGTTTTCTGGATAATTTTTACAAACAACAGCATGTGCGGTTCATTTGATAATAATAATTTGTACTCTAAACGTAATATTAATTGTTAACCGCTTCAATACCGGGGGGGGCACTTAGACACCTTCCGGCCCAGACCAATTTTCAGCTTTCATCGCTGTCGCACTTTGAATGACAATTGCGCGGTCACGCTACACTGTACCCAAACAGAATTTTTATCATTTTGTTCCCACAAATAGAGCTTTATTTTGGTGGTATTTGATCACCTCTGCGATTTTTATTTTTTGCGCAACAAATAAAAAAAGATTATTTGAAAATTTTGAAAAAAAACAAGTTTTTCTTTGTTTCTGTTAAATTTTTTTGTAAATAAGTATGTTTTCTTCTTCAATGACAGGCACTGATATGGCTGCACTGACGGGCACTTATAAGGCAGCACTGATGGGCACCGATAAGGTGGCACCAAGGAGGTGGTACTGATAAGGTGGCACTGACGGCCACTGATGATGGGCACTGATAGGCGGCACACACTGATAGGTGGCACTGATGGGCACTGATAGGTGGAACTGGTATGCAGCACTGATGGGCACTTTAGGTGGCACTGATGGGCACTCATAGGCGGTACTGATGGGCACTTATAGGCAGCACTGATGGGCACTTATTGGTGGCACTGATGGGTACTTATGGGTGGCACAGATAGGTGACATGGATGGGCACTGATAGGTGGGCACAAATGGGCACTGATAGGTGGCACTGCTGGACACTGATGGGTGGCACTGATGACACTGGTGAGTGGCATTGCTGGGCATCACTGATTTTTATTTGTACATGATGGTGCCAGTCAGTGCCCATTTGTGGGCACTGACTGGCACAGATTGGGCATCATTTGCACATGTGGATGGCCAGGGGGTACATACCTGGCCATCCACATGTTGCCCACTTCCCTGGTGGTCCTAGTGGAGTCCCTGGTGGTCCAGTGTGGGCATCTGAGGGGGGGGGCTGCGCTGATAAACAGAGTAATGAAGCCTCTGGACTGAAATGACTCTGTCTTACACATAGGTACCGTTTCAGTAGGCTTACTTTAATGGACAGTTACCACTCAGAAGGTCTGCCATGGATATAGAACTATCTTCTCACAAAGATACCCTCACTCACCAACAATGCGGAAATTGAAAGAGGATAACCCAGAGGTCACCCATCCAAGTTAAAGTTGTTTTTAATGTAAAATTGAGGGACTTTCAGGTTGCTCAGGAAGTAATTGGAAAAAATTATGCATTTGCCTTTAACCCCCGCTTACAGATTACTAACATTTAGGTAAATACAGGTACACTTTAAAGAGCCAAAAGCTTTTAGTTGAGGTAAAAAAAAAAAATGCCATACAAATGTCTTAGGGGTCAACACAAATGTCCTGAACCTAGGCCAACCAACCTATGGCAGGAAATGCTTAAGCCCCATACACACGCGCGGATTATCCGAGGACCAGGTCCGTCGGATCCTGTCCTTCATACTTTGTCCGATGTTGGTGTTGCACAGTTTGTTGCCTACGACGGGACTACGTAGAGGCTAGTAGCCAATAGCTTTGGTCTTGTAATGTGATCTGAGCATGCGTAGCACTTTGTCCGTCGGACAACGCTACACACGATCGGATTTGGTGTGATCGGACCGTGTTGTCGGAAAATCTATCCAGCAGGAGATAGGACTTTGTCCGTCGGACAATCCGACGTACACTGTCCGATGGTGCCTACACACGGTCTGATTTTTCAACAACATTGTCCGATCGGACAGAATCCATGCGAAAATCCGACCGTGTGTATGGGGCTTTAGAGCAGTCAATGAGTAATTGTGCCAGCATCAGTAGTAGAATAATAGGGCCTCTATTTATCTACCTCTAATGCTGGCACAGTTACTCATAGTCTATTGCAGTAAACATCTCCTGGCATAGATTGGTTTTCCCAGTAGCTCTGTATCCACTAAGCACTTTGATACATTGTCTTAAGCTCTGATGAAGGGGTTTGTGACATCACTGAAACGTGTTGGCTGCCTTTGTTTTCTTGTTGCTACTTGTGGAAATAATAATAAAAAATAAATAAAAAAACATTGGATGCCTAAGACATTTGTTTGGTGCCTGTTTTGACTCAACTACACTTGAATTGCTCAATTTGGGTGACCTCCAAATCTTGATGGGGGCTCATTTTGTGGAGAGCTGCCAAACCAAAGCTATCAATAAGGACTTTTTCTATTGGCTGAATATTTGAATCCAGAACCTCATCTCTACTCATCCTTGTGGTATGGTTATGTCTGTGTCCTAAACATTTTGGCGTTGATTTTAAAAGTGAACAGTGTCGGGTTGATTCACTAAACCTGGAGAGTGCAAAATCTGGTGCAGCTCTGCATAGAAACCAAACACCTTCCATTTTTTTTTTTTTTTTTTTGTCAAAGCTTTATTGAACAAGCTAGAAGTTAGAAGCTGATTGGCTACCATGCACAGCTGCACCAGATTTTGCACTCCCAGTTTTAGTAAATCAAACCCTTTGTCTTTTAGGGGTCTTTTTTCCCCAATAAGTTCTATTGAGGTAATAAACAAAGTATATAAAGTACAATGATCACATTAGGAGTGGTGTTCTCCCATAAAATGGGTTTACAAATATATGGAACGGTACATTAACCGCTTAAGGACCGCCTCCTGCACATTTACGTCAGCAGAATGGCACGGCTGGGCAGATCAACGTAGAGGTACATTGCCCTTTAAGAGCCCAGCCGTGGGTCGCGCGCGTGCCGCCGCCGGCACGCTCGTGACCCGATCCTGAGCTCCGTGACCACGGCCGCAGGACCAGCGGACCCGATCGCCGCTGGTGTCCCGCGATCGGGTCACAGAGCTGAAGAACGGGGAGAGGTCTGTGTAAACAAACCTCCCCCCGTGCTTCCTACACTGCCTGTCACTGATCGGCTGTTCCCTGTCATCGGAAAAAGCCGATCAGTGACGTCAGATGTAAAGTCACGCCCCCCTAGTGTAAAAAAAACACACACACACTGACGTAACCCCTCCCCGCCCCCTAGTGGTTAACTCCTTCACTGCCATTGTCAGTTACATAGGAATCAGTGCATTTAAATAGCACTGATTTCTGTATAAATGACAATGGTCCCAAAAATGTGTCAAAAATGTCCGATGTGTCCGCCATAATATCGCAGTCACAATAAAAATCGCTGATCGCCGCCATTACTAGTAAAAAAAAAAATATTAATAAAAATGCTAGAAAACTATCCCCTATTTTATTACGCTATAACTTTTGCGCAAACCAATCTAATTGCGATTTTTTTTTACCAAAAATATGTAGAAGAATACGTATCGGCCTAAACTTAGGAAAAAAAATGTATTTTTATATATTTTTGGGGGATATTTATTATAGCAAAAAGTAAAAAATATTGCATTTTTTTCAAAATTGTCGCTCTATTTTTGTTTATAGCGCAAAAAATAAAAACCGCAGGGGCGATCAAATACCACCAAAAGAAAGCTGTATTTGTGGGAAAAAAAGGACGCCAATTTTGTTTAGGAGCCACGTCGCACGACCGCGCAATTGTCAGTTAAAGCGACGCAGTGCCGAATCGCAAAAAGGGGCGTGGTTCTTTTGGCTGCAAATTGGTCCGGGGCTTAAGTGGTTAATTGAACAATCTAGAAGTTAGAAGCTGATTGGCTCCCATGCACAGCTGCACCAGATTTTGCACTCTCCAGTTTTAGTAAATCAAACCCTTTGTCTTTTAGGGGGTCTTTTTTCCCCCCAATAAGTTCTATAGAGGTAATAAAAAAAAAGTATATAAAGTACACTGATCACATTAGAAGGAGAGGTGTGGGTTTGTATGGGTTTACAAACATATGGAACGGTACATTAACATCTTGCAAGTTGCGACAGAGATATACCATGTGTAATAAGGTGGACATACTAGAGCGAGTATGGCACCTCAACACCAATTCCCAGTGGAGAGTGGTGGTAAAGTAAGGGGAGGGGGGAGGATAGGTAGTAAGAAATAAGAATAGAGAGAAGGGGATAGATCCCAACATTAATACAGGGGGTCCCCGACTTACGAACGCCCGACCTACGAACATCCCCTACTTACGAACCGGGCGATGCGGGGACCCTCCGCTATTTTCCGCCGTCCTCCGGCCGTTCTGCGCATGCGCGGCCATACGGAGCCTCGAAAAATGCCGGCAAACTTCGGAAATGTCTGTAATTTGCCGCGCATGCGCAGAACGGCATTAGACGGAACATCGGAAATGTCCGGAAATGTCCATAATTGTCTGTAATTGTCGGTCTGCGCATGCGTGGCCGACTTACGAACAATTCCGACATAAGAACAGGCGGGCAGTCCCTAACGAGTTCGTAACTCGGGGACCCCCTGTATGCGGGGGAAATATGGTAGCTCGAAGGTACAAATATGAACAAGAAGACACAATTGGTTCGCTTCTGGCTCTGTTTGGTCCTTTTCGTAGAATGTTACTGTAAATGGGCACACCAGGTAGGGTTGCGGTAATCAGTTATGGTAGCATAATGCTTCTGGGGTGAGCTAGCCATGGAGACCAGTGTTTAACCACTTCAATACAGGGCTTTTAAACACCCTTCCTTACCAGAGCACTTTTTGCAATTCGGCACTGCGTCACTTTAACTAACAATTGCGCGGTCGTGCGACGTTACACCCAAAAAAAATTGACGTCCTTTTTTTCCCACAAATAGAGCTTTCTTTTGGTGGTATTTGATCGCCCCTGCGGTTTTTATTTTTTGCGCTATAAACAAAAGAAGAGCGACAATTTTGAAAAAAAACACAATATTTTTTACTTTTTGCTATAATAAATATCCCATTTTTTTTTAAAAAAAAACTATTTTTTTCCTCAGTTTAGGCCGATACGTATTCTTCTACATATTTTTGGTAAAAAAAATCGCAATAGGCGTATATTGATCGGTTTGCGCAAAAGTTATAGCGTCTACAAAATAGGGCATAGATTTATTGAATTTTTTTTTTTTTTTTTTTTACTAGTAATGGCGGCGATCTGCGATTTTTTTTCGTGACTGCGACATTGCGGCAGACACTTCGGACACTTTTGACACATTTTTGGAACCATTCACATTTACACAGCGATCGTTGCTATAAAATTGCAATGATTACTGTGTAAATGTGACTGGCAGGGAAGGGGTTAACTCTAGGGGGCGCTGCAGGGGTTAATATATTCCCTAATAGGAGTGATTCTAACTGTGGGGGGAGGGGACTCAAGGGGAGGAGATTTGAGAGGAGAAGGGTGGAGGTAGTGGATCCTTCCATGCACATGCTAGGTTTATATGTGCTGCTATCAGGATACGTTTTATGACAGGGAGGAATGCAGTAGGCCAGGAGAAGGGGGTCTAGACCAAAGAGAGCCAATTGCAGAGTCAACTTGTTTGCAGTATGAGTAATGTCAGCGATTAAAGTAGATACTTTCTTCCTAAAGGGAGCTATGATGGGACAGCCGCACCAAATGTGTAAAATTTCACCTGTAGTATCACAGTTACTCCAGCATGGAAAAATACGAGCTAGTCTGTCAGGTGTATAGTACCATTTGTGGATATAAAAAAAAACGCGTTGGGTGGACCCCCTTACAGACATCGCTGTTTACTTTTATGCCTATTACGATCGACTGAAATGTGAGTGTTTACTTTTATACTCTTTTTTTAATAAAAATTTGTGAAACGGTATCACGCTATGCTGGCTTTCTATTTGCATGGTTTATGATTTATGATACCGAGCTTCTACCTCCCGTTTGATGTTTGGATACCCCATGATGGTTCTTATCGATGATTTGATGGATTGATGCTGTTCCAGGGACGTGATACAGGACCTGCTATCTTCATTGGGTTTACTTTAACCAACAAGCCTTTTTGACTTGGGTGGCGTAAGCCCCGCCAGGTCAACATTATCCGGTAAGCCTCCTCCCTAATTACGGTGGTGGTGTCATCTTCCTATCCTTTAAAGGGTCACACCAGTGCAGGGGCGGACTGACCATTCGGCCACTCGGGCACTTCCCGAGGGCCCCGGGCCACTAGGGGGCCCCATCAGGGTTGCCAGCCTCAGTAAAACCAGGGACAGTATGTAAAAATCAGTTTTTTTTTTACATCTGTTTCTGAAATGTCCCTTACCGACATCCTTTTGGTCTAAAAATCCCGAGATTATAGCTGCCCCACCTCTCCAGTACCTTCTCAGCCAATAGAAACATGTCTGTGTATACTGTGTGATTGTATACTGTGTGTGTATACTGTGTGGCCCCATAATCTCCGATTGCCCGGGGGCCCCATGAGTTGTCAGTCCGCCCCTGCACCAGTGGTTGGATTTTCACACTTGCTTATTGGATTACAATTTTATCTGGACTTTGTTTTCTATTGTGCACTTGGGAGATTGTTTGGAACAATCACCGGAAAAGCAGCAATTGACTTTTTTGTTTTTTTTTGTTTTTTTTGTTTTTTCTGTTTTTGTTCATTTAGCCCTTGGGTGGACTTATTTATCATTCAAGCTTGTGTAGTCCTTTGGTGGATTCACTTTTTCACTTAAAGTGGAAGTAAACCCCCCTATCGTTTTCAGCCAAGGAAGCTGCCATCTTTGCCTCTGTTTAATCTTCAACTGCCACAGTGCTGCACATGTGATCCGTTATGACACCAGCCATTGGATGGTTTGACTGTTTGGTTGAGAGCACAGCCAATGTGCAGTTAGCATTCACGGCATGCCTTTTTTTTTTTAGACTGTTAAATCAATGGGTTTACTTCCGCTTTAAGATTATTACTTAAAACACAGACATGTATTTACGTTTTACACGTGTTTATATTTAACATTGCAACTTAAGCGCTACACTTTTTTTTTATATCCACTTTGATGCTGTGGGTCTATAGCAGTGTTGGCTGCTAGGTTGTATATTTTCTTCACAGCACAGTATTTTTATTTTTCCTTTACTATAGTACCATTTGTGGAAGATCTTCATAAGTAGGTATAAAGGTGCGGAACCAAACCTTGCGGGGGTGGGGGGGAAGAGAAATATGCTGTTTTGAATCCCAGAAGACCATCCTACAGAGCTTACAGGTGGATGCTGGTCAAGATAGGAGGTTCTAGATGTATGAGCAGCGGCGGTGCGTCCATAAAGGGCGCAGGAGCGCCGCCCCCCCCTCTCCTGTCACTCTCTAATCACCATAGATAGATTCATGCATTGCATGAATCTATCTATGGTCGCTGCTGACACCCCCTATTCAGGTGTCCGGCCCCTTTTCGGTCACCGGGCTCCTGAATTACAGCGGGTGGGGGTGTTTTTTTGGAAACACCTGATTAACGCCATAGGCGCTAATAGGCGTCCAAAAAAGTGAGAAGTGGGCGCAGCGCTGTGTGTTCCTTGTCACTCAGCAGTATGTTAGCAAACCGAAGGAATTCGCTTTGATAAGATTGTACTGCCCCTTAGCCAATCAGGAGCACAGGTCTGTGTTACCTGTGCCCTGATTGGCTGAAACGACAGGCGCTGTGATTGGGCTCCTATCAGAGCAGAGGATGAGAGGATGAGAGGAGGAGCGGGCAGGAGAAGAAATGGAGGACACCGCTGCCGCCGTCACCCGAGACAAGGTAAGTGCCGGGCGGGGGGCACAGTGGCAGCACTTGGGGCACAGAGATTAGCAGCATGTGCAGCAGGAGATGTATTTATGGTCTTCTTTGCAGGGACAGCTTTATTTTGAAGCACAAGGAAATCTTGCTCTCAGGCTCTATGCAGTTGTTGGTTTTTCAGCATGATGGAGCATTTACTTTGATGTTTTTTCACTTTATTTTTCACTGCGTTTGATGGCAAAGTGGCTGCGTTTGATGTCACAGTGGCAAAGTGGCTACGTTTGATGGTACAGTGGCTGCGTTTGATGGGCACAGTGGCTGCGTTTGATGGGCACAGTGGATGCGTTTGATGGTACAGTGGCTGCGTTTGATGGGCACAGTGGCTGTGTTTGATGGTACAGTGGCTGCGTTTGATGGGCACAGTGGCTGCGTTTGATGGGCACAGTGGCTGCGTTTGATGGTACAGTGGCTGCGTTTAAAGGGCACAGTGGCTGCGTTTGATGGGCACAATGACTGCGTTTGATGGTACAGTGGCTACGTTTGATGGTACAGTGGCTGCGTTTGATGGGCACAGTGGCTGCGTTTCATGGGCACAGTGGCTGCGTTTTAATGGGCACAGTGGCTGCGTTTTAATGGGCACAGTGGCTGCGTTTTAATGGGCACAGTGGCTGCGTTTTAATGGGCACAGTGGCTGCGTTTTAATGGGCACAGTGGCTGCGTTTGATGGGCACAGTGAGGCTGCAATTGATGGGGCTTTTTTTTTATAGAATTTTTCAGTTTATTTGCGCCCCCCAAAAATTTTGAGCACCAGCCGCCACTGTGTATGAGTTTTGGGGGATAACTGGGTTCAGAATGAGAGAAAGTCTTTAGAGATTGTTTCATCAGTGGTAGTTAGCGTAGATAGAACATGATGGAAGATGTAAAAGTCTTTACTGGGTAGGTTGTAAGAGATTGAGATTTGTTGGAAGTTTTTGAGGTGTTGTTGTTGGAATAGGTCCCCAATATTTGAATGCCTGCTGAGGTCCAATGTTGAATCCGGAGATTAGGAGAGAGGAGCTGCAGGGAGAGAAGTGCAAGTAATAGCAAGGTGTCTATGTGTATCCCTTTGGAGGTCTGTCTTATGCCTTTCCAGACAGAAGCTGTGGCAGGGACAGTGGGTAAAAGGGAGTGAGGAGTGTGAAAGTTCATCCAGAGCACTGCTATTAGTAGGTGGGGGGGGGGTCGAGAGATTGCTGTTGATTTGATTTGGAACCAGGGGGCGGTAGCGTGCGGAGACCACCAATGTTTTGGCTTGGTCCAGGATGACTGCCTTGTAGCACCTGTTGATGTTGGGAGCTCCGAGACTGGCATAGGCTGTGGGGTACTTAGCTAAGACTTTAGTCTGGGTTTGCGATCTTTCCAAATAAAGGTGTTACCATTTTTTTTAATTTTGGCTAAGTCAGCCGGTAGAAATGGTAACGTCAAAGTTCTAAAAAAATAAAGAGCATGGAGAAGGAAGAACATCTTGGCCAGAGCTATTCGTCCAGCCCAGGATACTTTGATGAACGACATAGATGAACTTATTGATTGAAGTTTCTGAAATAAAAAGGTGAGGTTTGTGCGCAAGAGCAAAGAGGAGGGGGGGGGGGGTAAGTTGGAAGCCCAGATATGTCAAGGTTGAACTGGAAGCCCAGGAGAAGGGGGACATTTTGGAGATATCGGGTTTGATTGAGGATGAGAGTGAGATCCTGATCATGGATGATTTATGCCGTGTACACACGGTCGGAATTTCCAATGGAAACAGTCCGATGGGAGCTTCTCATCGGATTTTCTGACCGTGTGTATGCCCATCGGTCTTTTTCTGTCGGAATTTCCAATGGACTTTGGATTGAGAACCTGTTCTTAATTTTTCAGACGGAAAACCTTTCTATCGGATTTCCTGATCGTGTGTATGCAATTCCGACACGCAAAATTCCGACGCATGCTCGGAAACAATTCGACGCATGCTCGGAAGCATTAATCTTCCCTTTTATAGTGACATCGAACGTGTTGTAGGCCGTGGTGTTACTGACCATCGGAATTTGGTGTGACCGTGTGTAGGCAAGACAGTTTGAGCGAAATTCCGTCGGAATTCCGACGGGAAAACCATCAGAGCTTTTTCCGACGAAAATTCCGACCGTGTGTACGCGGCATTAGAGGAATTCAGTTTATACGTAAAGATCGCACTGAAGTCCCCAAGTATTTGGCATGGAGGGGAGGAGTGAACGTAATAAGTCTGTAAGTGAAATGATAATGTCATCTGCATAAAAGCCAATTTTATGGGGCGTATTCCCTACCAAAATCCCGGGAAATGAGAGGATTGGATCAGATTGTGTGGGCCAGAGGTTCAATAACCAAGGCAAAGAGGTGAGAGCAGGCAGCCCTGACGGGTGCCAATGGTGATTGGGAATGAATCGGAGAGGATGTCTAAGGTCCATACTTTTGCGCTAGGGGTAGACTGGAGACCCAGTATGGCCTGTAGGAAGTTACCTTTAATGCCAATTTTTTTTCAGTACTGACTCCAGGTACTCCTAGTTTACTCTATCAAATACCTTGCTGATGTTCGGCCCAATGTATAAGGTCTACAAAACAGCGGGTTCCATCTGAGGCCTGGTGTAGTGAGGAATGAAACCCACTGTATATACTCGAGTATAAGCCGAGATTTTCAGCACATTTTTTTGTGCTGAAAATGCCCCCCTTGGCTTATACTAGAGTCAAGCACTTTTCTGCAGCAGAGAATGACATTTTCCGACCCGAATTTGGGGCCCCGTATCTCTGGGCCACTTGGTGCTAGGAACCCCAAATTGCAGCCAAAGAGCCCCCAAACTTCAAACTTGGTAGTTAAGGGTTCCTAGATGCCCCCTAGCTGCAGCCAAAATTTGCCCGAAATGACATTGCTGCAGATGGACACAGTTGACCGAATTTGGGGCCCCGTATCTCTGGGCCACTTGGTGCTAGGAACCCCAGTAGAAGTATCACTACAACATATCCAAAGATGGGATCTCTAGCACCAAGTGGCCCCGAGATACGGGGCCCCAAAGTCGAATCAGAAAATATCATTCTCTGCTGCAGAAAAGTGCTTGACATTTTCCAAACTGAATTTGGGGCCCCGTATCTCGGGGCCATTTGGTGCTAGGAACCCCAGTGGAAGTATCACTACAACATATCCAAAGATGGGATTTCTAGCACCAAGTGGCCCCGAGATACGGGGCCCCAAAGTCGGTTCGGAAAATATCATTCTCTGCTGCAGAAAAGTGCTTGACATTTTCCGAACCGAATTTGGGGCCCCGTATCTCGGAGCCACTTGGTGCTAAGAACCCCATCTTTGGATATGTTGCAGTGATAGTTCCACTGGGTTTTGCACACTAGATTTGGGGTTCCTAGCACCGAGTGGCCCGAGATACCAAGCCCCAAATTCGGTCAACTGTGTCCATCTGCAGCAATGTAATTTCGGGACCCTTTGGGTCCAGAGACCCCAAATTTTGGCTGCAGTTGGGGGGCATCTAGGAACCCTTAACTACCAAGTTTGAAGTTTGGGGGCCCTTTGGCTGCAAATGGGCACAGTGAGGCATGCAAATGGGCACAGTGAGGCTTAAATGGGCATTATTGACCTTCTTTTCCACTTACAGTAGCTGCGCATTTCTCACCCTAGGCTTATACTCGAGTCAATAAGTTTTCCCATTTTTTTGTGGTAAAATTAGGTGCCTCGGCTTATATTCGGGTAGGCTTATACTCGAGTATATACGGTACCCGGTCTGGGTGTATAAGGTGGGGCATATGTTGGGCAAGGCGAGTTTATAAAAGTTTGGCGTACAATTTAAGGTCGGTATTAGGAAGGGAGCTGGGGCGGTAGTTGGCTGGATCATGAGGGGGTTTGCGGGTTTATTCATTACTAAAGCCATCAGGCCTTGGGGATTTATGTAGAGGTAGTGTTTTAATAGTTTTCTGAAGTTCCTGATTTGAGAAAGGTTGAGCAAGGGCTTCTAAGTGTGTGGAAGTTAGAGATGGGAGATGTAGAGAAGAGAGAAAGTCCTGGATCAGCGAGTGACTTGGTTTAGGCTCAGTAGACGAGAGGCGTAAATTGTACAATTTAGAGCAAAAGGAGCAAAAGCAGTTAGCTATGTACTTGGAGTTGATGAATCTTTGACCTCGGGCGTGTAAAAGAAACAGAATGTGCTACTCTGCATTTATATTGTTGAGCTAAAAATTTTCCCGCCTTGTTTTCCTGAGAGTATTATGAGTCTCAGTTTTTTTTAAGTAAAAGTCAAAACCATTTTGTAGATAAGAGCTGAGAAAGGTCCAAGGTTTACGGAGTTTAGTGAGGAGAACATCTGAGGGGGGTTGTTTGTTATGTGTTTCTAGGGATCTTATGTTGTCTAAGAATGTATTAATGGTGCAGGGGCGGACTGACAACTCATGGGGCCCCCGGGCAGTAGGAGATTATGGGGCCCCCAGGCAATCAGAGATTATGGGGCCACACAGTATACACACACACAGTACACAATCACACAGTATACACAGACATATACACACAGTATACACAGACATGTTTCTATTGGCTGAGAAGGTACTGGAGAGGTGGGGCAGCTATAATCTCTGTTTTTTTTTTTTTAGACCAAAAGGATGTCGGTAAGGGACATTTCAGAAACAGATGTAAAAAAAACAGATTTTTACATACTGCCCCTGGTTTTACTGAGGCTGGCAACCCTGATGGGGCCCCCTTGGTTGCCCGGGACCCTCGGGAAGTGCCTGAGTGGCCTTATTCTTCTTTTTCTCCTAAGCCCCCGGTTTCAACGGTATCCCCCAAATGACAGATTTATGGGCATTCCAGAAGGTGGTGGTGTTATTAACACATCCAGAGTCAAGATTAAAGAAGTCACGAATCGCAGATCTGACCTGCTTTATGACCTCCTCAGCACCAAGTAGAGAAGAGTTTAGTCTCCATAATCTATGGAATGTATTGGAAGAGGACGAAAAGAGGGTAATGGATACAGGTGCATGGCCGGACCACTCCAATGGAGGAAGTAGAGATGTGTGTAGTAGTACCTTGGAGGTCAGGAACAGATTGTTCCTTGAATAGGTCCTCTGAGCGTTTGAGTAAAAGGAGTAGTCCCTCTCAGTGCCATGTTGACATCTCCAGGAGTCATTAAAGTCTTCCAGAAATGCGAAGAGAGGCCTGTAGACCTCCTCCTCTTTGAGTTTTAAGTATCTACTGTAGGGTCAACTACGTCATTGAAGTCACCACACAATACAATCTGGTCTCTTGGATAATGTTGAATCTTTTGTAAGATAGTTTTATAGAAGAATTTTTGAGTGTTTGGGGCATAGATGTTACCAATTATCAGTGGCCTGTTGTTGAAGGAAGCTGACAGTATTATGGACCTGCCATCTATGTCTTTATGGACCTTACTTTGTGCACTGGTCCAAATCATTTGGTGGAGGGGGGATTATGGTGGGGGGTTGTGTTTCAGGGGTTGGCCCCTTAGTTCAAGTGAAGGGAACTCTTAAGGCGTCAGCATACCAAGACATTTTGGACAATTTCATGCTCCCAACTTTGTAGGAACAGTTTGGGGATGGTCCCTTCCTGTTCCAACATGACTGCGCACCAGTGCACAAATCAAGGTCCATTAAGACACGAATGAGTGAGCTTGGGGTGGAGGAACTTGATAGAACACCTTTGGGATAAATTAGAGTGGAGACTGCGAGCCAGGCCCTCTCATCCACATCAGTGCCTGACCTCACAAATGCGCTTGTGGAAGAATGGTCAAACATTCCCATAGACACACTCCTAAACCTTGTGGACGGCCTTCCCAGAAGAGTTGAAGCTGTTATGACTGCACAGGGTGGGCCAACTCAATATTGAACCCTTTGGACTAAGACTGGGATGCCATTTAAAGTTCATGTGTGTAAAGGCAGGCGTCACAATACTTTTGGTAATATAGTGTAGATTCAGAAGGGTGTGCAGGATTTAATCTGGCTAATAAAGGTAGCCTGAGAGATTTATCTATTAGGTCAATTGCATGTAAGGCTATTTCTTATTCTGAACATAACTGATGTTACCTGACCACCGAAACAAGGTGGTAAAGACGGCAAAGGTAAATCTATTCCATCAAAATTAAGAAATACACGTCCTAATAATGGGACACTTTGCTCTCATAGCTTATCAGAACTGCTGATATGAGAGGTACATAGTACAGATGACAACACAGTGTCAACATTGCATTCTTAAGCCGATAAATGTGATTATTTCTTAACATATAGAAGCAAAGTCTAACTGGTATATTACATGGCAGCAAGAAAATCATATGTGTTGCCCATACCAACCAATCAGCTTCAAGCTGCCATTTTTTTTTACTGCAGGTGAGGAAAAAAAAATATTTTGAACTTTTTTGCTGTCCAGCTTAAAAAAAAAAAATCCACGGTATACGGATTTAATGTGAACATGTACTAAGCTCATACAGGGCGAGGCAACGGGTTCACCTTAATGTTGGCCTGACCTGCAGATCATGCTTGTCTTTTTATCCCTCCCCTGTTGTCCTATATGCTTAAAACAGGACAGTAGATAGATAGATAGAGATAGATAGATAGATAGATAGATAGATAGATAGATAGATAGATAGATAGATAGATAGATAGATAGATAGATAGAGACAAATTATAGATGGCAAGCAGAAGAGTCACTGGCCAGCATTATGGAAGTTCTACTCTGTAAGTAAAGTCAGTACTTAACCGCTTCCCGACCGCCTCACGCCGATATACGTCGGCAGAATGGCACGGCTAGGCAAAACCACATACCTGTACGCGGTCCTTTAAGAGCCCAGCCGTGGGTCGCGCGCACTGCCGGCGGCGTGCTCGCGACCCGGTCGGGAGCTCCGTGACCACGGCCGTGGGACCAGCGGACCCGATCGCTGCTGGTGTCCCGCGATCGGGTCACAGAGCTGAAGAACGGGGAGAGGTCTGTGTAAACAATTCTCTCCCCGCGCTTCCTACATTGCCTGTCATTGATTGACTGTTCCCGGTCATCGGGAAAGCCGATCAATGACGTCAGCCCCGCCCCCTAATGTAAAAAAAAAAAAACACGTCACAGACCATAACCCCTCCCCGCCCCCTAGTGGTTAACTCTTTAACTGCCAGTGTCATTTATACAGGAATCAATGCATTTAAATAGCATTGATTGCTGTATAAATGACAATGGTCCCAAAAATGTGTCAAAAATGTCCGATGTGTCCGCCATAATGTCGCAGTCACAAAAAAAATCGCTGATCGCCGCCATTACTAGTAAAAAAAAAATATTATTAAAAATGCTATAAAACTATCCCCTATTTTGTAAACGCTATAACTTTTGCGCAAACCGTATCGGCCTAAACTGAGGGAAAAAAAAGTTTTTTTATATATTTTTTGAGGATATTTATTATAGCAAAAAGTTAAACATATTGCATTTTTTTCAAAATTGTCGCTCTATTTTTGTTTATAGCACAAAAATGTAAAACCGCAGGGGCGATCAAATACCACCAAAAGAAAGCTCTATTTGTGGGAAAAAAAGGATGCCAATTTTGTTTGGGAGCCACGTCGTACGACCGCGCAATTGTCAGTTAAAGCGACGCAGTGCCGAATCGCAAAAAGGGGCCTGGTCCTTTGGCTGCAAATTGGTCCGGGGCTGAAGTGGTTAAATATAACCGGACTTTTGCTTTGTAACTGTTTTTATCATTGTTGGAAGTTCATGTCAAACATGGAATTTGTTGAAGCTAAAGTTGTAGTAAACTATTCTTTTTTTTTTTAACTAGTACCTACAGGTAAGCCTTTAACCGTTTCAGCCCCAGAAGAATTTACCCCCCTTCCTGACCAGAGCACTTTTTGCAATTCGGCACTGCATCGCTTTACCTGACAATTGCGCGGCCGTGCCACATTACACCGAAACAAAATTGATGTCCTTTTTTCCCACAAACAGCGCTTTCTTTCAGTGGTATTTGATCACCTCTGCAGTTTTTATTTTTTGTGCTATAAACAAAAAAAAGAGCGACAATTTAAAAAAAAAAAAAGCAATATTTTTTGCTATAATAAATATCCCCAAAAATATATAAAAAAAAAAAAACACAATTTTTTCCTCAGTTTAGGCCGATACGTATTCTTCTACATATTTTTGGTAAGAAAAATCGCAATAAGCGTATATTGATTGGTTTGCGCAAAAGTTATAGCGTCTACAAAATAGGGGATAGATTTATGGCATTTTTATTATTATTTTTTTTTCATTAGTAATGGCGGCGATCTGCGATTTTTATCGTGACTGCGACATTATGGTGGACACATCGGACACTTTTGACACTATTTTGGGAACATTGTCATTTATACAGCGATCAGTGCTATAAAAATGCACTGATTACTGTATAAATGACACTGGCAGGGAAGGGGTTAAACACTTAGGGGGGGGCGATCAAGGGGTTAAGTGTGTCCTAGAGAGTGATTCTAACTGGGGGGGGGGGCTACCACTGACATGACAGAGATTACTGCTCCCAATGACAGGGAGTAGGGATCTCTATCTTGTCACTAGGCAGAATGGGGGAATGCCTTGTTTACATAGGCATATCCCCGTTCTGACGCTCCGTGACACGATCACAGGACACCGGCAGACATCGATTCACGGCACGAGTCACGGCGCGGTCACGATGTACGCAGCGGGCGCGTGTGCCCACTAGCCCCGCAAATTAAAGGGGATGTACAGGTACACCCATTTGCCCACTGCTGCCATTGTGCCGACGTATATCACCGTGCGGCGGTCGACATGTGGTTAAAAAATCTTGCCTGTAGGTACTGTCAATATCTCTTAAACTTGCACGATTAGAAGATATTCACACTGCATGCAGCTGGTGATGTCACCGCCGCATGCACTCTGAATGAACGGCATAACTGTGCCCACCCTTCAGAGCTCCGTGCCGTGGTCCGTGACACCCACGCGCATGCATGGGAGTGACGTAATTGCGGTGTGGCCAATCAGACGGCTGGACTACGCGAACCCGGAAGGAAGACCAGGTGAAGATGGAAGCCCTGTGACAGAGCGCCGCTGGAGGGCTTCATTCTAAGGTAAGTATTTCATAATGAGCTAGTATGCGATGAATACTAGCACCTAATGCCATTGTCTTGCAGGGTTTAAAAAAAAAAAAGTTGCAGTTTACTAACACTTTAAGAGAATATATTGTCTTTTCAAAGCATTTTAAGACATATACCAAAGTTAGTCCAGATCGATTTTTATTAGTCTCAATAATATAGAGGATTTCCAACATGTCAACCGATCCCCCTTCATCGGGAATTGGGCAAGTGTGGGATAGAAGTCTGTCAGCCAGAGCAGACCCTTAATACATACTGGAGACATCAAGTCCAGGATACGTCCTCTCAGTCCTGATTTCTTCCAACCTTCTGCACAAGCCCTGATGAAGGGAAAAAAAGCACATCCCTCTATAGTGTGTACTTGTCTCACTCCAGAGCACTAAGTGTCATTTCTCTCTGCTGCTTCCTTCCTCTGCTATTAACATGAATCCCTTCTGACAAGTTTTCCTGACACCAAGAGAAAAAAGGTGACAGGGAAGGGAGCTACAGCACACAACCTGTCACTGACAGCTTCGGCTTTATTACATAGTTACATAGTCTGGTTGAAAAAAGACACAAGTCCATCCAGTTCAACCAATAAAAAGGGGGGGGGGATCATACAATCCCATATAAATAATCCTATACCCACAGTTGGTAAGGAAGGCAAAAAAAACAGCAAAGCCTGATCCAATTTGCTCCAGCAGGGGAAAAAATTCCTTCCTGATCCCCCCGAGAGGCAATCAGATATTCCCTGGATCTACTTTACCTATAAATGTCAGTATCCAGTTATATTATGTACATTTAGGAAAGTATCCAGGCCTTTTTTAAAGCAATCTACTGAGCTGGCCAGAACCACCTCTGGAGGGAGTCTATTCTACATTTTCACATCTCTTACCGTAAAGAAACCTTTCCTTATTTGGAGATTAAATCTCTTTTCCTCCAGATGTAAACAGTGCCCCCCTTGTCCTTTGTGTTGACCTTAACCACTTAAGGACCGCCCCACGTACATTTACTGTGGCACGGCGGCACATAAATGCGAAGTCACGTACCTGTTCGTGATATTTTTCTCTGGGGCGGGCGCGGGCCGCCTGAGCTCTGCTCCTGCTGTGATTGGATACAGCGGGACCCAATTAGCGGGTCCGGTGGACCCGATGTCTGCCGGCAACCCGCAATCATTCTGAGGAAAAGCAGAATGGCGGTCTGCCTAAGTAAACAAGGCAGATCGCCGTTCTGCCAGACAGGAAAATTAAGATCTTGTGTTTCTGTTAAGCAGAAACACAGATCTCTCTTTTCCTTTAGTAAAAGCACATCCCAGTTAGAAAACACTTATAGGAAACACACTTAACTCTTTGATTGCCCCTGGTGTTAACCCCTTCCCTGCCAGTGTAATTAGTACATTAGTACAGTAACAGTGCTGTTTTTTAGCACTGATTACTGTCATTAGTGTCACTGGTCCCCAAAAAGTCTCAAAAGCGTCAGTTAGGTGTCCGATCTGTCCGCCGCAATGTCAAAGTCCCACTAAAAATCGCTGATCACCAACATTACTAGTAAAAAAAAAAAAAAAATTATAATAATAACAATTTCATAAAAATATCCCATAGTTTGTAGACACTATAACTTTTGCACAAACCAATCAATATACATTGGGATTTTTTTTTTATCAAAAATATGTAGCAGAATACATATTGGCCTAAATTGATGAAGAAATTTGATTTTTTATTTTATTGGATGTGCTTTATAGCAGAAAGTAAAAAATATTGTTTCTTTTTTTTTTTTTTAAATTGTTGCTCTTTTTTTTTGTTTATAGCGCAAATAAAAACCGCAGAGGTGATCAAATGCCACCAAAAGAAAGCTCTTTTTGTGGGAAACAAAGGACATCAATTTTATTTGGGCACAACGTCGCCCGACCGCGCAATTGTCAGCAAAAGTAGCGCAGTGCCGTATCACAAAAAAATGGCCTGGTCAGGAAGGAGGTAAAACCTTACGAAGCTGAAGTGGTTAAAGTTAATAGCTTAACCACTTCAGCACCGGGCGATTTTACCCCCTTCCTTACCAGAGCACTTTTTGCGATTCGGCCATGCGTCGCTTTAACTAACAATTGCGCGGTCGTGCGACGTTACACCCAAACAAAATTTATGTCCTTTTTTTCACACAAAAAGAGCTTTCTTTTGGTGGTATTTGATCACCTCTGCGGTTTTTATTTTTTGCGCTATAAACAAAAGAAGAGCGACAATTTTGAAAAAAAAAAAACAATATTTTTAACTTTTTGCTATAATAAATATCCAACTTAAAAAAAAAAAAAAATTTTTTTACTCAGTTTAGGCCGATACGTATTCTTCTACATATTTTTGGTAAAAAAATCGCAATAAGCGTATATAGATCGGTTTGCACAAAAGTTATAGCGTCTACAAAATAGGGGATAGATTTATTGCATTTTTTTTATTTTTTTACTAGTAATGGCGGCGATCTGCAATTTTTTTTCATGACTGCGACATTGCGGCGGACACTTCGGACACTTTTGACACATTTTTGGGACCATTCACATTTACACAGCGATCGTTGCTTTAAAATTGCAGTGATTACTGTGTAAATGTGACTGGAAGGGAAGGGGTTAACACTAGGGGGCGCTGCAGGGGTTAATGTGTTCCCTAAGGTAGTGATTCTAAATGTGGGGGGGGGGACTCACAAGGGGAGGAGACCGATCAGTGTTCCTCCGTACTGGGAACACATGATCAGTCTCCTCTCCACTGACAGGACGTGGAGCTGTGTGTTTACACACACAGCTCCACGGTCCCGCACGGTCCCGCTGTTTTCACGGGCAATCGCGGGTGCCCGGCGGACATTGCGGCCACCAGGCACGCGCACCGGGTCCCGAGTGACACCGCGTGCGCCCCCAAGGTGGCCGGGAATGGTAGGACGTCATATGACGCCCACCCAGGATGGGAGATCCACCTTGTGGGCGTCACATGACTATGGGTGGGTAGGGAAGTGGTTAAAGTGGTTGTAAACCTAGTTATACCACTTTTACCTACAGGTAAACCTATAACAAGGCTTACCTGTAGGTACTGGAAATATCTTCTAAACCTGCATGGTTTAGGAAATATTTACCATATACCCTTGCGCCAACGTCATCGGCGCATTCGCACTGAAAAAAGGGCACGATCGTGCCACCCTGGAAGGAAGAGAGGCGAAGATGGATGCGGCCACCGGCGGGGACATTGCAGGCTTTGTTTGCAGGTAAGTGCAACATAATGGGTGAAATGATGAAAGGTCCACCATTCCTACTGTGAAACACGGAGGTGGATGGCTGATGTTTTGGGGATGTGTGAGCTACAAAGGCACAGGAGGAAATTTGGTCAAAATTGAGGCAAGATGAATGCAGTATGTTATCAATAAATACTGGAGGAACATTTGCATTCATCAACCAGGAAGCTGCGCATGGGACGGACTTGGACATTCCAACATGGCAATGATCCAAAACACAAGGCCAAGTCCACCTGTCATTGGCTACAGCAGAATAAAGTGAAGGTTCTGGAGTGGCCATCTCAGTCTCCTGACCTCAATATCATTGAGCCACTCTGGGAAGATCTCAAACGTGCCGTTCATGCGAGACAGCCCAAGAATTTACAGGAACTGGAGGCTTTTTGCCAAGAGGAATGCTGTACCATCTGAGAAGATAAAGAGCCTCATCCACAAATACCACAAAAGACTTCAAGCTGTCATTGATGGTAAAGGGGGCAATACACGGTATTAAGAACTGGGGTATGAAAACTTTTGATCGGGGTCATTTGGGTAGTTTCTGTTGTCGTTATGATTTAAAAAGAGTAAAACACAGTTGATTGATAATAAATGACTTCAGCTAAACACTGACCATGAGTGAAAGAAAAGTTTTTGTGTTATTATTCATATTCTCTGAAAAATGGCCAAGAAATCATAAATTCTGCCAGGGTGTGTAAACTTATGAGCAGAATTTTACAGGGTGGCTTTGGTCTATGTCCTTTGCAGAGGGGACAGGGTTGTTTTATGTTTAAATGGCATTATGTTTAAATGGCATTGTTTATTTATAATCATACATATTGGATAGCCATACAAATAAGGCACAGCAAAAATAACAACAGTTTTCCTTTATTACATAGGACATCATATGAAAAAAAGACAAACAGCTTCTAAAGTGTATTTTTTTTTATTTTTAATGTCAAGATCCAAAAAAGGACAACAGGCAAATTTAACACAACTAAATATACAAAATAACAAATAACTTACATTTTATGACTTTATTTAAGGTTCATTAACCATGAAAGAAGAGAGCAAACTTTAGATGTGATGTAATGTGTCCACTCTGGGCTCATTGCTAAAGTTCACACCTACCAATCTTTTTGAAGATGCAGAAGAGTTGAATCACCTAATGCAGCCTTTCTCAACTTTTTTAACCCAGAGGGAACCCTTGAAATAACTTTTAAGGTTTCAGGGATCCCTACTACAAACAATCCATTGGTGATCAGTGGGAAGAATGTTCCTTACATTGGTGATCAGTGGGAAGAATGTTACTTACATTGGTGATCAGTGGGAAGAATGTTCCTTACATTGGTGATCAGTGGGAAGAATGTTCCTTACATTGGTGATCAGTGGGAAGAATGTTCCTTACATTGGTGATCAGTGAGAAGAATGTTCCTTACATTGGTGATCGGTGAGAAGAATGTCCCTTACATTGGTGATCAGTGGGAAGAATGTCCCTTACATTGGTGATCAGTGAGAAGAATGTTCCTTACATTGGTGATCAGTGGGAAGAAGGTTCCTTACATTGGTGATCAGTGAGAAGAATGTTCCTTACATTAGTGATCAGTGGGAAGAATGTCCCTTACATTGGTGATCAGTGAGAAGAATGTTCCTTACATTGGTGATCAGTGGGAAGAATGTCCCTTACATTGGTGATCAGTTGGAAGAATGTCCCTTACATTGGTGACCAGTGGGAAGAATGATCCTTTCATTTGTGATCAGTGGGAAGAATGTCCCTTACATTGGTGGCCAGTGGGAATAATATCCCTTACATTGGTGACCAGTGAGAAGAATGTCCCTTACATTGGTGGCCAGTGGGAAGAATGCTCCTTTCATTGGTGACCAGTGGGAAGAATGTCCCTTACATTGGTGGACAGTGGGAAGAATGCTCCTTTCATTGGTGACCAGTGAGAAGAATGTCCCTTACATTGGTGGCCAGTGGGAAGAATGCTCCTTTCATTGGTGACCAGTGGGAAGAATGTCCCTTACATTGGTGGACAGTGGGAAGAATGCTCCTTTCATTGGTGGCCATTGGGAAGAATGTCCCTTACATTGGTGACCAGTGGGATGAATGTCCCTTAAATTGGTGGCCAGTGGGAAGAATGTCCCTTACACTGGTGGCCAGTGGGAAAAATGTGCCTTACATTGGTGGCCAGTGGGAAAAATGTCCCTTGCATTGGTGGTAAGTGGGAAGAATGCTCCTTACATTGGTGGCCAGTGGGAAGAATGTCCCTTACATTGGTGGTCAGTAAGAAGAATGTCCCTTACATTGGTGGTCAGTGGGACAAAAGTTCCTTACATTGGTGGCCAGTGGGAAGAATGCTCCTTAATTTGGTGGTCAGTAAGAAGAATGTCCCCCTTGCAGACAGCAAAAAAGACTATTAGTGTCATGCTGCTGACTCTGCAAATTAATCGGTGGACCCAGAACTTTGCAGACACAATCAAATAAGAAGTCAATCAGCCACAGTTCAAGGAACCCCTAGCAACTTCTGGAGGAAGGCCAGCTGAGAATGTGTGACCTAATGGCTTCTCATTTATTATAGAGGTTCTGCTAGCGACATGTTTCGTCTTAAATACGCAGGTCTGTAAACCTGCTTCAGAAGCTACAAAGGATTTCCACACTCCCTTCTGGATTTTGAATTTATGCGATAATATAGTAGGGCAAATGAGGCTCCAATGTGGACAGGAACAGAGATGAAAATGATGGCTCAGTCCCCAAAAACAAACAAAACCCAGTGGGTAAATCAATCCAGCAGACTAAACCCACAAGTGAAACATCACTTTTGGTTGGGCCAGTTGACCCTCGATCTCCGAGTTGACTATGGATATTCAGTGAATCCAGGCACATTCACCACTCTGGATGTCCCCACAATTGTTAAACATTTGCTCTCCTTTACTAAAAAAAAACAATTCTAGTATTTCTAAATTTTACTGGCAAATGTTGAGAAAGTCTTTTGCAATCTCTGAATGAGAGTTATGAGCTGCTCCAAGTTGCTTCTGAGATGCTTCAAGCTGCTTTTGCATTCACATTGACTTTTATGAGAAAGGAAAAAGCGCACAAATCCTACAAGCCCTTATACATGACATAATATACCCCTCAGCACATCATCGCCAAGTAACAGACAAATCCTATTCCTTATATGCAGAGCCCATAGCTTACAAATGTGTCTTCACCTGTCTGTTTATTAAAGGGGTTGTAAAGGTTCTGTGACAGGAGTGACTTTGGGTCGGGGGTTTGTGAAACTCAGCTTGCCATGGAGAGTGCTGGAGGCTCCTTGTCCAGCTTTCCCGGACCCTCTTATGTGTAAATCACCCTGTGTCTCTAGGGCACAGGGTGAATGAGGACCCCAATATAATCTGTGCTAGTCAGATTCAATGCAGGATATATGTAAAGACTATTCTTAGTTTGTTGATGAACTCAAGATGTTAATTGAGAGAGCTGATCACATTGTCCTCTGTACAATGTATGAGACGGGCCGACTCCTAATGGAGCTCCTGCTGTCTTGTGGTTGTTATTATGATAATTTATAATCAATTGTGTGAAGCTCGGTGACAACAAGTCTGACCTGTAGTGAAATCCTGATGGGCACAGAGTCACATCGGCTGCTTAAAGGGATTAGTTAATTAGCTCATGTTAATTTGTTACAGGTGTATTGTTAGAGTAAAATGATATAAATACTTGTCAGTTTGGTTCTAAATAAACAGTCCATGCTAGCAGTTCAGATTTAATGAACACATGTTGGTGAGTATGCAGAAGCATTGTAATAGTGTTGGTGAAGTTGAGACTTAACGTTGCAATAGTAAGCCACTGAACCGAAACAAGAATGTGCATGTCAGGTATCCCAACAATGTAAAATTCCTTACGTGTGTGTGTGTGTGTGTGTGTGTATGTGTGTGTCAATCATTTTTCACCTTTTTCACGGAGAGAATTCCTTTCCAGAAGACAACGTCCTTCATGTGGTTCTCTAATTAAAAAAAAAAAAAGATATACAATTGTTAAAGAGGAACTGCACTCTGCTTACATAATTTGTAATAAAAACATCTTTGCCACTCTGAAGCTTCCCTCCAACCACTTTGCATATTATTTTATATATACTGTGATTCTGTACTTGCCAAATATGCTGCAGAAATCTCCCTCCACTGAGTCTGGCTGCAGCCATTTTAACTGTGGGCAGCTGAACCTGCTGTCTGTTCACTTCCTGGATTTACACACACACACACACAGAGGCACATCTCCAGCTCTGCAGCTCTCATTGGCCCTCTTATGACTCACCCCCTCCCTTCCTGGCAAACTCTCACGAGAGAGAGAAAGCTGTGTATGATTTCATAAGCCTAGGCTAATGACCAGACAGGAAACAGGAACTGGGCCGTAGAAGGTATTTACTGACAGAAAAAAAAAAAGTTTTACTATCCAAAGTTAAAATAATGACAAGGGCAGAAGATTTAATAGATGGAAAGATGGAAAAAATGACTGACGGTCCGCTATAAAGAGCATCAGCAGCCTTGTTTGAAAATAAAATCTTGCCCTGTAGACTACATGCAGATTTATTTTTTCTTCCTGAAAATTCCTTCCTGATCCCCCAAAAGGAGATTGGATATTCACTGGATCTACTTTACCTATTAATGTTAGCAGAGAATAGGTGCAGGCCCTCTCCCCTTCTGAGTCACTGTTTTTCTCCACCCTCTACCCACCCCCGAGCACTGTTCTTGGATCCACCCCCTACACACCTCCAAGCATTGTCCCTTGTTTCCACCCCCTACCCACCTCCGAGTACTGTCCCTTGGTTCCATCCCCTACCCACCTCCGAGCACTGTCCCTTGGTTCCACCCCCTACTCACCTCTGAGCACTGTCCCTTGGTTCCGCCACCTACCCACCTCCAAGCACTGTCCCTTGGTTCCACCCCTACCCACCTCGGAGCACTGTTCTTGGTTCCACCCCCTATCCACCTCCGAGCACTGTTCTTGGATCCACCCCCTACCCACCTCCGAGCACTGTCCCTTGGTTCCACCCCCTACCCACCTCTAAGCACTGTCCCTTGGTTCCATCCCCTACCCACCTCCGAGCACTGTCCCTTGGTTCCACCCCCTACCCACCTTCAAGCACTGTCCCTTGGTTCCACCTCCTACCCACCTCTGAGCATTGTCCCTTAGTTCCACCCCCTACCCATCTCCAAAGAACTGTCCCTTGGTTCCACCCCCTACCCCCCTCCGAGCACTGTCCCTTGGTTCCACCCCCAACCCACCTCCCAGTATTACACCTTTTGGAAATTCAGAACCAACTATTTTGTGGTGCTTGTATGGAATTTGTTAATGATAACAAGCCAAACAGTAAAATAGATTCCCTGCAGTCAGCAGTAATAGACCCCCCCAACAAACAATAGATTCCCCCAGCAACAATAGATCCCCCCAGCAATAATATATAATACCTCCCGCAATAAACAATACCTCCCACCAGCAAAATAGATTCACCCCAGCAATAATAGATCTCCCAGCAGTCAGCATCAATAGACTCCTCCCTGAACAGTAGGTCCCTTGCAGTAACAATAGATCCCTCACCAGCAACAATAGCCCCCCTGCAACAATAGATCCCCTCCAGAGATAACATTTGCCCCAGCAGCCAGCAATAGACCCTCCAGCACCTCCCAGCCATTACATACATTCAGTGACAGAGGTGCCGAAACTGCGTTTCCCCACGTTTCTGCTGAAAAAAAAGCCCTGAATGTTAGTATCCACTCCAGTTATATTATGTGCATTAAGGAAAAAATCCAGTCCTTTCTTAAAATAATCTACTTACTGAGCTGGCCAGAACCAGCTCTTGAGGGAGTGAATTCCACACTTTCACAGCTCTTAGCCCCCGTACACACGGTCAGAAATTCCGACCACAAAATCTGTCCGTTTTTTTCCTGACGGATTTTGTCCGAAACTGGTGTTGCATACACACGGTCGGACAAAGTTGTCGGAAAATCCGATCGTTCGGAAACGTGGTGACGTTTATGCATACTACAAAACTACGTAGAGGCTAGTAGCCAATAGCTTTGGTCTTGTAATTTGATCTGAGCATGCGTGGCACTTTGTCCGTCGGAATTCCCTACACACGATCGGAAAAAGTCCGAACAGTTTTTTTTGTCGGAAAATTTGAGATCCTGCTCTCAAATTTTTTTTCCGTCGGAAATTCCGATGGAAAAAGTCCGCTAGAGCCCACACACAATCGGATTTTCTGACGACATAATCCGATCTGACTTTTTCCATCGGAATATCCGACCGTACTGTGAAGAAGCTTTTCCGTATTTGGAGATTACATTTTTTTTCCTCTAGGCGTAAAGAGTGCCCCCTTGTCCTCTGTGATGACCTTAAAGTGAATAACTCACCACCAAGTTCACTATATGGACCCCTTATGTCAGGGGTCTCAAACTGGTGGCCCTCCAGCCGTTCCAAAACTACAAGTCCCATGAGGCATTGCAAGGCTGAGTTACAAGTTACAAGCATGAATCCCACAGGCATGATAGGACTTGTAGTTTTGCAACAGCTGGAGGGCCGCCAGTTTGAGACCCCCTGCCTTATATATTTGAACATGTTGATCACATCCCCCCTTAATATCCTCTTCTCAAGAGAGAATAAATTCAGTTCCTCTAATCTTTCCTCATAGCTGATCTCCTCCATGCCTCTTATCAGTTTGGTTGCCCTTCTCTGCACTTTCTCCAGTTCCCCGATATCCTTTTTGAGAACTGGTGCCCAAAACTGAACTGCATATTCCAGATGAGGTCTTACTAATGATTTGTACAGAGGGGGCAAAATGATATCTCTCTCTCTGGAGTCCATACCTCTCTTAATACAAGAAAGGATTTTACTTGCTTTGGAAACCGCAGCTTGGCATTGCAAGCAGTTCAAGTGTGAGTAAAACCTTTTTTTACTAGTCTTGAATACAGTGGGATAAGAGTTAGACCCTCTGTCATGTTATGATTGGTCAAAACACAGGAACAAACGGGGCACTGGATTCTCTAATGCCGCGTACACACGGTTGGAATTCTCGTCGGAAAAAGCTCTGATGGTTTTCCCATCGGAATTCCGACGGAATTCCGCCTAAACTGTCTTGCCTACACACGGTCACACCAAATTCCGACGGTCAATAACACCGCAACATACAACACGTTCGACTGCACTATAAAAGGGAAGTTTAATGCTTCCGAGCATGCGTCGAATTGTTTCCGAGCATGCGTCGGAATTTTGCGTGTCGGAATTGCATACACACGATCGGAAAATCCGATAGAAAGGTTTTCCGTTGGAAAAATTAAGAACAGGTTCTCAATCCAAAGTCTGTCGGAAATTCCGACAGAAAAAGACCGTTGGGCATACACACGGTCGGAAAAACCGATGAAAAGCTCCCATCGGACTGTTTCCATCGGAAATTCCGACCATGTGTACGCGGCATTAGGGTCACAGAAATGATCACAGGGCCTATTGTCTTCGGTTCGGCAGCAATCCACAAAACAGGGACCACCCTCAGGAACAGGGAAAGGGCCAACCAGAGTTGAGAATCCACACACATACTAGCCAATGAGGGAGCCAAACAAACGTCCAAGAGTCCAAGGCAATTTAATGATAAAATTGATTCATAGCAGAATAGAGCCAATGCGTCTTGGGAGCCAAACACACTCCCTCTTCATCAGGACTTAAAGTGGATGTTCACTCAAAACACTACCTAAATCTACTCCCACCGCTTTTTTAAGCCTATAGTCATTTTTCAGTGGTAGTGCGACCTTGTAGAATGCCAACCCGAGGTCGCAGCCCCCCAGGTACTCTCAGCTAAAGACATGGAGACCACTCAGTACAGATGGCAGGAGACAGAAGAGGATCCGGGAAAAGAGCCGAGGTCGGGGCAGGCGGCAGACAAGCACAAACGGAGGACGAAGCTGGGGTCAGTACACGGGAAGTCACACACTGAATACACGAAACATTAAGCAGGAGCTCGGAGAACTAGGAAGTTGCTCAGGCAACATGGGCTGTACTGAACATGTGCACAATAGAAACATTTGTTTAGTTTTGTTTCGTTTCTGTTCGTTTCCGTTGATTTGTAACGATTCGTAATTTCGTAAGTCGTCGGTGTTCGTATTCGTAACGATTCGTATTTTCGTAAGAGTTATTTTTTCGTTGATTCGTTTTTCCGTTTAATTTTAGTTTATTCGAAATTCGGACGCATTCGTATTTTCGTAGATTTAGTTACATTCGTACTTTCGTAAGATTGATTTATTCGTACTTTCGTAACATTGTTTTCGTAGATTCGTAATCGGAGCATAATTCATAATTTTATGTAATGTGTATGCTATTATTACATTGTAAGAGACACGGAAAATTACGAATCGAAAAAAAAAGTTACGAATGTACGAATTTTTTCGTTCAATCCATTCGAAGCACGTTAAGCAGCGCCATTGTAAGAGACACGGAAAATTACGAATCGAAAAAAAAAAAGTTACGAATGTACGAATTTTTTCGTTCAATCCATTCGAAGCACGTTAAGCAGCGCCATTGTAAGAGACACGGAAAATTACCAATTCAACAAAAAAAAAAGTTACGAATGTACGAATTTTTTCGTTCATTTTGATTTTCGTTGTTCCTGTTTTTGTTTTTCGGATTTTCTTCTTTCGTAGTTTCGTTGTTTCTAATTTGGTTATTTCGGATTTTCGTTGTTTTTCATATTCGTTCGATTCGCTAATATCATTCGTTCATTCGTACGGTAATGAATGAACGAATATAACGGATTTTAACGGAAAACAAAACTAATTGCACGTGTCTAGCTGTACTGAACATGTCTTATATAGGTAAACAAACTAGGAGGTGGGCGAGGAAGTGATAGACGGGAAGGAAATAAAAGCCCACAGTATAGCAGGTGGTGCTCATAGGTGAACACAGAAGCCAAACAACACATGTGAAAAGAATCACACGTCTAGCAGAGCCGCTGCAGCAAGGAAGTAAGTATACACAGGCAGGAAACTTCAGGCTAAACTGTGACACCTATTCTGTCTACCCTGTAAAGGAATGATCTGTATACCTATCTCAAGGAGCTCCCGTCCAGTCACATGATCTCCCCAGTGGCCCTTCCTTCTCTGATCTGGCCGCTCAGCTGTCGGGTAATTGGCAGTTCCTATCTCGCCACAGGTACTCAGCTGTTGATGATATCCTGCTCGTCAGTCCTAACTACTTAAGCTGTTCAGCCCAGTGGATCTCTGCCTTCGCCTTGGTCAACATCACAGAAACTCAGATCACAGATCTCCTGCGATCCTGGTCAAGACTTGCTTTGCTGACATCCCTTCTGGCTCCAGATCCTGCTTGCTGTTCCACTACATTGATCCCTGACTTCTGGCTTGGCTGACTATCTGTTCCAGTTACTGAACTTTGGCTATGTTTTGACTACGTTTGTTCTTTTTACTTTTATTATTTAACAAGTGTGATTTAACTGTACAGGGGGTCCCTGGGTTACAAACAAGATAGGGACTGTAGGTTTGTTCTTAAGTTGAATCTGTTTGTAAGTCGGAACAGGTACATTGTTTAAGTGTAGCTCCAGCCAAAAAAATCAATTTTTAAGTTTTTTAGATAACATAGAGAAGGGTTATCACCCCTGTAACATTTGTTTTGCTGTCTCTGCCCCAGAAGATTTCACCTCACCTTCTGTCCCAATGACAATTGGATTTAGAAAATGTTGGGTTGTTGGGGAAACATGGACTGGTGATAAAGCATCAGTGGAGACACCTTTTTCCCATATTAACTCTTTTCAGGAGTGAATTTCCCTTCCTAGGGGTGGATATCCTCTCACTTCCTGTTGTCTCCCTCTGTTTGTAAGTAGGAGTCGTTTGTAAGTCGGATGTTTGTAAGTAGGGGACCCCCTGTACTTCTATCTCGGCCTGATTTCATATTTTTTGACACCGGCTTCAGTAAAGAGGAGAGACAATGGATGCAGAGCCTGGCCAATGACATCACCTATAGGCTTACTATGGGGCATCCATTGTCGACTGTCCCTTCATTACAATTGGTACTGTAAGTCTAGAGATCTTTTCTTTCACAGGGTAGATAGACTAGGCTTAGAATGGGGGTGGGAGTAGATTTAAGTGTTTGACTGGACTTCCACTTTAGGAATTCTGACTGTGCTTAACCAGTTCCCACCCAGCCAATAGCAAATTGATGGCTGGGTGGTGGCTCTCCCATAATTAATGGACGTCATATGACGTCCTGTCAGGAAGTGCCGATCGTGCAGAGGCGGGATCTGTCACCAGCCGCGTCCACGAGACACAGCCGATGACCAGTGTACCGGGTCGCTGCTGGTACCATGTGACAAAGAGCCACGAGGTCCTAATTCAGACTTTACAGGCAAGATGGACAATAGTATGGTACAAAAATTATTTTATTAACAATGAATTATATCAAACAGGTCAAGTAGAAGAGAATTAAAAAACATACAATAGGCATATGCTAGTTTGTAAATATCTAGTGTAACCAAGAAAGTTGACACCAAAAGACACGGCAGTGAGCCCCTGTGCGTCAACGCGTTTCGCTATTTCGCTTCGTCAGGACACACTTGGGGTAGTTTAAAGGAACAGGTCTCACTTGTCAGCATTAGAATATCTCCACATGGAGAACTCCCAGATGATCACCAGAGACTCACTGTGTAAAGCAGGAGGCAGTTTCTTACTAATGCCAGCGACCGTGTACAGGGCTGATGGCGTAGAGATATATACATATAAATATACACTCGTATGGTTCACCGGGGGAGGAAGGAGACAAACGTAGGTACCCAGATCATTGAAAGGAGAGTGATAGAGAAGGAAAGGGTAGAACAAACAACACCTTTTCAGTCCACAGTAACAGGGGCTTCAATAGTAGTCCATATGAACAAATATATGTTCCTTTAAAGCTGGGTATATCAAACTCTCCTACATCTACCCACAGTCAGTATGGCTAAATAAACTCCATAGATATATTTAAACAGGCCACAATATCATGAGGTTCAGTATCTCCCTGGGAACGAACCAGACCACCCAACTTAAATATGTACGGATGTGGCTTCAGGAGTGTAATTCCAATTTTTACCACGCGACAAATCACAGCACATCCCAGTTGTACACAATGGATGGCTTCCTTTCATGCCATCCATTGTGTTGCTAGCTGTGATTGGTCAATTTGATCACATGGTACAGACAGGGCCAATCACAGCCCATCTGTACCATGTGATTAGCTTTGAACAATCACAGCTTATCACAACAAAAAAGACTGAATCAATCAGTTTCATTCAGTAAAATGCTTGCTTATAGCAATGTAATTCACTGCTATAAGCAAACATAATGTGTAAAGAAAAAAAAAAATCCCGATCACTTCCCCAGAGTAGTACAATGTTACTATGGTAGCATTATATTGTTCTGGTCAGCGTATGTTAAAAAAAATCGTATATATATATATACGGTATATAAAACAATTAAAAAAAATTATGATTTTTTTTTTTTTGTACTGTCACCAGTCAGTGTCCTGATCACTGCCACACCAGTTATATGATGACACTGTACTGCACTGGTGACAGTATGTAAGAAAAAAAAAAAAAAAACAATTGTGTAATTTTCCAAACAATTATGACAAAAAAATGACAACTTAAAAAAACTTGCCACGCCTCTTACTAAATACTTTGGACTGTCTACTTTCCAAAAAGGGGTCATTTGGGAGATAACTGTACTGTTCTGGCATTTTAGGGCCTCAAAAAATTTGATTGGCCGTCGGTACATCAGGATTGATAGATTATCTATATAATAGATATATATATATATATATATATATATAGATAGATCTATATCTATATATCTCTTTATATCTCTATATATATATATATATATATATATATATATATATATATATATATATATATATATATATATATATATATATATATATATATACCATCGTTTTTGGACTCTATAACTTTCCTACAGACTAAATAATATACACTGATTTGGATTATTTTCACCAAAGAAATGTAGCAGAATACATTTTGGGCTAAATTTATGAATGAAACAATTATTTATTTGCAAAATTTTATAACAAAAACGAAGAAAAAAAAATGCAGTGGTGATCAAATACCACCAAAAGAAAGCACTATTTGTGTACAAAAATCACATAAATTAAATTTATGTACAGCGTTGCGTGACCGCTCAATTGTTAGCTAAAGTAACGCAGTGCCGTACCGCAAAAAAATGGCCTGGACACGAAGGGGGGTTAAATCTTCCGGAGGTCAAGTGGTTTAAAGTGCATGCCATAATGGAATTGCATCAAAAACACATGAAAATGCTACATGTGTTTTTGGTGCTGTTTTCCTGCATGACAGCAGACACCTCCTCCTAGCAACATTAACATATTAAACAAAAAAAACACAAAGCGCAGTAAAAACACAGAAAGAAATTCAAAACACGTAGGAAAAAAAACGAGTCTCAAAAATGCATCAACTGCACATGCATAGATGTCAACCTAGACTAATGCCGCGTACACACGGTCGGAATTCTCGTCGGAAAAAGCTCTGATGGTTTTCCTGTCGGAATTCCGACGGAATTTCGCTCAAACTGTCTTGCCTACACACGGTCACACCAAATTCCGACGGTCAGTAACACAGCGGCATAAAAAACATTCAACAGCACTATAAAAGGGAAGTTTAATGCTCGCGTCAAATTGTTTCCGAGCATGTGTCGGAATTTTGCGTGTCGGAATTGCAGGACAGGAAGTGAATGGAAGGTTCAGGACAGGAAGTGAAGGCCCAGGACAGGAAGTGAATGGAAGGTTCGGGACAGGAAGTGAATGGAAGGTCCGTGACAAGAAGTGAATGGAAGGTTCAGGACAGGAAGCAAAGGGAAGGTCCAGGACAGGAAGTGAATGGAACTTTCAGGACAGGAAGTGAAGGACCAGGACAGGAAGTGAATGGAAGGTTCGGGACAGGAAGTGAATGGAAGGTTCAGGACAGGAAGCGAAGGGAAGGTCCAGGACAGGAAGTGAATGGAAGGTTCAGGACAGGAAGTGAATGAAAGGTTCAGGAAAGGAAGTGAAGAGAAGGTCCAGGACAAGAAGTGAATGGAAGGTTCAGGACAGGGAGTGAATAGAAGGTCCAGGAAAGGAAAAGAAGGGAAGGTTCAGAACAGGAAGTGAATGGAACTTTCAGGACAGGAAGTGAAGGGAAGGTCCAGGACAGGAAGCGAATGGAAGGTTCAGGACAGGAAGTGAATGGAAGGTTCAGGATAGGAAGTGAATGGAAGGTCCAGGACAGAAAGTGAATGGAAGGTTCAGGACAGAAAGTGAATGGAAGGTTCAGGACAGAAAGTGAATGGAAGGTCCGGGACAGGAAGTGAATGGAAGGTTCAAGACAGGAAGCGAAGGGAAGGTCCAGGACAGGAAGCGAAGGGAAGGTCCAGGACAGGAAGTGAATGGAAGGTTCAGGACAGGGAGTGAATGGAAGGTCCAGGACAGGAAGCGAATGGAAGGTTCAGGACAGGAAGTGAATGGAAGGTTCAGGACAGGAAGTGAATGGAAAGTCCAGGACAGGAAGTGAATGGAAAGTCCAGGACAGGAAGTGAATGGAAGGTTCAGGACAGGAAGTGAATGGGAAGTCCAGGACAGGAAGTGCAGGTCCAGGACAGGAAGTGAATGGAAGGTTCAGGACAGGAAGTTAATGGAGTTTCCAGGACAGGAAGTGAATGGAAGGTCCTGGGCAGGAAGTGAATGGAAGGTTCAAGACAGGAAGTGAATGGAAGGTTCAAGACAGGAAGTGAATGGAAGGTCCAGGACAGGAAGTGAATGGAAGGTCCAGGACAGGAAGTGAATGGAAGGTTCAGGACAGGAAGTGAAATGAAGGTCCAGGACAGGAAGTGAATCAATGGTCCAGGACAGGAAGTGAATGGATAGTCCAGGACAGGAAGTGAATGGAGGGTCCAGGGCAGGAAGTGAATGGAAGGTTCAAGACAGGAAGTGACTGGAAGGTTCAAGACAGGAAGTGAATGAAAGGTTCAGGACAGGAAGTTAATGGAAGGTTCCGCACAGGAAGTGAATGGAATGTCCTGGGCAGGAAGTGAATGGAAGTTTCAGGACAAAAAGTGAATGGAAGGTCCAGGACAGGAAGTGAATGGAAGGTCCAGGACAGGAAGTGAATGGAAGGTCCAGGACAGGAAGTGAATGGAATGTCCAGGACAGGAAGTGAATGGAAGGTTCAGGACAGGACGTAAATGGAAGGTCCTGGATGGGAAGTGAATGGAATGTCCAGGACAGGAAGTTAATGGAAGGTCCAGGAAAGGAAGTGAAGGGAAGGTCCAGGAAAGGAAGTGAAGGGAAGGTCCAGGACAGGAAGTGAATGGAGGGTTCAGGACAGGGAGTGAATGGAAGGTCCAGGACAGGAAGCGAATGGAAGGTTCAGGACAGGAAGTGAATGGAAGGTTCAGGACAGGAAGTGAATGGAAAGTCCAGGACAGGAAGTGAATGGAAAGTCCAGGACAGGAAGTGAATGGAAGGTTCAGGACAGGAAGTGAATGGGAAGTCCAGGACAGGAAGTGCAGGTCCAGGACAGGAAGTGAATGGAAGGTTCAGGACAGGAAGTTAATGGAGTTTCCAGGACAGGAAGTGAATGGAAGGTCCTGGGCAGGAAGTGAATGGAAGGTTCAAGACAGGAAGTGAATGGAAGGTTCAAGACAGGAAGTGAATGGAAGGTCCAGGACAGGAAGTGAATGGAAGGTCCAGGACAGGAAGTGAATGGAAGGTTCAGGACAGGAAGTGAAATGAAGGTCCAGGACAGGAAGTGAATCAATGGTCCAGGACAGGAAGTGAATGGATAGTCCAGGACAGGAAGTGAATGGAGGGTCCAGGGCAGGAAGTGAATGGAAGGTTCAAGACAGGAAGTGACTGGAAGGTTCAAGACAGGAAGTGAATGAAAGGTTCAGGACAGGAAGTTAATGGAAGGTTCCGCACAGGAAGTGAATGGAATGTCCTGGGCAGGAAGTGAATGGAAGTTTCAGGACAAAAAGTGAATGGAAGGTCCAGGACAGGAAGTGAATGGAAGGTCCAGGACAGGAAGTGAATGGAAGGTCCAGGACAGGAAGTGAATGGAATGTCCAGGACAGGAAGTGAATGGAAGGTTCAGGACAGGACGTAAATGGAAGGTCCTGGATGGGAAGTGAATGGAATGTCCAGGACAGGAAGTTAATGGAAGGTCCAGGAAAGGAAGTGAAGGGAAGGTCCAGGAAAGGAAGTGAAGGGAAGGTCCAGGAAAGGAAGTGAAGGGAAGGTCCAGGAAAGGAAGTGAATGGAAGGTCCAGGGCAGGAAGTGAAGGGAAGGTCCAGGAAAGGAAGTGAATGGAAGGTCCAGGAAAGGAAGTGAATGGAAGGTCTACGTCCAGGAGCATCTGTACGTATGCATGCATTTATTTACACAAGTGCCGGCATAAACCCACACCTGTGAGTATTGGGCGAGGAAATACGTCTAAATTTTACGATGTACGGTAACTGTATACATGAATCCTTACACAGATCCAGTGTAACTTTGTTGTGCTAAAAGATATTACTGGCACACTTTAACCACCTGATTACTTTGCACTTAAACCCCCCGTGACCAGACCAATTTTCAGCTTTTGGCGCTGACGCACTTTGAATGACAATTGCGCGGTCATACAACACTGTACCCAAATGAAATTTTTATCATTTTTTTCCCACAAATAGAGCTTTCTTTTGGTGGTATTTAATCACAGCTGGGTTTTTATTTTTTGCTAAACAAACAAAAAAAGATGGAAAATGTAAAAAAAAAAAAAAAAATCATGTTTAATAGTTTGTTATAAAATTTTGCAAACAGGTAATTTTTCTGCTTCATTGATATGCGCTGATGAGGCGGCACAGGTGGGCACTGATAGGCTGCACTGGTGGGCACTGATAGGCTGCACTGGTGGGCACTGATAGGCTGCACTGGTGGGCACTGATAAGTCGGTACTGATGGGGGACAGCAAAGATGGCACTGATGGGCACGGATGGGCACGGATGGGTGGCACGGATGGGTGGCACCGATGGGCACTGATGGATGACACTGATGGGTGGCACTGATGGGTGGCACTGATGGGCACTGGTAGGTGACACAGATGAGCACTGGCAGGTGACACAGATGTGCAGCACTGGCACTGTGGGCACTGAGAGATGGCAATGTGGGCACTGAGAGATGGCACATTGGGCACTGAGAGATGGCAGTGTGGGCACTTTAATGGGGCAAAGGTGGGGGCACTTTAATGGGGCAAAGGTGGGCATTGTATTGGGCACATCGCTGGCACATTGCAGTGAGAGGGACTGATGTCCCTCTCACTGCCGCCGATGATCGGCTTTTTTTTTTTTTCTCCTCGCGCTGTCAGCGCGAAGGGGAAAAAAAGCCGATTACCGGCTCTGTTATTATCACATGATCAGCTGTCATTGGCTGACAGCTGATCACGTGGTAAGGGGTCGGGATCGACCCCTTACTCGGATCTGTGATCCAGCAAGTCTCACAGACTCGCTGATCACAGAGCGCGCCGCGCGCGCGCCCTTCAGGGGGGGCGCAGGCAGCTCGTGCCCGGGACGACGTCAATAGACGTCGTCCCGGCACAATAGATCCGTGCTGTACCCGTCATTTGGCTATAGTGCGGGTCTATAGTGGTTAACAACTTCAATACTGGGCACTTTTACCCCCTTCCTGCCCAAGCAAATTTTCAGCTTTCAGCGTTGTCACACTTTGAATGACGGGCATGCAACACTGCACCTATATGAAATCTTTAGCATTTAATTACAACTGTGTTTTTTATTTTTTTGCTAAATAAACAAAAACAGTCTGAAAATGTTGGAAACAAAAATATTTTTCTTTCTTTCTGTTATAAAATTTTGCAACAATTTTTTCTTCATAAATTTTAGGCCAAACTGTATTCTGCTACATTTCTTTGGTGAAAAGAACCAAACTCAGTGTATATTATTTAGTATGTGGGAAGGTTCCACAGTCCACAAACTATGGTATACAGTATTTCACAAAAGTGAGTACACCCCTCACATTTTTGTAAATATTTTCTTCTATCTTTTTATGTGACAACACTGAAGAAATGACACTTGTCTACAATGTAAAGTAGTGAGTGTACAGCTTGTATAACAGCGTAAATTTGCCGTCCCCTCAAAATAACTCAACACACAGCCAATAATGGCTAAACCGCTGGCAACAAAAGTGAGTACACTCTTGAGTGAAAATGTCCAAATTGGGCCCAATTAGCCATTAGATTTTCCGGTGTCATGTGACTTGTTAGTTTTACAAGGTCTCAGCCAGCCAATGGAGTCATGAGTAAAGCCGTTATGGCTGAAACTCGTTGACATTTGTTGGCTGATTTGAGTAAGGCCATTATGGCTGAAACGCGTTGACATTTGTTGGCTATATTGAGTACGGCCATTATGGCTGAAACGCGTTGACGTTTGACGACTATATTTTACCGCTGTACCCATTAAATCTGACATCTTACTGCTATGTACCGCACTGTCGGCCTTTTCTGTGGATTCTGTACTATAGCATATGACCGTGCGAGGGTCGTGCTTACCCACACGGGAATGCACGGGTGTTCTGTGCATCCCTATCCGGTTCCCGACCGGTGCACGACGATATACGTCGGCAGAATGGCACAGACAGGCAGGAGGGCGTATATATAAGTCCCTCCTTAATGCCGTCCGTGAGGCCGGTCGCGGGTGCCGCGGACTCAATCGCCGTGGGGACACCCGCGATCGTCTCACGGGAAGGCTGAACGGGGAGATGCGGAAATACACAGCATCTCCCCGTTCTGCCTAGCAACTAGTGACGCCGATCTCTGCTCCCTGTGATTGGAGTAGAAATCAGCATTCACTAGCTGACAGCCATCCCCCCACAGTAAGAAACACACCCCTATGCATACTTAACCCCTACACTGCCCCCTTGTGGTTAACCCCTTCACTGCCAGTGTCATTTATACAGGAATCAATGCATTTAAATATCATTGATTGCTGTATAAATGACAATGGTCCCAAAAATGTGTCAAAAATGTCCAATGTGTCCGCCAAAATGTCGCAGTCACAATAAAAATCGCTGATCGCCGCCATTACTAATAAAAAAAAATGATTAATAAAAATGCTATAAAACTATCCCCTATATTGTAAACGCTATAACTTCTGCGCAAACCAATCAATAATCGCTTATTGCGATTTTTTTTACCGAAAATATGTAGAAGAATACGTATCGGCCTAAACTGAGGAAAATAAATGTTTTTTTATATATTTTTGGGGGATATTTATTATAGCAAAAAATAAAAAAGAATTGTTGCTCTTTTTTGTTTATAGCGCAAAAAATAAAAACCGCAGGGGCGATCAAATACCACCAAAAGAAAGCTCTATTTGTGGGAAAAAAAGGACGTCAATTTTGTTTGGGAGCCACGTCGCATGACTGCGCAATTGTTAGTTAAAGCGACGCAGTGCCGAATCGTAAAAAGGGGCCTGGTCCTTTGGCTGCAAATTGGTCCGGTCTGAAAGTGGCTATGCAGACAGTTCCATTCATGTCAAATGGGTGCAACGGCGGCACAGACAGAGTCACTGACAATTTGACATCAGTGCCAATGGGGGTGCACGGCCCTGAATGAACACTGTCTGCGTTCGGAGACCCACGAGCATACACAGTGTCAAATTGGGAGCGGCAGCTGTGTCCTTGCAGCCGCTGCACCCAATTTACATCAATGGGACTGTGGAACTGTCTGCATGGGGATGCAAGGAACGCCTGTGCATTCCATGGGGGTAAACAAGGCGTTCACACGGGTGTGGCCTCAGAGAGGTCACAGGAAGAGGATTTTCCCTCACCGCTTGCTCTGGTACCAACTACAAAAGTTTTTAGATCTATCCTTGCTGCCTGTGGGGACACAGATAGCAATAAAAACTTGAGAAAGGGTCCAATCAAAAATTGACATACGTTTTTAGAATTGTTTAAGGGATATCTGAACGCCAAATTTATTTTAGTCAGCCCCGAGCCTAACTGTCCCTACTACGATGTGTAGGGGTGGGGTGAACTTGAGATACTCCTACTTCTACAGAGGCACCATCCCGCAATGTTAGGTAACTATGTTTCAAAAAATATGTAGAACTAAATGGGACTTTAATTGTGCCTCTGAGAAGTATAAACAAATAGGATACAGTGTATGAAAAAATAAACAATTTTATTAATTATAAAAACAATTGAGAATACATTACAGTTTGTACGATAAATTTTGAATTCAGGGTGGGCAGATCCCCAATAATGAGCAAAAGTGTGGCCTACACGTTTCGCCGGACAGTGCCGCTTCGTCAGGGCCTTGAAGATAGCACAAAATGAGGTTGTGTGAATTCTACAAATAAAACATTCATTAATACTATATAAATCATATAATTATGTAAATACAAATGTATTAAATAAATAATATATAAAAAATGTTAATACATAGATTTCTGCCATTAATATAGACATATACAAAAATCTATGTATTAACATTTTTTAAATATTATATATTTAATTCAATTTTATTTGCATAATTAAATGATTTATATAGTATTAATGAATTTTTTTATTTGTAGAATTCACACAACGTCATTTTGTGCTATCTTCAAGGCCCTGACGAAGCGGCACTGTCCCCTAAAACGCGTAGGCCACACTTTTGCTCATTATTGGGGATCTGCACACCCTGAATTCAAAATTTATCGTACAAACTATAATGTATTCTCAATTGTTTTTATAATTTAAAAAATTGTTTATTTTTTTCATAAACTGTATCCTATTTGTTTATACGTCTCAGAGGCACAATTAAAGTCCCATTTAGTTTTACATATTTTTTGAAACATAGTTACTGAAACTGGTGTTGAGTTATTCACATTCAGGTAATTACAGAGGACAAGGGGGCACGTCTAGATTTAACCTCCACATACTGAAAGGCTTCTTCACAGTAAGAGCTGTAAAAATGTGGAATAGACTCCCTCAAGAACTGGTTCTGGGCAGCTCAGCCAATTGTTTTAAAGAAAGATCTGGATGCATTCCTATATGCACAAAATATAGCTGGATATCATCATTTTTAGGTAATAACACCAAGGGTAGTTGATCCAGAGACTATCCTATTGCCTCCGAGGGATCAGGAATTCCCCCCCCCCCCCACACTGAAGCTTTATGGGGTTTTATTTTGCCTTCCTCTGGATCAACTCTGGGTTTTGGGTTCTGTATATGGAGGACTCCTATTAACAGTTACTGGTAATAACACCAGAAACTGTTGATCCAGGGAATATCTGATTGCTTTCAGAGGATCAGGAATTATACCCCCCCCCCCCCCCCGTGTAGCAAATTGAACCCTGCTTTATGGGGTTTTTGTTAGTCACCCTCCTCTGGATGAACTGTGGGTATAGGGTTCTGTATATGGAGTTTTTTTATTTTCTATTATCAATTATAGATAATAACACCAGAGATTGTTGATCCAAGGAATATCTGATTGCTTTCAGAGGATCAGGAAGGAATGTTTTTTTCCCCATTGGAAAAAATTGAACCATGCTTTATAGGGGGTTTATTTTACCTTTTCTGGATCAACTGCAGGTATAGGGTCCTGCATGTTAAAGCTTTCTATTTATTTTTTCTATTGGTTGAAGCAGATGGACTTATAGGGGTTAATTTATTAAAACTGGAGCGTGCAAAATCTGATGCAGCTGTGCATGGTAGCCAATCAGCTTTGTCAAAGCTTCACTGAACAAGCTGAAGTTAGAAGCTGATTGGCTACCATGCACAGCTGAATCAACCCCACAAGGTGAGATTTACTCAAACTGGTGCACACACAATTGGGTGCAGCTCTGCATAGTAACCAATCAGCTTCCAGGTTTTATTGTCAAAGCTCAATTCAACAAGCTGAAGTTAGAAGCTGATTGGCTACCATGCACAGCTGCACCAGTATTTGCCCCCTCCAGTTTTTGTGAATCAACCCTATATGGTGGTATTTACTAAAACTGGTGCACACACAATTTGCTGCAGCTGTGCATAGTAACCAATCAGCTTCCAGGTTTTATTGTCAAGGCTTAATTGAACAAGTTGATTGGTTACTATGCACAGCTGCACCAGATTTTGCACCCTCCAGCTTTCATGAATCAACCCCATAGGGTGAGATTTACTCAAACTGGTGTACACACACAATTGGGTGCAGCTCTGCATAGTAACCAATCAGCTTCCAGGTTTTATTGTCAAAGCTCAATTCAACAAGCTGAAGTTAGAAGCTGATTGGCTACTATACACAGCTGCACCAGATTCTGCACTCTCCAGTTTTAGTGAATCTACCCCACAAGGTGAGATTTACTCAAACTGGTGCACACACAATTGGGTGCAGCTCTGCATTGTAACCAATCAGCTTCCAGGTTTTATTGTCAAGGTTTAATTGAACAAGCTGATTGGTTTCTATGCACAGCTGCACCAGATTTTGCAACCTCCAGATTTAGTGAATCAACTCCACAAAGTGAGATTTACTCAAACTGGTGCACACACAATTCGGTGCAACTCTGCATAGTAACCAATCAGCTTCCAGGTTTTATTGTCAAAGCTCAATTCAACAAGATGAAGTTAGAAGCTGATTGGTTACTATGCACAGCTGCACCAGATTCTGCACTCTCCAGTTTTAGTGAATCTACCCCACAAGGTGAGATTTACTCAAACTGGTGCACACACACAATTGGGTGCAGCTCTGCATAGTAACCAATCAGCTTCCAGGTTTTATTGTCAAAGCTCAATTCAACAAGATGAAGTTAGAAGCTGATTGGCTACTATACACAGCTGCACCAGATTTTGCACCCTCCAGATTTAGTGAATCAACCCCATAGGGTGAGATTTACTCAAACTGGTGCACACACACAATTGGGTGCATCTGTGCATTGTAACCAATCAGCTTCCAGGTTTTATTGTCAAGGTTTAATTGAACAAGCTGATTGGTTTCTATGCACAGCTGCACCAGATTTTGCAACCTCCAGATTTAGTGAATCAACTCCACAAAGTGAGATTTACTCAAACTGGTGCACACACAATTCGGTGCAACTCTGCATAGTAACCAATCAGCTTCCAGGTTTTATTGTCAAAGCTCAATTCAACAAGCTGAATTTAGAAGCTGATTGGTTACTATACACAGCTGCACCAGATTTTGCACCCTCCAGTTTTAGTGAATAGACCCCACACAAGGTGAGATTTACTCAAACTGGTGCACACACAATTGGGATTCTCTGTGCATCAGTTTTAGTAAATCCACCCCATATTATGTATTCTTTTTTTCAACCTAACTATGTAACAAAGATGAAAGATGATTATACACAAAGGGCGTACATTGTACTCTTTAAATTCATCATGCAAAATATTTTTTTTTTTCAAAAATAGGTATTTTTCTTTCATTTCATTTTTTTTTTTTATTAAAGAAGGCCAAGAGCTTGCTCTTTTCTACCATCTGCTAAGAGACATCAATGAATAGGTAAGACATTTTTTTTAGCAGCCAGTAACAATGTAGCTCTTGTAGAATAAAAAAAAAAAAAAAAAAAAGACCAGCATGCTTTGCTATCTAAACCAGCAGGGCAGCCCTGGGACCCACAGTATCTACACAAATGGAGAACAAAGAGTTGATAGAATATTTGTGTTTTTGATACATGTTATCAGCTTAATTTAGGATTTATATGCATTTTCCATAAATCAAGACTAAACATTGTAGCAATCCACACAGATGTAGAAAAATGACAGCATTACCTTCATTTTTTTTGGAGGGGGGTTGGGGGTGGGGGGGTCTATTCAAAGCCTTACAAGATGCTCCTCTCCCCACATCTAACCGGACACAATGCAGAACGACGGGAACACAATGCAACACTGCGGCAGAGCCATCCTGTTTCCCATTGTCTTCTCCCGCACAGTCCCTCTCCTTTTTGCACAGTACAACCGCTAGCAACACAACAGAGCCTCAGACTGAAGTACCATCCCAACGAGAGGAGGGAATATACTGCAGGAATATATCCCAGCATTCCTCGGGGCCCTTCAGCTCCCAGCATGCAAATGGACCGCCAGAGCCTTAACCCTTCCATGCCCGCTCCCCTTGCTCTGAAGCTTTTTCTTTTTAACAACACACCACACTGCCAAAATAAACAACCGATTTTTTTATATTTTTTTAAATTTGAAATTGACCAAATTTGAAAAAAAATAATTTTAAAATATAAATATTTGCACATGGATTAGCAAGCTCATGGCATGTGCTTAGAAAATTCTGTAGGTCATGCATTTATAAGATATACATTTCTATTTTTATAAAAATGATACTAAACTAGAAAAAAGGGGTAATAATTCATGTCAATTCACGTCCTCAAAATGACATCAATAAATAACAAAATCGAGCCAATCCTTAAGGTATCAAAAATATAACCAAAATTATAACCATTTGGACTGTTGGTTATATTTTTGATACCTTAAAAGTCCTATAAATTGGTTTCGTTTTTTTTTATTATTTTTTTTAATTCTTTATTTAAAGATGTGACACAGATATAAACCATAAGATAACTTCACATTACATATAAACATTGCACATAGACTGTGGTAAGCGCAACAAGCACATCAACTATACGAAATAAATATATTTTCTATTGTATAGTTCGTTCATCCATGTATTAAATCAATTTTTTTTCTTTTCAGATTTCTATTTTGACTGTCAAAAACAGTAATTGGCTAAATCACATTTTTTTTATTTATTCTTTTATTTAGTACATTGCACAATTACAATACAGGTGCCTGTATTGTAATTGTGCAATGTACTAAATAAAACAATAAATAAAAAAAATTTAGCCAATTACTGTTTTCCAGACATAAATTTTTGAAAGTTAATTCACAGTAATTATGTGAGACCAGACATTGAGGGTGACTTACTAGAACTGGAGCATGCAAAATCTGGTGTAGCTGTGCGTGGGAGCCAATCAGCTTCTAACTTCACCTTGTTCGATTAAGCTCTGATAATAAAACCTGGAAGCTGATTGGTTTCTAAGCACAGCTGCACCAGATTTTGCACTCTCTAGTTTTAGTAAATCAACCTCATTGGCTAAATCACATTTATCTCTGAGATCGTAGGAAGTGAAATATACAATATATGTTGAACCACATTTATGGCACTGTATGGAACGCCAGAGCTGGCCTACTAAAGGAGTCATTTTCCCTTGAGACTCTGTGGAGGAGATTTACTAAACACTGGTGCACACGGAATCTGGTGCATAGTAACCAATCAGCTTCTAACGTCAGCTTGTTCAAAAAAAAAAAAAAAGCTTTGCCAATACAACCTGGAAGCTGATTGGTTACTTTGCACAGCTGCACCAGTTTTAGTAAATCCACTCTGTTTCAAATTCAAGAGGTGCAAAAAAAAATAAAATAAAAATACAATTCCACTGAACCTGATTTAAATCGACCAGGTTGGGGGTGATTTTTTTATTTTTTTTTAGTAAATAAGGCCCTGCACCAGTTTGTGAGAGTAGGGGGGGGGGGGGTATTTGCTATAAAATTCCTAACAAGAAAAGCTTTAACATTATTGTACCTTAAAAATACACTGAAAATGGTACAACGTCAAAAATTCAGACTAAATACATTTTTTAGACCCAGAATAAAAAAGAAAACACCAAAAATATCAAAAAAAATGTAATTGTGTACCCTATCTTCCATCATATGACAAAAATCTAAGGCCTACAGAAGCCTACCATAGCCAGTGATTGCAAGGCAAAATTGTTTTAACAGCATTTATTCTAACACAATTAAAAAAATAAACTAAAATGGCAATACAACAACACAACAGGTTCACTTTTGGCCTACCCCTGGTCAAATATAAAATTTCTAGTGGTATTCATTTACTTATAGTTATTTGACCTCCAAAAAGTTCACCTTTAATAAAACGCCCTCGTTTTTACTCAATCTGCCCTTTCCACTTCATTCAAAAAATATTCAATAACACAACAGATTCATTTTTTGCCTACACCTTGTTATATAAAAACATTTCCACCAGTATTAATTTTTTAAACTTATTTGACCTAATAAAATACCCTCGTTTTTTTTTTTTTCTCAATCTACCCTTCCCCCTCCGTACAAAATTCTTCATTGGCACAACAGATTCATTTTTAGCCTACGCCTGGTTATATAAAACATTTCCACCGGTATTCATTTTTTTTTTCAACTTATTTGACCTCCAAAAAAATTCACATTTAATAAAATACCCTTGTTTTTTTTTTTCTCAATCTACCCTTTCCCCTTCATAAAAAAAAATCCTTCATTGGCACAACAGATTTATTTTTAGCCTACGCCTGGTTATATAAAACATTTCCACCAGTATCCATTTTTTTCAACATATTTGACCTCCAAAAAAGTTCACATTTAATAAAATACCCTATTTTTTTTTTCTCAATCTACCCTTTCCTCTCCGTACAAAATTCTTCATTGGCACAACAGATTTATTTTTAGCCTACGCCTGGTTACCTAAAACATTTCCACCAGTATCCATTTTAATTTTTTACTTATTTAACCTCCAAGAAGTTCACATCTCATTCATTAAAACGCCCTCTTTTTTATTTATTTTTCTCAATCTACCCTTCCCCCCTTCGTACAAAATTATTCAATGGGAAACAGAAGCAGAATTCAGCCAACCATTTGGAACTAATGTTGCTAAGTATAAACAGAAGCACGCTTGACCTACATATGAGAATAGGCATAGGTAAAGAGGCATTTATTACAATCTAATTGTTTTCTCACACAAAATGTTACAGCAAATGTTGTCTCGGTATTTTTTTTTTTTCCCCCCCATTACCCTTCATAAAATCTTTATTTATTTTTTTGCACTGATATATTTACAAAAATTCTTATTATGCCAGCTTGGCACAACTGTGTGCGTGTAAATGCTTCTCTTGCTCATCGTTGTAAATAAATAAATAAAAAAATAATGGATTATAGGCCTGCAAAATCATTTTTTGAATCTCAATTTTTTTATTCTGTATCTAGAGAGGTCCAGACGTAAAGTGAAAGATGTAGTCAATTTATTGTTTGCACCCTAGAGCGTGTTCACTTCAAAATAATGTTCAGGAGAATTTTAAAAAACGATAGGTGAAATTTTCACGTTAACCTGATTATATGAATAAAGCAGAAGACATACGTTGACATATATATATATGGGTTTGTAAAAGTATATATATATATATATATATATATATATATATATATATATATATATATATATATATATATATATATATATATATATATATTTATATATTTTATTTTTCATTTTAATGAGTTTCTACTTTCAAATGTTTACAATTTTCTAAACTATACATACAGGGACATTTTTTTTTTTACATTTTTAAGTATGGCACACATATTTTTTAAGTATATTTTTAAATATAGCATGGCATACATACAAGGAGATTTTTTTTTCTTTTTTAAGTATGGCACACACATTTTTTAAGTATATTTTTAAATATAGCATAGCATGCATACAAGGAGATGTTTTTATTCCAAGTATGGCACACACGTTCTCTTTTTTAAGTATGGCACACACATTTTTTACATATATTTTTAAATATAGCATAGCATACATACAAGGAGATGTTTTTATTGCAAGTATGGCACACATGTTCTCTTTTTTAAGTATGGCACACACATTTTTTAAGTATATTTTTAAAAATAGAATAGCATACATACAAGGAGATTTTTTTTTCTTTTTTTAGTATGGCACACACATTTTTTAAGTATATTTTAAAATATAGCATAGCATACATACAAGGAGATGTTTTTTTTCTTTTTTAAGTATGGCACACAATTTTTTTAAGCATATTTTTAAATATAGCATAGCCTACATACAAGGAGATTTGTTTTTCTTTTTTAAGTATGGCACGCACGTTTTTTAAGTATATTTTTAAATATAGCATAGCATACATACAAAGAGTTTTTTTCTTCTCTTTTTAAGTATGGCACACACATTTTTTAAGTATATTTTTAAATATAGCATACATACAAGGAGATTGTTTTTTTCTTTTTTAAGTATGGCACACACATTTTGTAAGTATATTTTTAAATATAGCATAGCATACATACAAGGAGATTGTTTTTTTATTTTTTAAGTATGGCACACGCATTTTTTAAGTATATTTTTAAATACTGTATAGCATAGCATACATACAAGGATATGTTTTTTTTTATTTTTTAAGTATGGCACACGCATTTTTTTAAGTATATTTTTAAATATAGCATAGCATACATACAAGGGGATGTTTTTTTATTTTTTAAGTATGGCACACACATTTTTTAAGTATATTTTTAAATATATCATAGCATACATAAAAGGGTTTTTTGTTTTTTCTCTTTTTAAGCATGGCACACACATTTTTTTAAGTATATTTTAAAATATAGCATAGCATACATACAAGGAGATGTTTTTTTTATTTTTTAAGTATGGCACACACAATTTTTTAAGTATAATTTTAAATATAGCATAGCATACATACAAGGAGATTTATTTTTTATTTTTTAAGTATGGCACACGCATTTTTTAAGTATATTTTTAAATACTGTATAGCATAGCATACATACAAGGATATTTTTTTTTTTTTCTTTTTTAAGTATGACACACACATTTTTTTTTAAGTATATTATTTATGTATATTCATAAATCACAGAAAAAAAAATATATGCACCATATATACACAGGCTAGGTTAAAGATAACATGTAACCTATGCAGTATACACAGACATGCAACAAATGATGCATTACATAGGGTGACATAGTTTCACAGGATCTGTCAGTGTCTGTATACTGTTACTACATAAAATTACAGACAACCTGGGCATTGCCATGTCATTTTTTCGGCAGCATGTGGGCACAGAGCAGAATCTACAGGTCTCATGCCATGCAGCTGACAGGTTTCCTTTTGCAAAAAAAAGCTATAGACAATAAAAAAGGGACCAAAGCTACTCAATTTTTCCTGATTACCAGTCAGTTGCTCGGTACATTTAAAAAATGAACAACATTTTTGGAACATTTGCGCCCGTTTGACATTTTTCGTTTGACCGATTTGCTTTGAGCTAGTGTACTATGATTTTTGCCTCGGGAGACTCTTATATGTATTTGCCGCCAGTTACAGGTGATACATATGAATTTTGACAATTAAAAAAACGGGTTATACGTCTGCCTGATGCTACAACAGCTTCAATTTTTTAAAGATAATGGCATTAGATCAAAATCTCAAGCTGAATTCCTACACAGTCTACCTACGTTATTAAAATGATGTACTTTGAGCATAGGTCAAATAAAATATATTGGTCATTTATACCTACAAGTGTGAATTTTTTTATTTTATCGAAGGCCTAATCCTTTAAAATGGGCTAATGGTTTGAGATTGCCATCTCAAAATAGCGCACCCGCACATTCCGAAACTGCGT
>CM053034.1:206937479-206997479 GCA_028564925.1 Lithobates sylvaticus | reverse complement strand
GATATATATATATGTATATATTACCTGCAAAAGTGTTGCCCATGATTTTACCTATCTACACATTTATGTATATATATATATATATATATATATATATATATATATATATATATACACACACACATATATATATATAGTGATATAGATATCTATCTATCTATCTATCTATCTATCTATCTATCTATCTATCTATATATATATATATATAACCTGCAAAAGTGTTGCCCAGGATTTTACCTATCTACACATATATATGTATATATAGTATATACTGTGTATATATATATATATATATATATATATATATATATATATTTATTACCTGCAAAAGTGTTGCCCAGGATGTATAGTTTTGGGACTTTTGAGTTTAATAATGGGCACAAACGCATATACTGTATACTTAAGCTTTTAACTGTCCAGGTTTGATTAGTAAACCTTAATTTGTGTTAACCAGGATTATATTCTATATTATGAAAATGTTAAAATATATCCATATAGCTGTATCTGCTTTGGTCTGCTTTGCTTGGGGTAAACTACAGATTCTGATCAAACTGGCTACATGCTGGCTATTAACATATTTTCCATGTATTCTGTATACATAGAGACTGATAACAACGTAATATATTTTTATTTACCTATAAAAAAAAAACAAATTTTTTAGATATTTAAAATGCTTGTTTCTTCAAAAAAAAAGAAAAGGCTTTGTTTCCTGTTATAAATCTATCTATTCAAAAAATATTGTATCTATGTATCTATTCAAAACTCTTTTACCTGTTATTAGCCTTGTTATTCATACAATTTCCTACTGATAAAATTTTGGTTAGTATTTATGTAAGCTCTCTTAGGTATTTCAGATACTTTTTACCTTATAGACTTTGCATGGTATGAAAAAAGGGCCTTCCTTATGTCATCGTACCTCTTCAATGTAGGGCTTTTTCCATTTTTTTTTTTTTAACAGAAAAATTTCTTTTTCCTATTTAAAGTAAATCTGTCATATTATTATATTATTATTATACAGAATTTATATAGCGCCAACAGTTTGCGCAGCGCTGTACAATATAAAATGGAGATATGTCATATATGGAGATATGTCATATGGAGACAAAATAAAAGTGATATTGGACAGCTTAAAAAACTTCAGATATCATTTTTTTTTAATTATTGCTGCCATTGTCAAGTAATCAGCAGTGTAAAATCAGCATTCTATCCTTGTAATCGGACCTCTAAAACTTTTTAGAGAGAGCGGCCAATCAGCTGCCTAAAAACGCCTCTTAGTCGTATCTGTCAGCGCTGCTCTTTTGACACATGGCCGCACTGGATAATAACTATATTAATGGCTCATGGTGTCAGCCCTGACACGGACTCGCCCAGCATTATCAAAAATAATTGGAAAATTTGGGGAAATACACTTTGCTTAATATATACCGTATTTACATAATGTAAGGGCGTGGCAAGGATTGCAAACTGTGAAATAATAATTTAACTTTTTGACATTTTTTTTTTTACAATTAATTTATTTATTCAAAGAACATGGTACTTTTTTTTTTACATTTTACTAATTATAGTATAATAATAATAATATTAATAATACTGTGATAATGTATGGGCCAATGTATTTTATGACACAGGGTTCATTGATCGGCTTGATGTGTGTCTATCTCTCTGAAGCTCATACAGGGTGATACATTTTGGAGATCTGCTGTAAGTGACCATCCGAGGAATAGGAGACACCTGTGACACCTGTGAGACACCCGGAAGCCCGTGATAATCCTTGGCACCTGGACATCTCCAGTGGGATCTGTGATCCAATTCGTGTTGTCTGACCCCCCCCTTAATAAGGGGGGTCACCGGGGATCTGGTAAGCCTCCATCTTACATTGGTGATTAGAGGTGACGGGTTCTACGTGGTCAAATGGAATGATTTTAATTATCAAGTCACATTATACTTCAAATATTTTTTGATATATATATATATGGACACTATATTTACACATGAACTTCATGTATGTTGATTGTTTTTTCACTACATTTTTTTCACCCTTTTCCACTATATTTTTTTCAAGGCATATCTTCACAGATTTTGTGGTTCATATTTATATTTTGTGCATCTAATTGACATTTAATTTTGCACATTTTCAATCACTTTAATATTTATCAGTATTTATAGTTAGAGCTCTGCACTTTTTTTTTTTTCTTAATGTATTTTATGAATTTTATTTTTAGATGACTATAAATAAAAGCATAAGAAAGTATAATGACGGTGGATGTTTTGGCATATACGAGGAGAGTCCCATTCATTTCTGGTCTTCTATCCTCAATAAGAGAAATACAGGCATACCCCACTTTTAAGTACACAATGGGGTTTATTTACAAAAGCTGGAAAGTGCAAAATGAGGGTCACTTCTGCATAGAAACCAATGAGCTTCTAACCCCAGCGTGTTCAATTAAGCTTTGGTAATAAAACCTGGAAGCTGATTGGTTTCTATGCAGAAGTGACCCTCATTTCGCACTTTCCAGCTTTAGTAAATAAACCCCATTGTGTACTTAAAAGTGGGGTATGCCTGTAATTAGTAGGATGCAACGGTGTGATTTTGTAGGTATTACTAATTGAAAAATGGTCTCTTTAAAAAAAAAAAAAAAAAATCTGAAATATTTGGTCCAACTGAACACACACAAGCACCACAAAAACATCCCGATTAAAAAAACAAAGAAAAACTATTCCAAAAAAAGGTCTGTACCCATTAACTTAATGAAAAAGGCCACTTTATAAAGGTTTCTCTCTATTAATAAGACTCTATCTATCCAGGAAAGGGTGTCGTCTATTTAAAAAAAAAAAAAAAAAAAAGAATTATCCATTTAAAAAAATGATCTACTCACTAAAAAAGCCAAAATTTATTTTCTAGAATGTCCTGAAATTCTCTTTTCCTTACTTGTTTGAAAGCTGCTTCTTCGTGTATTTCAACCGCCACCTCTCAACTGCTAATTAATGTATTCATTTTTAATTAATTCTTATCAATAATAAATTTTACCTGAATGGCACGGGGTGGTGGTTTATCGGGTTGTGTGGTCAGGAGATGACTTGGTCAACTGGTTACATTTATACATCTATAATTACGTAGAAAGGTTATTTTCAAGGTGCCCTTTGTTTAGGTTATTGTTTTCAATGTAGATGGTTCATTCATAAAGCCTACATGTGTCTGCATATGTATATCGTAACCCATACAAATGTTTATGCATTCTTTTTTCTTTGGTGACTTAATGTCTTTTATTGAATATACTATTTTGTAATAAACTTCTGTTTTATATGATATAAGCATTGTTTTTGGTCACTCAAAAAGTCCCACCTACCAAAGGGGGGGTTCTGTGTTTTTCCTCATTTTCAATGTAGATGTGCCCTTTGTTCACTTAATATTCAAAGAGGTTTTATTGTTTTTCCCTAAATGAACACGGCATTCAGTACGAAGGATGGAGACCGAAAAGGGAATTTTGCTGTACAGCCATCTCCTAGCACAGGACTTCCGTTTCTCATCTAGGTATCGTCTCCAGTTACAGGCCCTTAAACCTGGGCATATAAAAAAAAGAGCATATAGAATAAATAAAATGCATAAGCTAAGGTCACCTTCACATGGTAAAATGGTCAAAAGTTCCAAAAATTAGGCAGCTAAAGTTCTATGGCAATCTGCCAGGGGCAGACTGACCATTCGACTACTCGGGCACTTCCCGAGGGCCCCTGGGCCACTAGGGGGCCCCATCAGGGTTGCCAGCCTCAGTAAAACCAGGAACAGTATGTAAAAATCTGTGTTTTTTTGACATCTGTTTCTGAAATGTCCCTTACCGACATTCTTTTGGTCTAAAAATCCCAAGATTGTAGCTGCCCCGCCTCTCCAGTACCTTCTCAGCCAATAGAAACATGTCTGTGTATACTGTGTGTACATGTATGTGTATAATGTGTGATTGTATACTGTGTGTGTGTATACTGTGTGGCTCCATAATCTCTGATTGCCTGGGGGCCCCATAATCTCCTATTGCCCAGGGGCCCCATGAGTTGTCAGTCCGCCCCTGGCCCCGCCCCCCCCCCCCCCACGTTCCCAAGACTCTGTGTTGGTCAGTTTCATTATATTTCACTATATTAGAAAGGCTTGAGATGCAGAGGAGCGGGGCAGGTCCAATCTTAAAGTTTGAAGCAAAAGTCCAGATCTGCATTGAACTTTAGCTGCCTATAGCTCTGGATCGAGTGACTTTGCTTTCCTAGTTTTATGAGTATTCCAGGTTGGTGACGAGTTCAATTAATGGATTCCTGTAATATAATTTAAATGCTATGTCACCCTACTGCTTGCTTGGAATTGCAGGGGGTATTTCCAACCCTGATCATAGAGGATTTGTAATCAAGCTGATGACATCATCGCCATAGGCGTGCGCACAGGGTAAGCCGGATGTGCCCATTCACACCCTAATCACCCCATGTTCATTAGCATTATCCAGGGGTGGCACCAGGTGGTGTGCTTGGGGGTGCTAGTGGCCAGTGTAAATGCCCCCTGTATATTAAAGGCTAGGTTCAACTTTAAGAACATGTTACACCCATATTTATATGCTCCCAATCAACTGTCTCCCACCACCAGAGCCCCCTCTCTGTGACAGCAGGTGGCGTTCATGTGTGTTTGAGCTTTGGGGTGCACACCCTAATGCAGGGGGTCTCAAACTGGCGGCCCCTCCAGCGGTTGCAAAACTACAAGCCCCATCATGCTTCTGCCTGTGGGAGTCATGCTTGTAACTGTCAGCCTTGCAATGCCTCATGGGACTTGTAGTTTCGCAACAGCTGGAGGGCCGCCAGTTTGAGACCCCCTGGTCTAATGCAAAAGGCTGCACACACCTATGATCATCACTCTGGATCCACCAATCTCTTCTGGGCTCCTGCATGGTCTCCTCCCAAATTTACCACTTTGTGCCCTCTCATAGCCCCATCCCCACCCCCAACATTTGCTGTCTCATATTTTGCTCCTCCATGCCCCTTTGCGGGTGCCTATTGCCAAAGACAGTTTGGTTGATGGTATCCCATCCAGAAGCTGCACACGATCCGTAAGGAAGAACTGATAAGAAAATAATATAGAAAGACTTTCGCATAGCTATAACATTTCCAGAGCCAATGGAGTCGATTTACTAAAACTGGCGAGAGTGCAAAATCTGGCGCAGCTGTGCATGGTAGCCAATCAGCTTCTAACGTCAGCTTCTTCAATTAAGCTTTGACAACATTGACTGGCTACCATGCACAGCATGCACCAGATTTTGCACGCTCCAGTTTTAATAAATCGACCTGACACTGTTCACTTTACAATGGAAATTGCACTTTGTAGTGTTCAACTTTGCCCCAGAGCTTAGTAAATTTGGTGAAACTCTGTTTAATTTCATCATCCAATAAAAAAAAGCAGAGCCCATAATTAAAATGTTTATTAGCTTTTTTTTTATTATTATTATTTCCCATGCACTTGACTGGCTATTCTATGCAAAGTGAATTTTCGCTAAATTCACTAAGCTCTGAGGGGAAAATTTATTTGCAATGGAAATTGCACCTTGTAATGTGCAACTTTTCCTCAGAGCTTAGTAAATTCAGTGAAACTCTGTTTAATTTCATCATCCAACCATGTGCAGGCATAAAAAAAGCAGAGCCCTTTCTTGTTAAAAAAAAAAAAAAAAAAAAAGCCGAGCCCATAATAAAATTATTTAAAAGCTTTTTCTTTTTTTCTTTCTTTTTATTTCCCATGCACTTGATGGGCTATTCTATCCAAAGTGACATTTTGCTACATTCACTAGAGGACAATGAATTCCTTTGCAATATGCAACTTCCTTTTCAAGGTGAACAGCCCGTTTGCCTTTAGTAAAAAAAAAACTCAGTATGAGATGTATAAAGTTTACTGCACATAGATATAGGGGTCGATTTGCTAAACTAATAAGATGTAACTAGTGCAAATATCTAACATTTAACCCTACGGATGCTGCATGGAGACCAGCTAGTGTTATCCTAATTATAGGGTGCATGGGGGTTTATTTACTAAAACTGGAGAGTGCAAAATCTGGTGCAGCTGAGCATGGTAGCCAATCAGCTTCTCACTACAGCTTGTTCAATTAAGCTTTGACAATAAAACCTGGAAGCTGATTGGCTCCCATGCACAGCATGCACCAGATTTTGCACTCTCCAGTTTTAGTAAAGCAACCTGACACTGTTAACTTTACAGTGGAAATTGCACCTTGAAAAGAGCAACTTTCCCCAGAGCTTAGTAAATTCTGCAAAACTCTGTTTAATTCTCTTGTCCAATCATGTGCAGGCAAAAAAAAAAAAAGCCGAGCCCCTTATAAAATGATTTATTAGGTGTCATTTAAGAGGAGAATGACACCTAATAAGACCACAGGACCTAAGCACGGTAGACTCTGGAGGTTTGAGGATAAACTGCCCAAGCCCATTATAAAATCATTCAAAAGCTTTTTTTTTTTTTTATATCCCATGCTTTGACTGGCTATTCTATGCAAAGTGAATTTTCGCTACATTCACTAAGCTCTGGGGGAAAATTCCTTTGCAAAGTGCAATTTCCCTTTCAAAGTGAACAGCCTGCTTGCCTTTAGTAAATCAACCTCAGTATGAGATGTATAAAGCTTAGCAAACCATGCTGCACCTAGATACAGGGGTTGATTTACTGGAACTTTTCCACAGAGATTAGAAAATGTTACTTCCATCCTCCAATCATGTGCAGGCAAAAAAAAAAAAGCCAAGTCCATAATAAAATGATTTATAGTCCTTGGAAATTGCACTTTGTAATGTGCAACTTTGCTCCTGAGCTTAGTAAATTATGTGAAACTGTATTTACTTCCATCCTTCTATCAAGTGCAAGCAAAAAAAAAAAAAATGCCAAGCCCATAATAAAATAATTTATAGTCCTTGGAAATTGCACCTTGTAATGTGCAACATTGCCCCTGAGCTTAGTCAATTATGTGAAACTCTGTTTACTTCCATCCTCCAATCATGTGCAGGCAAAAAAAAAAAATGTTTTTCATAATATTATATATAATTAAAATATATATAAGCTTTTTTTTTTTATTCCCATGCACTTGATTGGCTACTCTATGCAAAGTGAAATTTCCCTACATTCACTAAACTAAACTAAATTCCTTTGCAATGTAACTTCCCTTTCAAAGTGAACAGCCCGTTTGCCTTTAGTAAATAAATCTCAGTATGAGATGTATAAAGCTTAGCAAACCATACTGCACCTAGATACAGGGGCTGATTTACTAAAACCGGAGAGTGCAACATCTGGTGTAGCTGTGCATGGGAGCCAATCAGCTTCTAACTTCAGCTTATTCAGTGAAGCTTTGACAAAGCTGATTGGCTACCATGCACAGCTGCACCAAATTTTGCACTCTCTAGTTTTAACAAATCAACCCGACACTGTTCATTTTAAAATGGAAATTGCACTTTGCAATGTGCAACTTTGCCCCTGAATTTAGTAAATTATGTGAAACTCTGTTTACTTCCATCATCCAATCATGTGCAGGCAAAAACAAAAAAAAGCAGAGACTATAATTAATAATATATATATTTTTTAAATTTCCCATGCACTTGACTTGCTACTCTATGCAAAGTGAAATTTCCCTACATTCTCTAAACTGTAAAAAAATTCCTTTGCAATGTGCAACTTCCCTTTCAAAGTGAACAGCCTGTTTGCCTTTAGTAAATCGACCTCAGTATGAGATGTATAAAGCTTAGCAAACCATACTTCACCTAGATACAGGGGCTGATTTACTGGAACTTTTCCACAGAGATTAGTAAATTGTATGAAACTCTGTTTACTTCCATCCTCCAATCATGTGCAAGCAAAAAAAAAATAAAAAAAAAAGCCAAGCCCATAATATAATTATTTATAGTCCTTTTTTTTTTATTTCCCATGCACTTGATTGGCTACTCAAAGTGAAATTTCCCTACATTCACTAAACTAAATTCCTTTGCGATGTATTTCCCTTTCAAAGTGAACAGCCCTTTAGTAAAGTAACCTCAGTATGAGATGTATAAAGATAAGCAAATCATATAGGGGGCTGATTTACTAAAACTGGAGAGTGCAAACTCTGGTGCAGCTGAGCACGGCAGCCAATCAGCTTCTAACTTCAGCTTCTTCAGTGAAGCTTTGACTATAAAACCTGGAAGCTGATTGGTTTTCTATGCAGAGCTGCACCAGAATTTGCACTCTCCGGTTTTAGTATTATGTTATATTGTAAAAAGCATATCCATACTTGTTAATATTATATAGTGTAGGCAATGATATATATGCAATGCTTTCATTAGCAGAACTACAACTCCTATCATTTAAAGGAAGGAACTTTATGCTGTAGTGCAAAGAGCCCCCCCCCCCCCCCCCCGGTCACAGATCCTATTATAATTTTGGTCCCCTCTTTGTTTCACTCTTTTATCCCTAATCTGTTGATTTGCGCCGATCACTAACAATATATGCCAGGCAGCAGCACGGGAAGCACAATAAAGCGGAGTCTTACCCCCATCATATCCTTTGTTCACCATCCTCGCTCACCGTCCTCATCAAAACTTCTCACCCCCCTTCCTTTTCTTGGAGTTCTTGAATGTTCTGCACGGCAGATACTCCACAACCGGAAAAAAAAAAAAACAACAAAAAAAACACACAAAGCAGATTTAAAATCAGATTAGACAATTACACATCTTACCGTTATTTTGTTTTCAATCTTTCTTTATTCATTTTTTTAAAACAATTATACAAATACTATATGTTAATACATATATATATGTTAATACATATATATTGTTATTTTAATGTATTCAACATTTATTGTATTGCAGCTTACCAAATCTTACATGTGATGGCTGCATTCGTTTTCTTTTTTTTTTTAATTTTCACTTAGTGATCTGGCCAGTAACACACCTCCTGTATTAGCGTGCCCCTACTTTGGATGAGGCACCTTTGGACACCTAGCTAGGGTCGGGGCAAGGGGTGGGCAGGAGGGGAGGCTGCCCTGAGAGCAATGGTTTATTGCAGGGATGGGGCGGCCCCGACCCTTAACCACAAAAGAAGGGAGGGGCACAGTTTGGCATCTTTGCCCTGGGCACTGGATGACCTTGTCCAAGCACTCAGCATTCCCATTCTGGGGGGGGGGGGGGGGGTGTTAGATGTTCTAGCAGATATAGATAACAAATTTGAAGCCATACTGCAGCAGCAGTTACAGTTTTTTTCTTCTTTTGGGATAAAGGTTTTACATGAATAAATAAAATCTGATCATATTAAGCACCCCTTGTCGGTGGAAAATGCTTTGTCTCAATACTTTAAACCAGGGGTCTCCAAAACTGCAGCCCTGGGGCCAGATGCAGCCCTTTCCTTGTCTTTATCCAGCCCTTGAGGCATCATTCCTCCCACTGACACCAATAATGGGGGACCACTCCTCCCACTAGAGGTGGAGAGAGATCGCTGTTCCTGATCACTAGGAACAGACGATCTGCCTCTCCTCCCCTGTCAGAACAGACGATCTGCCTCTCCTCCCCTGTCAGAACAGACGATCTGCCTCTCCTCCATGGTCAGAACAGAAGATCTGCCTCTCCTCCCCTGTCAGAACAGACGATCTGTCTCTCCTCCCCTGTCAGAACAGACGATCTGCCTCTCCTCCTCTGTCAGAACAGACGATCTGTCTCTCCTCCCCTGTCAGAACAGAAGATCTGCCTCTGCTCCCCTGTCAGAACAGACGATCTGTCTCTCCTCCCCTGTCAGAACAGACGATCTGTCTCTCCTCCCCTGTCAGAACAGACGATCTGCCTCTCCTCCCCTGTCAGAACAGACAATCTGTCTCTCCTCCCCTGTCAGAACAGACGATCTGCCTCTCCTCCCCTGTCAGAACAGACAATCTGCCTCTCCTCCCCTGTCAGAACAGACGATCTGCCTCTCCTCCCCTGTCAGAACAGAAGATCTGCCTCTCCTCCCCTGTCAGAACAGACGATCTGTCTCTCCTCCCCTGTCAGAACAGACGATCTGCCTCTCCTCCCCTGTCAGAACAGACAATCTGTCTCTCCTCCCCTGTCAGAACAGACGATTTGCCTCTCCTCCCCTGTCAGAACAGACGATCTGTCTCTCCTCCCCTGTCAGAACAGATGATCTGTCTCTCCTCCCCTGTCAGAACAGACGATCTGTCTCTCCTCCCCTGTCAGAACAGACGATCTGCCTCTCCTCCCCTGTCAGAACAGACGATCTGCCTCTCCTCCCCTGTCAGAACAGACAATCTGCCTCTCCTCCCCTGTCAGAACAGACGATATGCCTCTCCTCCCCTGTCAGAACAGACGATATGCCTCTCCTCCCCTGTCAGAACAGACGATCTGCCTCTCCTCCCCTGTCAGAACAGACGATCTGTCTCTCCTCCCCTGTCAGAACAGACGATCTGCCTCTCCTCCCCTGTCAGAACAGACGATCTGCCTCTCCTCCCCTGTCAGAACAGAGATCTGTCTGTTTACATTGACAGATCCCCGTTGTGACTCTCTGAGGAGCGATCGCGGATGGCCGGCGGACATAGCAGTTACGCGCATAGGCTCTGGCGTCGAGCTGCGAGCGCACGCCCCCTATAGCTTCTTAAAGCGGCTGACGTACAATGGTGGCGATTTGCGAAGTATCCCAAATGTTGGGTTTTTCCCGGAAAAGTAATAGAGGGAAATCTTCCAATGGGGACACTAGTTCTGGTGACCTGGGAGGTCCCCAAGGAATTCCCTTAATTTGCAGGGATTTCCTCTCACTTCCTGTTTGGCTGTGGGACAGGAAGTGAAAGGAAATCTCCGTAATGGGACACAGATGGCAAACATAGCCCTGGGCACCACAACACATCTAGTGGCACAATGATCAGCTCTTTTTTATCGATATAAAACCTTTATCCCAAAAGGAACAAACCCAATGCTGTAACTGATTATAAAGTGTGAGCTGGAGTTTGGCTTCAATTGGTTGGTGTACTTAAATCTGCTAATACATTTAACATTCCCCGTACGCCCCCCCCCCCCCCCCTCCACAGGCTGACAATGATGCTGACTACTGTGCCTCCTGTGCTCCTTCATCTAGAGTGTATGCATTCTAATACAGGAGGTGTGTTAGGGCAAGATCACAAGGTAAAAATAGAGGGGGTGGGGGGCTAAAAAAAGAAAACGAATGCAGCCACCACATCTAATGACTGATAAGCTGCAATATATTACATTTTTGGTTTTGGGGTTGATACAGCTTTAATAAATGTGAGAGGCAGTAAACCTTTTTTTTTGCTAAAGCTGTTATAGGATTACCTCCTATGTGCTCTCTAGTGCTAACTGCTGATATCAGAGTTTCTGCTGCCACGCCTTTATATAACGATTCCTGCAATTCCTGCAAAATCTATATGGATGTCAGGATACGGCTGGTGATATTTGTTATATATAAAAAGAAGTCTGGGGGACATGTCATTCAGGAAAACCTGGGGGGGATGTGAGTCAGGAAAACCTGGGGGGGTATGTCAGTCAGGAAAACCTGGGGGGGATGTCAGTCAGGAAAACCTGGGGGGGCATGTCAGTCAGGAAAACCTGGGGGGATGTTAGTCAGGAAAACCTGGGGGGCATGTCAGTCAGGAAAACCTGGGGGGGGGGGCATGTCAGTCAGGAAAACCTGGGGGGGGGCATGTCAGTCAGGAAAACCTGGAGGGGCATATCAGTCAGGAAAACCTGGGGGGATGTCAGTCAGGAAAACCTGGGGGGCATGTCAGTCAGGAAAACCTGGGGGGGGGCATGTCAGTCAGGAAAAACCTGGGGGGGGCATGTCAGTCAGGAAAACCTGGGGGAGATGTTAGTCAGGGAAAACCTGGGGGGCATGTCAGCCAGGAAAACTTGGGGGGATGTCAGTCAGGAAAATCTGGGGGGCACGTCAGTTAGGAAAACCTGGGGGGCATGTCAGTCAGGAAAACCTGGGGGATGTCATTCAGGAAAATCTGGGGGGGGGGGGCACGTCAGTTAGGAAAACCTGGGGGGCATGTCAGTCAGGAAAACCTGGGGGATGTCATTCAGGAAAATCTGGGGGGGCATGTCAGTCAGGAAAACCTGGGGGACATGTCATTTAGGAAAACCTGGGGGGGCATGTCAGTCAGGAAAACCTGGGGGGCATGTCAGTCTGGAAAACCTTGGGGGCATGTCAGTCTGGAAAACCTTAGGGGGCATGTCAGTCAGGAAAACCTGGGGGGCATGTCAGTCAGGAAAACATGGGGGGCATGTCAGTCAGGAAAACCTGGGGGGCATGTCAGTCAGGAAAACATGGGGGGCATGTCAGTCAGGAAAACCTGGGGGGCATGTCAGTCAGGAAAACCTGGTGGGGCATGTCAGTCAGGAAAACCTGGGGGGATTGTTAGTCAGGGAACCCTAAAGGGGGGCATGTCCGTCAGGGAAAACTTAGGGGGGCATGCAGGTCAGGAAAACCTGGGGGGGCATGTCAGTCAGGAAAACCTGGGGGGCATGTCAGTTAGGATAACCTGGGGGGCATGTTAGTCAGGAAAACCTGGGGGGCATGTCAGTCAGGAAAACCTGGGGGGGCATGTCAGTCAGGGAAACCTGGGGGATGTCATTCAGGAAAATCTGGGGGGGCATGTCAGTCAGGAAAACCTGGGGGGCATGTCAGTTAGGAAAACCTGGGGGGGCATGTCAGTCAGGAAAACCTGGGGGGGCATGTCAGTCAGGAAAACCTGGGGGGATGTCAGTTAGGAAAATCTGGGGGGCATGTCAGTTAGGAAAACCTGGGGGGCATGTCAGTCAGGAAAACCTGGTGGGCACGTCAGTTAGGAAAACCTGGGGGGCATGTCAGTCAGGAAAACCTGGGGGATGTTATTCAGGAAAATCTGGGGGGGGCATGTCAGTCAGGAAAACCTGGGGGGCATGTCAGTTAGGAAAACCTGGGGGGCATGTCAGTCAGGAAAACCTGGGGGGCATGTCAGTCTGGAAAACCTTGGGGGGCATGTCAGTCAGGAAAACCTGGGGGGCATGTCAGTCAGGGGAAATCTGGGGGGGGCATGTCAGTCAGGAAAACATGGGGGGGCATGTCAGTCAGGAAAACCTGGGGGGCATTTCGAATACCTGAGGCTCTTATTTAAAGATCCAAAAAACACCAAAACAAGTTACTTTCTATGAAGAGCTGGAAACACGGACTACATATGTATGTAAGATGTCCTCTATCTGCCCTGGAAATGAGATATTTCTCATGTATGGTATATATTATAGCAGTGCAGATTATTATTAACTGACATTTTACACTATGAAGACTTTATTTTATTACTCTTTGCAATGTTAATGAAATGCTTAAATAAAACCTTTCTGCTTTTTTATACAATCAAATGTATTGGGACACCTGCCTTTACACACACATGAACTTTAATGGCACCCCAGTATTGAGTTGGCCCACCCTTTGCAGCTATAACAGCTTCAACTCTTCTGGCAGCAAAACCTGTGCTTTCCTTTGAATCACCAAGAACCTGTGATATACCCATTATCATTACATCACCCTGGCACACAGGAGAATACTTTTGTACTGTCTGTTTTGATGGCCTAGAGCAGTGATGGCGAACCTATGGCACGCGTGCCACAGCTGGCACGCAGACCCATCTCTGTGGGCACATGAGAGGGTCCAGGACAGAGCTAGAGGTCTCTCTCTCCTCTCAGCCCCCTCCCTCTCTTTCAGCCCCCCCTCTTTGTGTCCCCCTCTCTCTGTCCCCCCTCTCTCTTTGTCCCTCTTCTCTCTCTCTGTCCCCCTTCTCTTTCTCTGTCCCCCTCTCTCTCACCCCTCTCTCTCTCTTTCCCCCATCTCTTTCTCTCCCTGTCCTCCTCCCTCTCTCTGTTCCTCCTCTCTCTCAGCTCACCTCTCTCTCTCAGCACTTCTCTCACACCCCTCTCTCTCAGCCCTCTCCCTCTCTCTGTTGCCCCTCTCTCTCAGCATCTCTCTCACACCCCTCTCTCTGTCCCCTCTCCCTCTCTCTCTGTCCCCTCTCCCTCTCTCTCAGCCCCTATCCCTCTCTCTCTGTCCCCTCTCCCTCTCTCTATGTCCCATCTCCCTCTCTCTCTGTCCCCTCTCCCTCTCTCTCTCTGTCCCCTCTCCCTCTCTCTCTGTCCCCTCTCCCTCTCTCTCTGTGCCCTCTCCCTCTCTCTCTGTCCCCTCTCCCTCTCTCTCTGTCCCCTCTCCCTCTCTCTCTCTGTCCCCTCTCCCTCTCTCTCTGTCCCCTCTCCCTCTCTCTCTGTCCCCTCTCCCTCTCTCTCTGTCCCCTCTCCCTCTCTCTCTCTGTCCCCTCTCCCTCTCTCTCTGTCCCCTCTCCCTCTCTCTCAGCCCCTATCCCTCTCTCTCTGTCCCCTCCCCTCTCTCTCTGTCCCCTCTCCCTCTCTCTCTGTCCCCTCTCCCTCTCTCTCAGCCCCTATCCCTCTCTCTCTGTCCCCTCTCCCTCTCTCTCTGTCCCCTCTCCCTCTCTCTCTCTGTCCCCTATCCCTCTCTCTCTGTCCCCTCTCCCTCTCTCTCTCTGTCCCCTCTCCCTCTCTCTCTGTCCCCTCTCCCTCTCTCTCTCTGTCCCCTCTCCCTCTCTCTCTGTCCCCTCTCCTCTCTCTCTGTCCCCTCTCCCTCTCTCTCAGCCCCTCTCCCCTCTCTCTCAGCCCCCTCCCTCTCTCTGTTCCCCCTCTCTCTCAGCATATCTCTCACAACCCTTTCTCTCTGTCCCCCCCTCCCCTCTCTCTCAGCCCCCCTCCCTCTCAGCATCTCTCTCACACCCCTCACTCTTGCTGTCCCCCCTCTCTCTCTCTCTCCCCCCTCTCTCTCTCTCACCCCCTCTCTCTCACACAACCCCTCTCTCTCTCACACAACCCCTCTCTCTCTCTCAGCCCCCCTCTCTCGCGAATTGCTGTGTTGGCACTTTGCAACACAAAACCAATGTATTTTTTTTTCAGTTTGGGCACTCGCGCTCACAAAGGTTCGCCATCACTGGCCTAGAGGAATGTATGGGGGAATGAGATGGGGCATGTAAACATCACCACTACAGGTAAGTGCCGAAGATTTGCCTGGTGAGAATAATCCAGCACTTGGGTGGAGTCGGGCAAACTGAAAACTACCTCTCAACACTTTCTTTTTTTTTTTTTTTTTATATGTTGGTAGCTGAAGATTGTATACCACCAGGTGTTTTTTATTACCTTCCTTTAGCCACAAAAACTCCCTCTGTGCTCCCCTTTGCTGCCTGATGTAAGGCCTCAGTCCCACCAACCTGCCATATCCATGTCTAATGAGACTCTCAATGGACAGGAGGATGGCAGATACATGGAATTTAGTCCCAAATTTAGGGAAGTCAAGCCCTTAGCAGGAAAGTGAAATGACACTATATTAGCAAAAGTATTGGGACACCTGCCTTTACACGCACATTATTATTATTATACAGGATTTGTATAGCGCCAACAGTTTGCGCATCGCTTTATATAGCGCTACATGAACTTTAATGGCATCCCAGTCTTATGCCCTATACACACGGTCGGAAATTCTGACGGAAAATGTCCGATCGGACCATGTTGTCGAAAAATCCGACCGTGTGTGGGCTCCATCGGACTTTTTCCGTCAGAATTTCCGACGGAAAAAATTTGAGATCCTGCTCTCAAATTTTCCGACAACAAAATCCAATCGGACTTTTTCCGATCGTGTGTAGAGAATTCCGACAGACAAAGTGCCACGCATGCTCAGATCAAATTAGAAGACCAGACCTATTGGCTAATAGCCTCCACGTAGTTCCGTCGTACGCAACGAACGTCACCACGTTCAGAATGATCGGATTTTCCGACAACTTTGTGTATGCAACACCAGTGTCGGACAAAATCCGTCTGAAAAAATCAGACGGATTTTGTGGTCGGAATTTCCGACCGTGTGTACGGGGCATAAGACTGGGATGCCATTAAAGTTCATGTGCGTTTAAAGGCAGGCGTCCCAATACTTTTGACAATATAGTGTTTGTTACCCCTACATAAATGCAAAACTAATGAAGAATCTGCCACTTTTCTACCAATGCACTCCATCTCTTTGGTTTCAACTTTTGAATAGCTACCGGCTCCCAAATTCCTTTTTATGTTGAAAACGAAAAACAGCACTGGTGGTCCCAGCTGGAGCCAAGTCAAGTTAGGAAGAGCTGAAGGAAAACTCACAACTTATGGAACGTGAAGAGGAGTGTGACTTGATGGTGAGCACAATACCCTTTACAATTGCTAATTGTGGTTGCAATGCTCTGCAGGCTCCTGAGAAAAAAAAGAATACATGCTTATTTTTTGTTTACCTGCAAAACACATGTATTTATATATATATTAGACATGTGCACAACAGAAAAATTCGTTTATTTTCGTTTCGTTTCTGTTGATTCGTAACAATTCGCAAATTCGTAAGTCGTCGGTGTTCGTATTCGTAACGATTCGTATTTTCGTATTTTTTCGTTGATTCGTTTTTCCTTTAGTTTAATTTTCGTTTATTCGAAATTCGGACGCATTCGTATTTTCGTAGATTTAGTTACATTCGTACTTTCGTAAGATTGATTTATTCGTAACATTGTTTTCGTAGACTCGTAATCGGAGCATAATTCATAATTTTATGTAATGTGTATGCTATTATTACATTTTAAGAGACACGGAAAATTACGAATCGAAAAAAAAAGTTACGAATGTACAAATTTTTTCGCTCAATCCATTCGAAGCACGTTAAGCAGCGCCATTGTAAGAGACACGGAAAATTACCAATTCAACAAAAAAAAAAAAGTTACGTATGTACGAATTTTTTCGTTCATTTTGATTTTCGTTGTTCCGGTTTTCGTTTTTCGGATTTTCTTCTTTCGTAGTTTCGTTGTTTCTAAGTTGGTTATTTCGGATTTTCGTTGTTTTTCATATTCGTTCGATTCGATAATTCGTTATTCGTTAAAATTTTTAGCGAATCATTCGTTCATTCGTACGATAACGAATGAACGAATATAACGAATTTTAACGGAAAACGAAAAAAAAAACGAAACGAATTGCACATGTCTAATATATATATATATATATATTTATATATATATATATATATATATATATATATATATATATATATATATATATATATATACATATATATAAGTGTGGGTGTGTATATATATATATATATATATATATATATATATATATATATATATATATATATATATGTATATATATATATATATATATATATATGTATATGTATATATATATATATATATATATATATATATATATATGAAAATAAATCTTTTTTTCTGGGCAATAACATGGTGTGGGCTAATTTGTGCCAGTCACGGGCTATGTCACGCTCCTCCAGCCTGTGTCTTAGAATAACAGGGAGGTGAAGCCTCCATCAATCTACATGTAATATCCGGCACCCATTGTGTTTAGCTGGTTAGTGGGCATGGAGGAGGAGGGAGTGGGCTGTTATATACCACTGTGTATACGCCCACATGTGTGTCTCTATAGTCACATGGGCTGCTCAGATGTGATAGGGAGGAAATGCTCAGCATAGAAACTCACTGAGCATGTGCAGAGCTGCCAACACTGCTCTGCAAAATCCTTAGCTGAACTGGGGACATGGACAGAAGGGGGCGATAGAGAGCAGCATGATCAACCAGAATTTTTGAAGAATAAAGAAAACGGATCTCATAGTGACTATGTGAGTATGAACAGCATGTAACACACGATTTATTGATCGTTTTTTTTTATGATGTGGATTTAGTGACACTTTAAACAAGAATGACTGATTTATCTGGCTTTAGATTACCGTTAGCTTTGCTGGAATAAGACCTCCAGGCTTCTCTGAATCTACAGGATAAAATAAATGTAAATCATTACTAAGACATAAGATACATTTTCCAGTGTGTTTAAATGGAGACATTTCCCGATACGTTTTGTCATCAAGACGTCAACAAGAAAGTGACCTCCTGCATGAAACAGACGTAAGTCCAAATAGCCGATCGTTCTTTCATAAAACCTCATCCAATTTATAAGGACAATGGATCTTATGTGAGGCCACACATACATATGTCTATTTCTGGCCATTCCGATCTGATCCTAAAAGACGGTACAATCAGTTTGAAGAATGTATGGCCAACCTTAAAAACTCCAGGAGTGAGATATCCATGGAGGGGTTGCCAGCACCACCATGCCATAACGACAAAAAGGTCTAACTACTCCTGCTGCACTCTGAAGTACTACAGCTAGCTTTTTTATACAATGCAGAAGAGTTACATTATATGGAAAGTTTTAAGGGAAAATAAAAAGGGGTGTGGTTAGGAGTGCCTAGTACAGGGGTCTCCAAACTGTGACCCGTGGGCCAAATGTGGCCCTTTGCCTGGCTCTATACATCCCTTGGGGCACTATGCCTCCCACTGACGCCAACAAGGAGGCACCATTCCTCCCACTGATACCAATGATGGGGCACTATTCCTCCCACTGATACCAATGATGGGGCACTATTCCTCCCACTGATACCAATGATGGGGCACTATTCCTCCCACTGATACCAATGATGGGGCACTATTCCTCCCACTGATACCAATGATGGGGCACTATTCCTCCCAGTGATACCAATGATGGGGCATTATTCCTCCCACTGATACCAATGACGGGGCATTATTCCTCCCACTAATAGCAATGATGGGGCACTTAATCTCCCACTGATACCAATGATGGGGCAGATGCCCACCTTGGGTAAGATCCCATGTCACAAAGCAGTATGAATAAAACCACTCCAAAAGTCTTGTCTGGTTACCCCTCCAACTCCCAGGTGCTAGCAACAAAAGGAACAGTGGCCCCCTGTTCTTCCAGTCAAAGCTCTTTATTGAATTAGCAGGTTAGGCTGCTCATACCAGACAGAGCTACCCTCCAGTAGGTGCCCAGCAGGTTACCAGAACAAAACATTCACCAGTGGAAGAAGCACCTGACCGAAGGCCATAGGTGTCGCCAGGGGGTGGCTATCGAGGCTGTAGCCCCAAATCTGGAGCCCATAGCCCAGAGTCTCTTGCCGCAGGGGCCTAACCAGCAGGTCGCAGCTGTGGCGGGCAGGCGGGCGAATGGGCTGCATTAAAGGTGGAGGAGAGAGACGAGTGGGCGGACAAGCAGAGATGACATCATCTCGCCCAAGACCTAGCAACGCCCCCGCCGAAGGCTAAAAGAGTCCAAAGGTAATTTATTGTTTTTAGGGGTCAGAATAACTCCCCGTCTATCAGGGATTCAAATTAAAATAAGAACCTTGAATGGACTCAAATCAAGGGTTTGCTGTGTGAATTTATGTATTTGCTGGATTAAGAGAGTTACTGGCCAGGAGTATCTAAACCCCCCGAAATGTATTGGCTGTTTTTTAGTGTAAACCATGCGGGGTCAACATGTGGCCCTCCAGCTGTTGCAAAACTAGCCATTATCCCTCTACCTTTGGGAGTCGTGCTTGTAACTGTCAGTGGCTTGCAATACCTAACGGGAGTTGTAGGTCCACAGCAGTTGTAGGTCCACAGCAGTTGGAGGTCCACAGCAGTTGGAGGTCCACAGCAGCTGGAGGGCCACAGGTTGAGCATACATGGTGTACTGTAAACTAATAAATTCATTTGGACCCTTTTATACTTTGGTCTGCCGTTCCTTCCATGATGCATGTTTTGCTATACAAATCTTTATTGATGCACGTGCTTGCGAACAAAGCCCCTCCTGGACCTTCCCTCACTGATACATGCAGGGGCGGACTGACAACTCATGGGGCCCCCGGGCAATAGGAGATTATGGAGCCCCCAGGCAATCAGAGATTATGGGGCCACACAGTATACACACACACACAGTATACAATCACACAGTATACACAGACATGTTTCTATTGGCTGAAAAGGTACTGGAGAGGTGGGGCAGCTATAATCTCAGGATTTTTAGACCAAAAGGATGTCGGTAAGGGACATTTCAGAAACAGATGTAAAAAAAAAACCACAGATTTTTACATACTGTCCCTGGATTTACTGAGGCTGGCAACCCTGATGGGGCCCCCTAGTGGCCCGGGGCCCTCGGGCAGTGCCCCAGTGGCCGAATGGTCAGTCCGCCCCTGGATACATGTCACACAGCGAATTGGCTTATCAAAGAGAGGCTCCAATGTCAAACGGTGTCAAAGGTGACCCAGTTGGATGATGTCATCGCTCCTCTACTTTTAGTAGAGAGAAGATGGGTCACCACATGTTCTCTGCTGTCCATCCCTTCCTGTCCTGGACATGACGACACCCTCCTATTTCTTGTAGTGAAGGAAAATCTACTCAATTGTGTTAAAGGCAGAAATAACAAGCTGATGACAGATTAACATTTCCCCACTCAAAAAAACAAACAAAAAAAAAATAGCTGGTTGGCTTTACAGTCAACTATAAACCTCTTGTTCCTTTTGAGACACGGCTCCTGTGGGAAACAAAGAGCAGGTTCATTACTTGTACAGCCCAATGCCACACAAAACAGAATGGAATCGTTCCTATTACTAGCACAGCATGACAGTAAATTCAGCAGAATATAAAAGTACAGCCTCTTGTGCAGTCTGACAATAGATTGTATAGTTTAGTGCTTTTTTTTCTTGTATGACAATACACACGGGACAATATAAATTAACTCAATACTTCTACAACTTTATACCACATGGCAGGAGTGAGACGTGATATTGCATACAGTGCAGTGTAGATATATGTTTATTGTGCAGTGTGACAATATACATTGGCCCGTCTCAACCAGGGTCCCTTCAGAGGTTGCTGGTGGTTTCTTGAGTAGTAAGTAGATCGGTCTATTTCCAAAGTTCTGGCACCAGTGTCACTTAGAATAGTGGGTTGGATTTTTTGATAATTCTTCTTTTATCTCTCAGTTAAGCGACCACTTACACCGATGATCTTTTAGGATGTCTATAAGAGAAGCATTCTTTCCAGTTTCCACTGACCATGTAGGAAAGGTCCTTCTCTACTGACCATTGATGTAAAGAGGACCTCCTCCCACTGATCACCAATGTAGGTTCTGCTACACTCAGAGACGTTTTTAAGGCAGGGCAAAAGGGGCAGCTGCCCTGGGCCCTGTCATTGTTGTGGGGCCCAAAGCAGCTGCCTCATACTTGGCAACTATCCTGGTTTAAATTTCCTCATCCCTTGAGGTTTTAGTCCTGTGCTGTGTCACAATATCTCAGTGTGAAGTGCTGCTACTAATGCTGCCCAGCTCTGCCCTATTGTTGTGTACAGATGACCCATCTGCAGACCCTGTGTTTACATGTAAATTACCGGTATTCATATGTAAATAGCGGTGGCCAGCGGCATTGATATGTATATCATGCCCCCCTGAGGTCATATCCACAGTAATCTCTAGCAACCAGTCAACAAACAGAAATCATGTTCTGTAACCTCTAGCAACTAATCAGTGAGCCGTAATGTGTGCTGTAACCTCTAGCAACCAGTCAGTGAGCAGTAATGATACACTGTAACCTCTGGCAACCAATTGCAATAGCTGCCTGATCTGATTCAGTAAACTGATTTTGAGTCTAGCTTCTATTTATTATATGTCTCAGAGCAGGTAGAGAGCAAAACTGCATGGGGGGTGGGGGGGGGGGCCCAAGAAAAGTTTTGCCCAGGGTCCAATCAATATTAAAGACAGCCCTGGCTACACTGTCCACCAAGGTAAGGAGATCCTTCTCCACTGTCCACCAAGGTAAGGAGATCCTTCTCCACTGACCACCAATGTAAGGCGGTCCTTCTCTCAGTTATCATCAAAGAGGATCCTATTCCTATTGTCCACCACTGTAAAGAAGCATTTCTCTGCTGACCACCAAAATAAGGCTGACCTTCCACAATGACTATTAATGTAATAATGCCCTTCTTTCACTGATTGCCAGTGTAAGGGCACCATTCTCTAGTGACCACCAACATAATGCACTCTGACCACTAAGGAAGTCCTTCTCCCACTGACCACCAAAGTAAGGCTGACCTTCTTCACTGACGATTAATGTAATGGGGTCCTTCTTCCACTGATTGCCAGTGTGAGGCACCATTCTCTAGTGACCACCAACATAATGCACTCTGAACACTAAGGAAGTCCTTCTCCCACTGATCACCAAAGTAAGGCTGACCTTCTTCACTGACGATTAATGTAATGGGGTCCTTCTTCCATTGATTGCCAGTGTGAGGGCACCATTCTCTAGTGACCACCAACATAATGCAATCTGACCACTAAGGAAGTCCTTCTCCCACTGACCACCAAAGTAAGGCTGACCTTCTTCACTGACGATTAATGTAATGGGGTCCTTCTTCCACTGATTGCCAGTGTGAGGGCACCATTCTCTAGTGACCACCAACACAATGCACTCTGACCACTAAGGAAGTCCTTCTCCCACTAACCACCAAAGTAAGGCTGACCTTCTTCACTGACGATTAATGTAATGGGGTCCTTCTTCCACTGATTGCCAGTGTGAGGGTACCATTCTCTAGTGACCACCAACATAATGCACTCTGACCACTAAGGAAGTCCTTCTCCCACTGACCGCCAAAGTAAAGGGATCCTTATCCCACTGACCACCAATATAAGAGGGCCATTGACCAAATGACCAACAATGGAAGGACACCTTTCTACACTGACCACTAATGGAAGTCATACCACTGAATACCCATGATCTTTTTAGCTATCTTTAAAAGAAGCATTCTTTCCACTGACAATGTAAGGAGGTCCTTTATACTGACTGCCAATGTAATGCAGACCTTTTCCCACTGGTAACCAATCTAGAGGGGTCCTTCTGCACTGTCCACCAATGTAAGGAGGCCCTTCTATCATCAAAGGGGATCCTATTCCCATTGACCACCACGTAAAGGGGATCCTGACCACTAACAAAGTCCTTCTCCCACTGACCACCAAAGTAAGGGGGATCCTTATCCCCTTGACCACCAATGTAAGAGGGCCTTTCATCCATTGACCAACAATGTAAGGACACCTTTCTCCACTGACTACTAATGAAGGTCATTCCCCTAACTACCAAAGAAAATCCTTCTCCCACTGACAACCAATGGAAAGGAGTCAATTTCCACTGTTCACCAATACAGGGGGTGGGGGGGGGATTTCTACACTGACCACAACTGTAAGGACACCGCTCTCTGCTGACCACTAATGTAAAGAGGTCCTTCTGCCAAACTGAAGGGGATCCTTCTTCCACTGACCTCCAATGTAAGAGGCACCCTTCTCCACTCACCTATAATGTAAGGTCCTTCTCTACTGACCATTGATGTAAGGAGGACCTCCTCCCACTGATCACCAATGTAGGTTCACACTGTCCACCAAAGTAAGGAGATCCTTCTCCATTGACCACCATTGACTATTTATAAGTAAGGTTTTTTTTTCTCCCATTGAGCACCGAGGTATGATGGTCCTTTTTCAAAGACTTCAAATTCACCCTTTTCCATTGACCTTTTTGTTTTCCTGAAAATATAGGTGTGAAAAACAGTTGCCCAAATATCATGCAATGTAAAAATTTGCAGCTGTTATCTTTTTATCCTACAGATTCTCTGCTTTCATAAAATCTATAAAAAAGTTTTGGGAATTTTAATAATCCGAACAAAACTCTTTAAAGAATGGTCCAAAGTCCACCGGTAAATAGAATACCTAAACAATTACACAACAAGCCTGTCCTATAAGACTACTAAGGACCCAACCTTAACTGTATAAACACAAATATATTAACTGAAATAAACTCAATAAACAAAGGAGAAAATTATATTAAAAAAGGCATGAAAGAGTTGTGTGCATATCTAAATCTTTATTTCCCACATATTTAAAAATATCTCAATATACAAAGACCCATTAAAAAATGATCCTTCAATAACCATCCATGCCATGGGTTCAAGTCCAGAGTTATACAAATAGATAAAAGCCCTTCCCACTACAGTAGCAAGACAGTAGTTAATATAGATGCATGACACAGAAAATTAACATAAAATACATACCTTGTAGCATATATACCCCAGATGCACTATATGACCCAGTTTGTTTGTTGATTGGGTAGTAATGTAAGATAATCGTCTTATTTAATATAATCTTATGTAATTGTTTAAGTTTAAATAATTTGCAGACCTACTCGTGCATTTTAACATGCTGAGCATTTTGTTTTTCTGTGGGGAACCGTAATGCTAATGGGGTTTAATAAGATTCTTTGTAAAATATATGCCGGTAACTTCACTATATTGTTAAAAGTATTGGTACACCTGCCTTTACACGCACATGAACTTTAATGGCATCCCAGTCTTAGCCCCCGTACACACGGTCGGAAATTCCGACCACAAAATCCGTCCGATTTTTTCCGACGGATTTTGTCCGAAACTGGTGTTGCATACACACGGTCGGACAAAGTTATCGGAAAATCCGATCGTTCTGAACGTGGTGACGTTTGTTGCGTACGACGGAACTACGTAGAGGCTAGTAGCCAATAGCTTTGGTCTCGTAATTTGATCTGAGCATGCGTTTTCTCGACACACGATCGGAAAAAGTCCGATCGGATTTTGTTGTCGGAAAATTTGAGATCCTGCTCTCAAAAGCCCACTAGAGTCCACACACGATCAGATTTTCCGAAAACATAATCCGATCAGACTTTTTCCATCGGAATAACCAACCATGTGTGTACGGGGCATAAGTCCGTAGGGTTCAATATTAAGTTGGCCCACCCTTTGCCGCTATAAGAGCTTCAACTCTTCTGGCAAGGCCGTCCACAAGGTTTAGGAGTGTCTCTATGGGAATGTTTGACTATTCTTCCAGAAGCGCATTTGTGAGGTCAGGCACTGAATGTGGACGAGAAGGCCTGGCTCTGCTCTAATTCATCCCAAAGGTGTTCTATCAGGTCGAGGCCAGTCAAGTTCCTCCACTCCAAACTCGCTCATCCATGTCTTTAAGTTCCCCGCTTTGTGCACTGGTCCAAATCATTTGGTGGAGGGGGGATTATAGTGTGGGGTTGTATTTCAGGGGTTGGGCTTGGTCCCTTAGTTCCAGAGAAGGGAACTCTTAAGGCGTCAGCATACCAAGACATTTTGGATAATTTCATGTTCCCAACTTTGTGGGAACAGTTTGGGGACGGCCCCTTCCTGTTCCAACATGACTGCGCACCAGTGCGCAAAGCAAGGTCCATAAAGACATGGATGAGCGAGTTTGGGGTGGAGGAACTTGACTGGCCTGCAGAGAGTCCTCACCTCAACCTGATAGAACACCTTTGGGATGAATTAAAGTGGAGACTGCGAGACAGATCTTCTTGTCCAACATCAGTGCCTGACCTCACAAATGCGCTTCTGGAAGAATGGTCAAACGTTCCCATAGACACACTCCTAAACCTTGTGGACGGCCTTTCCAGAAGAGTTGAAGCTGTTATAGCTGCAAAGGGTGGGGCCAACTCAATATTGCACCCTACGGACTAAGATTGGGATGCCATTAAAGTTCATGTGCGTGTTAAGGCAGGAGTCTCAATACTTTTGACAATATAGTGTATGTACATTGAGTTATTCATGGTGGCTTTAGATAAGATATGAAAACCATCTTTAAAAAGTGTTTGTTCAAATGCTCATCAGACAACAGCTCACAGGCAGAATGAACAATTGGACTACTTAGGGAACCTTATATACTGTATCATCCTGTATATTACAGTATATAATATATATATATATACAGTATATCACTTCTTCTACAGATGGACAAAATTCAGGTAAGGCCAATAGGTTATTCAGGTCTTTCCACACAGCTGAGTTCCTCCTTACCCCTTATTAATTCAGTTGCTTTTCTCGAAACCCCTTCTAGTTACAGGACATCCTTTTTAAGACCAGTTGCCAAACCTTAAGGGTATATTCGAGATGAAATCTTACTAATGAATTGTATTGGGGCAAGATTAAATCTTTTGCTCTTGAATCTATGGGGTTGGGGGTTGCTCTTGAGTCTATGGGGTTGGGGGTTGCTCGTGAGTCTATGGGGTTGGGGGTTGCTCTTGAGTCTATGGGGTTGGGGGTTGCTCTTGAGTCTATGGGGCTGGATTTGGAGTAGAGCATGTTCACTTTGCTAGGGAATTTTCACTTAGCTTGGGGAATGAGGGGCAACTGTGCCGATTCCAATTATCCAGTCATGTGCCAGCAAAATTCCTGCGTGGGACCAAATCAGCAGACAAATGGGCAAGTCCAGTAAGGAGGCCAAGGTCAGTAGCAGCCAGACAGAAGCAGTAGACAATCGGCAGGCAGAGACAAGTCCAGTAAAACAGGCCGAAGTCAAGGTAACCAGATGAGCAGAGTTGAGGCAGAAAGCAAAGTCCAGGGAGAAGCGGGGTCATACACTGGTAGCCAAATGCAACAGATCAGGCCTAGAAGTATTAGTGGTGCACTGCGCACGCACGTGAGCATATGTCCGCACTGGTCTTCTGATTCTGAGAATCCGGTTAACCGTACACCGTTACTAGACAAAGTACTAGGAATTATCCTATCTGCTTGATAGGATATCCATTATTCTTAATATTTAGTTACTGAATATAACTGGCAATAAAATAATCTCACTGGGGTTACTTTATTTAAAAGAGTGTAAAAGATATCTTCAATTTAAAACTCAATCATTTATATATATATATATATATATATATATATATATATATATATATATATAAAAAATTATAGTTATTTGCACATATATGGAGGTTGAAACACAACATCTTTAGGTAAGTAAATCATTACATTTGCTTATGTTATTTTTATAATTTTTAGGCAGAAAAAATAGTAGTTTCTTGGTAAATTCCCTACTCCAAGTCAACTGAATTAAATGATTGAGTTTAATTCATTAAATGCGCTCCAACCACTTATATAAATTACATAAATGATCTTACTCAAGGAAAGATTTTTTTTTTTCCCTTATATATTTGCTGATATTAAGAGTTTAAAGGGTATCTTCAATGTAATGTCCAATCATATGTATGGAAAAAAAAAAATATATTAAATAATAAATATACGTATGGATGGTTAAAGGAAACACAACATAATTTGGTAAGAAAATCTTCAACTCCTTTAGTAATTAAACTGCATTAAATCATTAAGTTGGTGAAGTTGAAAGTTTAAAAAAAGAATAAAAGTATATTTTTTTTAATTCCCTATTGCGCTCCAACCATTTATATAAATTACATAAATTACCTTACTCAAGGAAAGATTTTTTTTCCCTTATATATTTGCTGATATTAAGAGTTTAAAGCATACCTTCAATGTAATATCCAATCATATGTATGGAAAATAAAAAAAATGTATTACATAATAGATACGTTAGTACACGTACGGATGGTAAAGAGTGTAAAGGATATCTTTAATTTAATAATCAATCATTTGTATAAAAACATTATAAATAATAGTTATTTGCACATATACGGAGGTTGAAACACAACATCTTTAGGTAAGTAAATGTTCAACTCCTTTGGAATTTAAACTGTATTAAATCATTACATTTGCTTATGTTATTTTTATAATTTTTTAGGCAGAAAAAATAGTAATTTCTTGGTAAATTCCCTACTCCAAGTCAACTGAATTAAATGATTGAGTTTAATTCATTAAATGCGCTCCAACCACTTATATAAATTACATAAATTAACTTAGTCAAGGAGAGAATTTTTTTCCTGATATATTTTGCTGATATTAAAAGAGTTTAAAGGGTATCTTCACTGTAATATCCAATCATATGTATGGAAAATAAAAAAAAATATTAAATAATAGATACACGTATGGATGGGTAAAGTAAATACAACATAATTTGGTAAGAAAAATGTTCAACTCCTTTAGTAATTCAACTGCATTAAATCATTAAGTTGGTGAAGTTGAAAGTTTAAAAAAAGAATAAAAGTAGTTATTTTTTTTTTTTTATTCCCTATTGCGCTCCAACCATTTATATAAATTACATAACTGACCTTACTCAATGAAAGATTTTTTTCCCTTATATATTTGCTGATATTAAGAGTTTAAAGGGTATCTTCAATGTAATATCCAATCATATGTATGGGAAATAAAAAAAATGTATTACACAATAGATACGTTAGTACACGTACAGTTGGTAAAGAGTGTAAAGGATATCTTTAATTTAATACTCAATCATTTGTATATATATATATATATATAAAAAAAATAATAGTCATTTGCACATATATGGAGGTTGAAACACAACATCTTTAGGTAAGTAAATGTTCAACTCCTTTTATATTTAAACTGTATTAAATCATTACATTTTCTTATGTTATTTTTATAATTTTTTAGGCAGAAAAAATAGTAGTTTCTTGGTAAATTCCCTACTCCAAGTCAACTGAATTAAATGATTGGGTTTAATTCATTAAATGCACTCCAACCACTTATATAAATTACATAAATTACCGCAGTCAAGGAGAGATTTTTTTTCCTGATATATTTTTCTGATATTAAAAGAGTTTAAAGGGTATCTTCACTGTAATATCCAATCATATGTATGGAAAAAAAAAATTAAATAATAGATACACGTATGGATGGTTAAAGTAAACACAACATAATTTGGTAAGAAAATCTTCAACTCCTTTAGTAATTCAACTGCATTAAATCATTAAGTTGGTGAAGTTGAAAGTTTAAAAAAAGATTAAAAGTCGTTTTTTTTTTTTTTAATTCCCTATTGCGCTCCAACCATTTATATAAATTACATAAATGACCTTACTCAATGAAAGATTTTTTTCCCTTATAAATTTGCTGATATTAAGAGTTTAAAGGGTATATTTTTTTTTAATTCCCTACTCCAAGCCAACTGAATGGAATGATTGGGTTTAATTCATTAAGGCGTTCCAACCATTGATATAAACTATATAAATTAACCTACTAAAGAAAAAAAAAAATCCTGATATATTTTCTGATATTTGGTCATTTTAGAAGAATGAATCTAATATATTTGATTTGCGCATACTGGAATCATATATATTGGTCTTGGTATTGGTGTTGGTCATACAATGTATCTTCAGAGAGATGCGTTTGTCTTTTTTTGTTAATATTTGTTTAAATTTGTTATCTTTAGTAATACATTTAGAGAAAAATGATAAAAAAAATAAAATGTACCCATTAAAAAAAAATTGTAGAGATTATATTAAAATAATGATACTGGCAGAATTTTTTATCGTGTGCCACATTTCATTTAGTCAGTCGGCCTTTGGGCAGAACCATTCTTGCTCATGGGGACATTGTCCATACCAAGATCTCAAAAGAGTTTTTGTCTTGTTTATTCATTTATCTTTTTATATTTTTATTTGCCCTTTAAACTCTTTAACCCGATTAGTGCACAATGAATTCCTAAGTACCTGATGGCCGGGGGGGGGTCTTGCGGCCCTGACACAGTCTGAACCCAGTTGGGGTGTCTGGGTTTTGGGCCCTTGGTTATTTACTCAACTGTCTTTGTGCATTAATTCTCCTTGTTCCCTCAATGATATCCTCTGATTTCACATGTACAAGTGCTATTTATTCCCAGTAATTTCTCTGGATAACCGTTATCGATATGTATGGTATGACTCACCCTTTTCAGACTCCCCTGCGAGGGAGAAACTTTTGTTACAATTTTTATCACTCAATAAAAATTGTAAAAAATAAAAATAATGATCCAACATGATCCAACACGATTTATACCATTGATTTTGGAGAGATTAAAAATGAAAGGAGAGCCTTTTTATTCTTTGAACAATGTGGCCTCTCCCTTTGTCCTTTTTTAATTTTTTTTTTTTTTTATAATTGCTATATTTAGATATTTATTTTATCATATATCATATATTTATTTTATTTTATTCATTTTTTTAATATTTATATGGACACTTTATTCATGCATGAATTTGGAATTTATGAACTTTATGTTTGTTGATTTTTTCAGTATATATATATATATAATTTTTCCATTGTATATATATTTATTTTCACCATTTTTTCAGATATATCTTCACGGATTTTGTATCGCTGTAATATGTATTATTTGATATAATACTATACACAATAGTTTTTGTGCCCAGTATCCGGGTTATGGTGTTCAGCTGCTTGTGTCATCTAGAGTTTTACTAAGCGCGGATTTACCCCCTTTTTTTTTTATATTTAGATAATGGTTATTAAAAGTCCTTTTATTTTCTTGAGTTATTGTTCAACTAAATATGGACTGTGGTGTTTTCATGATATGCGCAGGTTATAATAAGCTGTGTTTATAAAATAAAATAAATAATTAAAAAATTTATTTTAATTTAATGCCTGACTTATGTTTTTTTTTTTTTTTTTTTTTGTCATGACAAAAATGTTTCCAAGAAAGTCAAGAAAGGTTTGATTCTCAGAAAAAACGTAGTCCTATGAAGTACACCAAAGATGAAGTATTGATAGACATTGTTCGGAATGAATCAGCTAGAGAGTTAAGTCCGACACACACAGCAATGAAGACATCTTGTACCTCTCCAGTGAGTCACAGTCCCGTCATTGAAGACATTTTATCTTTATGACGGTTAATAATAGTTTGTACATCGCACACGGGATGCTGAATATAAGCAGAGAACACGCTTGCTGGAAATTAAAGGGTTAAATAATATATATTTAGGGCTAAAGACCTGTCAAAATTATCTTCCCGGACAGTCTTTGTATCGGACTGTATATTTTTTTTTTTATGTGTACACGTAACCAAATTTTTTCTTGGGAATAAAAAAATATATGCAATCATTTTTTTTTTTTTTTTTTTAGATGTGCTTTGGGCAATTACCTTTAACCCTTTTTTTTATATTAAATTCCCGACCTACCCTGAGCACCAGCCGAAATACCAGTTCACTCAAATTTGGTAGGGAAAGCTTGGGCTGACTGCAAAAATGAGAGAATGGGAGTGAGCGACGTTTTGCTTTCCTGAATAAAGATATAAATATATTATTAGATTGTTAGCTCTTCTGAGCAAGGACCTCTTAACCCTCTTGTATTTTATTGTATTTTATTGTATTGTATCTGTATTGTCTCCCTTTGGCCCTCTTAACCCTCTTGTATTTTATTGTATTGTCTCCCTAAAGCGCTGCGTAAACTGTTGGCGCTACATGAATCCTGTATAATAATAATAATAATATATTGTATATATATATTGTATGTATATACAGTATCTCACAAAAGTGAGTACACCCCTCTCATTTTTGTAAATATTTTATTCTATCTTTGTGACAACACTGAAGAAATGACACTTGTCTACAATGTAAAGTAGTGAGTGTACAGCTTGTATAACAGTGTAAATTTGCCGTCCCCTCAAAATAACTCAACACACAGCCATTAATGTCTAAACCGCTGGCAACAAAAGTGAGTACACCCCTAAGTGAAAACGTCCAAGTTGGGCCCAAAGTGTCAATATTTTTTGTGGCCGCCCTTATTTTCCAGCACTGCCTTAACCCTCTTGGGCATGGAGGTCACCAGAGCTTCACAGGTTGCCACACCCGCTCCTCCTCGGCACAGGATAGCCCTCTCCTCTTCTGGGGGTTGTCTAATTATTCTCGGTGCTGGGCTGGCTCCTTTGTAGGGGTAGAGCAGGGGGTCTCTAAACTATGACCCTCAGGCCAAATGTAGCCCTGGGGGGACCCTGATGGGGACCTTGATGTAAGTGAGGACACTGATGGGGAACTTGATGTAAGTGAGGACACTGATGGGGACCTTGATGTAAGTGAGGACTCTGATGGGGACCTTGATGTAAGTGAGGACACTTATGGGGACCTTGATGTAAGTGAGGACTCTGATGGGGACCTTGATGTAAGTGAGGACACTGATGGGGAACTTGATGTAAGTGAGGACACTGATGGGGACCTTGATGTAAGTGAGGACACTGATGGGGACCTTGATGTAAGTGAGGACACTGATGGGGACCTTGATGTAAGTGAGGACACTGATGGGGACTTTGATGTAAGTGAGGACACTGATGGGGACCTTGATGTAAGTGAGGACACTGATGGGGACTTTGATGTAAGTGAGGACACTGATGGGGAACTTTATGAAATTGAGGACTCTGATGGGGACCTTGATGTAAGTGAGGACACTGATGGGGAACTTGATGTAAGTGAGGACACTGATGGGGACTTTGATGTAAGTGAGGACACTGATGGGGACCTTGATGTAAGTGAGGACACTGATGGGGACCTTGATGTAAGTGAGGACACTGATGGGGAACTTGATGTAAGTGAGGACACTGATGGGGAACTTTATGAAAGTGAGGACTCTGATGGGGACCTTGATGTAAGTGAGGACACTGATGGGGACCTTGATGTAAGTGAGGACACTGATGGGGACCTTGATGTAAGTGAGGACTCTGATGGGGAACTTGATGTAAGTGAGGACACTGATGGGGACTTTGATGTAAGTGAGGACACTGATGGGGACCTTGATGTAAGTGAGGACTCTGATGGGGAACTTGATGTAAGTGAGGACACTGATGGGGAACTTTATGAAAGTGAGGACTCTGATGGGGACCTTGATGTAAGTGAGGACACTGATGGGGACCTTGATGTAAGTGAGGACACTGATGGGGACCTTGATGTAAGTGAGGACACTGATGGGGACCTTGATGTAAGTGAGGACACTGATGGGGACCTTGATGTAAGTGAGGACACTGATGGGGAACTTGATGTAAGTGAGGACTCTGATGGGGACCTTGATGTAAGTGAGGACTCTGATGGGGACCTTGATGTAAGTGAGGACTCTGATGGGGACCTTGATGTAAGTGAGGACACTGATGGGGAACTTGATGTAAGTCACAGAACACACAAAAAAAAATGCTTAAAAAAGGAAAGAAATCCTACATTTATACCAACCCCCCTATAAATAAAGAAAACATTTTCTTTTTTTTTTAAAGAAAATTCTGTAAATTATGGGATTCGCACCAATATGGGCCCAAACAGCAAAAACAAACAAACAAAAAAACGCATAAAAAAGGGAAAAAAACATATATACTGTATATATATATATATATATATATATATATATATATATATATATATATATATATATATACACACCAAAAAAATCTATAAATAATAAAAAAAAAAAATTTTTACGTAAATTTTGGAAAAGATGGGAAATTGCACCAAAAGGGGCACAAATAGGAAAAAAAAGAAACACCCACCAGATTATTTTCCTAATTTAAGACTAAAAAAAGGTAAATTGGAATTAACTTTCAATATAATTTATTACAAAGCAGCACAATTAATTGCTCACCCTGTATGGAGCCAATGCTTTGTTTACATTTTTGGGTGTTCTGTACGCACCCATTGCGAAGCAGCGATGTACCTTGAGAAGAAGACAGGGGTCGGGGGTGAGAAATGTCCAGCCTGACTCAGACCCCTTCTTCTTGGTATTTTATTTTAGATGGATTATGCCAACATTGTGCTCTATTCATACAGACTGGTACAGACTGGCTGTTCAGACTACAAAGAAAAAAAGTACATTGTTAAATTTAGAATCTGGTAGTACATTGTCTACCTTTTAGCAACATCAATTTGAAAAAAAAAAATAACATTTATCCTATAATATATTAAATTAAATTTCTTATAAAACCTTTCATCGTGCGTATAAAATCTTTACTGGTTAGGAGCAACATTTACAGCCAGTTCATTTCGGGGGGCAGGACCCTCTTCTTCAGGGTTTGGGCAATAGTTGGCACAATGATCAGGATAAAATGATATATAGATCCTAATACATAAAACAATAGAGTGCCAACTGCATAAACCAGAATAAGAAGGCAAAAAAAAAAAAAAAAGAGACTTTTTAGGTTCCACAGTAATGTCAAAATTAACAAAATTGTGATTATTATTATTATTTTTTAATTATTACTATTACTAAAATTGTGATTATTATTAATATTACTTTATTTTATAGTTATTATTTTTTTTTTATTATTCTTCAATGTTCAATTTTATATTGAAGATAGTTATTTTTTAATTATTACTATTACTAAAATTGTGATTATTATTAATATTACTTTATTTTATAGTTATTATTTTTTTATTATTATTCTTCAATGTTCAATTTTATATTGAAGATAGTTAAAAAAAAGAGACTTTTTAGGTTCCACAGTAATGTCAAAAACAACAAAATTGTGATTATTATTATTATTTTTTTAATCATTACTATTACTAAAATTGTGATTATTATTATTATTAATATTACTTTATTTTATAGTTATTATTTTTTTTTATTATTATTTATTCAATGTTAAATTTTATATTGAAGATAGTTAATTGGCTAAATAATTATTAAAATTATATAATAAAATAAACCCCCAACATTATTTTAAATTATAAAGGAACAGCTGGCTCTTCAGATGTGCTACTTTGCATTAGCCAGACAGTATGTTTGCAAAGTAACAGTGATAATAAAAGTTATTCAGACATATATTAAAAGTTTAAAAACCTGTACTGAATAACAACCAGTGTATAAAATATTCCATGTTTTTTTTTTTTTTTTTTTACTTAAACCAAATGAACATTTTAGATACATCGCCTGAAGTCAAGGCTACATACTGTCTGCCAGTGAGGGAAGGTGATGTAATTCTATTTAAAAAAAAATATAAACTTTTTTTTTAATTTTTTTTTTCATTTATTTTACATGTCATGATTTATATTCTTTTTTTTTTTTTCAATTTATATTCTGACTAAGGATTTCAGCTACACTTGTCCAGTGACAACCTTTCCCCAGTCTCCAAGCCAAACTAACCCACATCAATTATTTTTTATTTTAATAAAAATTCTCTAAATCTTCATGCCAAGTCCGTGTTTTAGTTCATTTTAAAAAGAATGTAGTGTCCTATCACGGAAGACAACCTTTGCAACTAGAAGAATGTATGTTTAATTTCCACTTGAGAAAGGAATTATTTGCTTTAAGAGCTGTAATAATGTACAATAGTCCTCCCCAGGAGCTGGTCCTAAAAGGATGAGTAGGCTGTTTAACCACTTGTTGTCCGGCCAATTTTATAATTTTGCCCACACTTGTTAAAATCAGCATTTTTTTTTGCTAGAAAATGACTTAGAACTACCATTTATGATATATATATATATATATATATTTTTTTTTTTTAAATCACAGGCCTTGGAGAATAAAATGGTGGCAGTTATTAAATTATTTTTATTTAAATATTTTTACACTTTTAAATTTTTTTCTAAATTTAACCTTATTTTTTTATCTTAAGCTTTTGGCAGGTGGCACAGGCCTTGGAGAACAAACTTGTGGCTGTTGCTCTGACTCCGACACTGCAAGTGTTTGCATTCGCATGTATGCGCGGGGGAAGCGGGTGCTTTTCAATTTTTTTTATTTAATTAATTTTTTTAATTATTTTCAGTAAGAGCGGTAATAACGTAGAATAGTCTTCCATAAGAGCCGGTCCTAACAGAAAGGGTAGGCTGTTTTAAGCAGATGCAATTTATATTAAAATCTTATATAGGCTTCAACATGCTAATGTCATTTCAAAAATTGTTGACAATTTACTTAAATCTGCTATTTACTTTAAAAGAATACCTTGTGATCCTGCCATGAAGGTCCTTGTTCAGGCACTTCCTGTTATAGGGTGACAACCCTCTCTCCATTGTGCTCCTCTGTTGTCATCTGGTCACATGCATCCCGATGAAGACTACAGGTGACTTTGCCGACATACATTGCATCTTGCTAGGGTTTACATCTACTTTAACACTGAAATATTTAAAATTATCCAAATAAATATAAAAAAATCAAAAAAAAAAATCAAAAATTCAGTCAAAATTCAAAAATTCAGTCAAATCAGAAACAAGCTGTGTACATTTAGTTAAAATTGCTCTATGGCATGAGGAATAAAATCATTTCATGTTTTTTATAATGTCTATAGGTAAATTCACCAAAGGGAGGCACAGTAATATTTTCTTTCATTAAATCCAATTCTATTGTGAACTCTGAAAAGGGTATTATTTCCTGTGTTGGAGCGAAAAAAAAAAAAATTGACCCTACGTGTCCAATCGGGCCTGTCGGATACTTGAGAAAAATAATGAAATACAATAAAAAAATAAATAAAAGGAAAACAAAGAATCCTGGACTTGATTTTTAACGTTACTTAAATAAATAATTAAATAAAAGATTCTTAGAAAAATAGAACATACGTATCTAATGTGGTCTATCAGAAAGTTGAGAAAAATAATGAAATACAATAAAAAAAATAAAAAATGAAAAGGAAAAGAAAGAATCCTGGACTTGATTTTTAACATTAATGAAATAAATAAATAAATAAATAAATAAAAGATTCTTAGAAAAAATAGAATCTACAATGTGGTCTATCAGAAAGTTGAGAAAAATAATGAAATACAATAAAAAAAATTAAAAAGAAAACAAAGAATCCTGGAATTGATTTTTAACGTTAATTAAATAAATAAATAAATAAAAGATGCATACAAAAAAAAAAGAACCTATGTATCCAATGTGATCTATCAGAAAGTTGAGAAAAATAATGAAATATAATAAAACATTTTTTTAAAGAAAACAAAGAATCCTGGAATTGATTTTTAAAGTTATTTAAATAAATAAAAGATTCTTACAAAAAAATAGAGCCTACGTATCCAATGTGGTATATCAGAAAGTTGACAAAAATAATTAAATTTAATAAAGAAAAATAAAAGGGAAACAAAGAATCCTGGACTTGATTTATAACGTTAAATAAATAAAAGATTCTTAGAAATAAATTTAACCTACGTGTCCAATGTGGTCTATCAGAAAGCTAAAAAAATAATTAAATACAATAAAAAAATATATAAAAGGGAAACAAAGAATGGACTTGATTTATATAACGTAAAATAAATAAATAAATAACTAAATAAATAAAAGATTCTTTTAAAAAATGAACCTACGTGTCCAAGGTAGTCTATCAAAAAGTTGAGGAAAATCATTAAATACAATAAAAAAAATTAATCCTGGACTAGACCATTTCTTGTCTTCTGATGGCATATGTCAATACTATCTATAGTGTCTAACCAGTAGCTAGATGACTGGATTTTGTATACATTGCTCTTAAGTACAAAGCTATATTTATTCTGTTCTTTCTTAATAATAATAATAATAATAATAATAATATATATATATATATATATATATATATACATATAATATATATAGGACCTCACCAGTAACTAGATGACTTGCATGGATGTATCCATTGTTCTTATGTACAAAGCTTTATCTCTTCTGTTCTTTAATAACAAAATAAAATAAAATAATTGATAATATTATTAAATAACTAAAATAAAAGGTTCTTGTTATTTTTTATTATTATTTAATTATTTCCTTAATTTCAGTATTAGGTCATTATAATGCCAAAGCATTTTTTTTCCATAATTTTACCATTTATAATGTTTCTAATTTGATATTACAATCATTTAAAAAGTATTTTTTTATTTTTATTTTTAGCAAATTGCTTTTGTATCAATACTTGCATGGATTTTGTATCCATTGTTCTTATGTACAAAGCTGTATCTCTTCTGTTCTTTTATAACGAATAAAATAAAATAAATTATAATATTATTAAATAACTAAATAAAAGGTTCTTATTATTTTTTATTATTATTTAATTATTTCCTTAATTTCAGTATTAGGTCATTATAATGCCAAAGCATTTTTTTACATAATTTTATCATTTATAATGTTTCTAATTTGATATTACAATCATATAAAAAGTATTTTTATTTTAAATTTTTTTAGCAAATTGCTTTTGTATCAATACTTGCATGGATTTTGTATCCATTGTTCTTATGTACAAAGCTGTATCTCTTCTGTTCTTTAATAACGAATAAAATAAAATAAATTATAATATTATTAAATAACTAAATAAAGGGTTATTATTATTTTTTATTATTATTTAATTATTTCCTTAATTTCAGTATTAGGTCATTATAATGCCAAAGCATTTTTTCCATAATTTTACCATTTATAACGTTTCTAATTGGATATTTTTTTTTTTAGCAAATAGCTTTTGTATCAATACTGAAATTAAAAAAATATCTATTTGCTGTCAAAAGAATTAATGAAAAAGATGCAAAAATAAAAAATAAAATTATTACGATACCGGCACCCTTACTTTTACTAAACAAGTGCCGTCAAAATGAAATGACTCAATGTTTGCTCAGAAGTCTGTTCTATTTATAACATGACTATTTTTAGATATATTAAACACATGTAGCGTAACGTTATTTTAAAATATGCCTCAAGCTTACACGGCTTACATAACGTGGTAAACATGCAAAAAAAAAAAGAAAAATAGGAAATAACTTTCTGTTCCCAGTGTTTGCTGCCGATGGCGTCTATAAATATAAAATTATAGATATGAAATTAATTTGGTTACAATATTGCATCACCGAGTATCATCCATTGTTGGTGGGCTGGCAGCCCGTTTGCCATAACCACCTTAATACCCATATATTGTTAAAAAAAAAAAAATTCTGGAAAGGTGGGATGTGTTATTCTAGAGTGCCACTTAAAAAACATTTGGCGGCACACAATGCCGGTGCCAATTCTGTCATTAGAAGATCGTAGGCAAATCGCACAGAGCCTATCAAAATGGCCCTGTGCCTTGTGATATCTGTGACGGCCAAACACAGGGATCACAAATATAAACACTGCTTGCGTTTACATTTGGGAGCAATCCCCTCCCCCTCACAATGAAGGAAGAAGGATTTTTATTAATGAAGGATTTATCAATGAAGGGCAGGCAGCAGGAAATTCTATTTAATTAATTTGATTATTAATTATGCAGAAAATGCATTAAACCTCTTCAGCCCCGGAAAGATTTGGGCGCTCAATGGCCATTTTTTGCGATTCGGCACTGCGTCGTTTTAACTGACAATTGCGCGGTCGTGCGACGATGTACCCAAACAAAGTTGACGTATTTTTTCCCTCACAAATAGAGCTTTCTTTTGGTGGTATTTGATCACCTCTGCGGTTTTTATTTTTTGTGCTATAAACAAAAAAAGAGCGAAAATTTTGAAAAAAATATATATATATATTTTGTACTTTTTGCTATAATAAATATCCCCAATTTATTTATTTTTTTAATTTTTTCCTCAGTTTAGGCCATTATAAATTCTTCTATTTTAGTAATAAAAATTGCAAAAAGGCGTCTATTGATTGGTTTGCGCAAAAGTTATAGCGTCTACAAAATAGGGGATATATTTATGGCATTTTTATTATTATAATTTTTTTACTAGTAATGGCGGCGATCTGCGATTTTCTATCGGGACTGTGACATTATGGCGGACACATCGGACACTTTTGACACATTTTTGGGACGACTTGGGACGATTGACAATTATACAGCGATCAGTGCTATAAAAATGCACTGATTACTGTGTAAATGTCACTGGCTGGGAAGGGATTAACACTAGGGGGCGATCAAGGGGTTAACTGCGTTATCTATGGAGTGATTCTAACTGTAGGGGGCGGGGACTTACAAGGGGAGGAGACCGATCAGTGTTCCTCTGTACTGGGAACACACCATCGGTCTCCTCTCACCGGACAGGACGCATTGTGTGTTCTAACTGTGGGGGGAGGGGACTGACTATAGGAGATGACAGATCGTTGTTCCTAGCTATTAGGAACACACGATCTGTCACTCCTCACAGAACAGGGATTTGTGTGGTTACACGCACACGTCCCTGTTCTCCCTCTCGTGCCCGCGATCGCACGTGGCCGGTGGTCTTCGCCGGCAACGAACATCGCCCCCCTCCCGGCAGTGCCTCTGGCGGCGAGCAACACCTGCTATCCCACTTAAAGGAGCAGACGTACAGCAACAACAGGTCGCGGGAACATACCGACCCGCCACAGTATAATGATGGCGGCTGGTCGGCAAGCGTTTAAGATTAAAAAAAAAACCCTCTACCTTTCAAACCACTTTAAGATAAAGCGATTGTACTGCGGCAGGGCGGCCCGGCTGCGCGAAACAACGTACCTGTATGTTGTTTCCTCTTCGGGGTCCGGGGCACGTGCCGCCGGCGACCCACACCTGCTGTGATTGGACACAGCGGGAGCCAATCAGCGGGTCCGGCGGCCGCGATGGCCAGCCGGGACCCTCCGATCGCTCACTGGAGAGGCAGGACGGGGGTCTGCCTAAATAAAGAAGGCAGGCCGCCGTTCTGTCAGAGAGGAAGAGAGAGATCTTTTGTTCCTGCTAATCAGGAACACAGATCTCTCTCTTCCTCCAGTTAAACCATCCCCCACACAGTTAGAAATCACTCCATAGGAACACAATTTTTATTTAATTTTTTAAAGTCAGTATCTACAAACACTGCAGCTGCTGACTTTTAATAAGGACACTTACCTGTCCAGGGATCCCGCGATGTCGGCCCCCCCGTAGCCGATCCGTCCATTGGATCGGGTGCAGGGCCATTCTAATTAAGAGAAACAGGCAGTGGAGCCTTCAGGCTTTACTGCTCGTTTCCTACTGTGCATGCGCGAGTCTCGCGGAGCGCATCGCTTTGCGAATGGCCGGCTGTTTTCTGGGACACACACATGTCCCAGAAGACATCGGGGGGGGGGGGGGGGCTCGCCGAAGAAGAGGATATGACGTCCTGCGCGACGGACCAGATGGATGGAAAGTACAGGCTGTACATCATAAAAAAGGTAAGTTAGAATAACTGGCACTAGCGTCGCTAGGGGGTGGCTTTTGGGGCTATAGCCCAGAATCTGGGGCCCATAGCCAAGAGTCTCTGCAGGGGTCCCCAAGGGAAGGGGAGGCTCTCTGGGGACCCTGATGTAAGTGGGAGGCTCTCTGGGGACTCTGAAGTAGCAGGGAGACTCTCTGGGGACTCTGATCTAGGGGCGAGACTCTCTGGGGACCCTGATTTAAGGGGGAGGCTCTCTGGGGATCCTGATTCAAGGGGAGGCTCTCTGGGGACCCTAATGTAAGTGGGGGCTCTCTGGGTACCCTGATGTAAGGGGGAGACTCTCTGGGGACTCTGATCTAGGGGCGAGACTCTCTGGGGACCCTGATTTAAGGGGGAGGCTCTCTGGGGATCCTGATTTAAGGGGAGGCTCTCTGGGGACCCTAATGTAAGGGCGGTCTCTCTGGGAACCCTGATGTAAGTGGGGGCTCTCTGGGGACCCTGATGTAAGGGGGATCTCTCTGGGAACCCTGATGTAAGTGGGGGCTCTCTGGGGACCCTGATGTAAGTGGGGGCTCTCTGGGGACTCTGATGTAGGGGGGAGACTCTCTGGGGACTCTGGTGTAGGGGGGAGACTCTCGGGGGACCCTAATTTAAGGGGGAGGCTCTCTGGGGATCCTGATTTAAGGGGATGCTCTCTGGGGACCCTAATGTAAGGGGAGCTCTCTGGGAACCCTGATATAAGTCTCTGGGGACTCTGATGTAGGGGGAGACTCCCTGGGGACCTTAATTTAAGGGGGAGGCTCTCTGGGGATCCTGATTTAAGGGGAGGCTCTCTGGGGACCCTGATGTAAGTGTGGGCTCTCTGGGGACCCTGATGTAAGTGGGGGCTCTCTGGGGACCCTGATGTAAGTGGGGGGCTCTCTGGGGATTCTGATGTAGGGGGAGACTCTCTGGGGACTCTGGTGTTGGGGGGAGACTCTCTGGGGACCCTGATTTAAGGGGAGGCTCTCTGGGGATCCGGATTTAAGGGGATGCTCTCTGGGGACCCTAATGTAAGGGAAGCTCTCTGGGAACCCTGATGTAAGTGGGGGCTCTCTGGGGACTCTGATGTAGGGGGGAGACTCTCTGGGGACTCTGGTGTAGGGGGGAGACTCTCTGGGGACCCTAATTTAAGGGGGAGGCTCTCTGGGGATCCTGATTTAAGGGGATGCTCTCTGGGGACCCTAATGTAAGGGGAGCTCTCTGGGAACCCTGATATAAGTCTCTGGGGACTCTGATGTAGGGGGAGACTCTCTGGGGACCCTAATTTAAGGGAGAGGCTCTCTGGGGATCCTGATTTAAGGGGAGGCTCTCTGGGGACCCTGATGTAAGTGTGGGCTCTCTGGGGACCCTGATGTAAGTGTGGGCTCTCTGGGGACCCTGATGTAAGTGTGGGCTCTCTGGGGACCCTGATGTAAGTGTGGGCTCTCTGGGGACCCTGATGTAAGTGGGGGGCTCTCTGGGGATTCTGATGTAGGGGGGAGACTCTCTGGGGACTCTGGTGTTGGGGGGAGACTCTCTGGGGACCCTGATTTAAGGGGAGCTCGCTGGGAACCCTGATGTAAGGGGAGCTCGCTGGGAACCCTGATGTAAGGGGAGGCTCTCTGGGGACCCTAATGTAAGGGGAGCTCTCTGGGAACCCTGATGTAATTGGGGGCTCTCTGGGGACCCTGATGTAATTGGGGGCTCTCTGGGAACCCTGATGTAAGGGGGGTCTCTCTGGGCATATATACACACACACAGACACATATATTATACACATGTGGATGCCCACCCAAGCGTATGACTTTCTTTTTTCTTATTACGCTGCTATGGGCCCCAGATCTTTTGTAGACCTAGCAATGCCCCTGGTTATTATTGACTGGCGGGATAACAGATACACCTCAGGCATGACAAGACGCACTTATATATGGACTCAACAAGTCCTGAAATTGTCAAATAAAAAAAACTTTATTTGTCAAAGTTAGGAACTGTTATGTAAGCAGGATCTTCTTTTTTGCATGGAGATACTGTATAAAAATTCTTCTGCAGTTAGGAATTTAAGCTGAGCCCTGTGATCTGCCTCTGCAGGTTAGTGAAGGAATGACAGACGTACTCTATACATTTTATTAAAGGTTCCAGTAACATTGTGAACATTCGAATACTTAACCTTGGCTATGCTTTGCCTGTATCATTTGTATTGTACCATTTATGTAACATAGCTGCAAAGTTGCAATAATAATAAAGCTTTGAAAAGTTTATGAAACTGTATAAAAGTGCTTAGGACTGAATGAAAAAGCCGTGGCACGGAGGATGCCATCATTTACTTTTGCCTAAAGTCAAGGCTGCATATTGTCTACCAGGAAGTTTGCTGTGAAGTAATTCAATGAAAACCTTTACGTTTTAATCAGGGCTTTTTTTCATCTGGAACCATTAGGGGCTTGGGGGGGGGGGGGGCTATTCTTCCAGAAAGCGCATTTGTGAGGGGACTGATGTTGGATGAGGAGGCCTGGCTCACAGTCTCCACTCTAATTCATCCCAAAGGCGTTCTATGGGGGTTGAGGTCAGGACTCTGTGCAGGCCAGTCAAGTTCATCCACCCCAAACTCGCTCATCCATGTCTTTATGGATCTTGCTTATTGCACTGGTGTGCAGTCATGTTGGAACAGGAACTGTTCAAATTGTTCCCACAAAGTTGGGAGCATGAAATTGTCCAAAATGTCTTGGTATGCTGACGTCTTAAGAGTTCCCTTCACTGGAACTAAGGGGCCAAGCCCAATCCCTGAAAAACAACCCCCCACACCATAATCCCCTCTCCACCAAATGATTTGGACCAGTGCACAAAGCAAGGTCCATAAAGACATGGATGAGCGATAGGCATGTGTACTGACAAAAAATGTGTTCGTTTTCATTAGTTTTTTTGCTTTTTTTGGAAATTCGGAAATTTGAAAATTCGTAATTTGGACACTCGGAAATCCGAAAATTTGGAATCTTCAAATTTCAAATTTCCGAATTCTCGAATTTCCGAATTTTCCAAATTTCCGAATTTAGAATTTCCGAATTTCAGGATTTTCAGAATTTCCAAATTTCTGAATTTCCGAATATTCAAATTTCAGGATTTCGAAAATTCAAAAATGTAGAATTTTCGAAAATTCAAAAATGTAGAATTTTCGAAAATTCAAAAATGTAGAATTTTCGAAAATTCAAAAATGTAGAATTTTCGAAAATTCAAAAATGTAGAATTTTCGAAAATTCAAAAATGTAGAATTTTCGAAAATTCAAAAATTTAGAATTTTCGAAAACTCAAAAATTTAGAATTTTCGAAAACTCAAAAATTTAGAATTTTCGAAAACTCAAAAGTTTTGAATTTTCGAAAACTCAAAAATTTTGAATTTTCGAAAACTCAAAAATTTTGAATTTTCGAAAACTCAAAAATTTTGAATTTTCGAAAACTCAAAAATTTTGAATTTTCGAAAACTCAAAAATTTTGAATTTTCGAAAACTCTAAAATTTGTTAAAAAACTAATTCGGAACTAAACAAATTGCACATTGTCTAATGAGCAAGTTTGGGGTAGAAGAAGAACTGGACTGGCCTGCACAGTCCTGACTTTAGCCTGACCTTCTTATCTATGTAACTATCACTGTGCTGATCATAGCCTGTGCAGGAAGCAGAGGTGTGGGAGGGGCCAGTAGGCTCCACCCACTACAGGCTGCCTGCAGAAAACAATAGGAGGGGGCGGAGACAAGACAAGGAGAGAGAGCAGCAGTGAACTGTCTTTATTACAGGAAGCTATTACAGGAAGCAGAGGGAAAGTATAACACTGCACAGATCTGGGAGAAATACATAAAGCACACCAAGATTAAAAAAAAAAAATACATATGACGAATGTATTTAAATATATATTTTTTATTTATACCGGAATTCAGCTTTAATAAATTATTAAAAATGTAATTCCTAAATAAATCTGGACCCTGAGATGGAACTTTTTATTATCAGTGAACAAGCGTCTATTGTCAGGTACAGATACGCCTAATGTGTCCCTAAACATCCTCTTTTGGGGTCCCCCGCTGGCACTCTCCATTCCTCCCCTTTGCGAGCGCCCCCCATAGGAAGTGGCACTCATGTGGGCACACTTCCAAAGCTGGGCTGTGTGTGTCCATTGACCCACGCAGCACCGCTTGGCCCCACCCTCTGCTCTCTACTCACTGCTTTTGATTGACAGCAGCAGGAGCCAATGGCTCCTGCAGAGATCAGAGCCTCTAGTGAGACCAGGAAGAGGAGAGAAGAGCTGCAGCAGATGAGCACAGCGCTCGAGAATGGACTCAGGTAAGAGTTTAAGGGGTTGGGGTTGTCTGGGGGGGGGGGCTGATATTGAAAGTTTTTTTTGACCTTAAAGGGGTTGGAAAGCTAAATATTTTTTATCATTATCTGATCTATGCAGCATAGATCAGGAATATAGCTGTTATTTCTGCAGAAATTTTCGATTTACCTGTTATATGCTTTTTCTGAACTTCCTCCTTTAGTGTATCTATGATCTCCTCAGCTTCCGGTATTTAGAGCGCGATCCGTGCAGCAACGTCGCATCTTCAAACGAACTACAATACCCTTGATGCTTAGCGGCATCGCGCATGCGCAGTGCCGCTTTTTCACTGCGTCAAAGAACGAGAACGAGCCTTGTTCTCATTTCTCACCGCCCAGCAGCCACGCCCATTCCCGCCTCCCCCAGCACGCCCATACACTGAATAAACATAAAGGGGGGCGGAGTAAAGGCTGTGCTGCTGAGATCATCATTCTGATTGCAATAACATGGCATGGGAGGCGGAGCTACAGTGTCTTGGACGCGCCCGCGGCTCCCCTGCCTCCCGCGCCTGTGAACGTACACAGCGTCTCCCCGCAGGGATGTAGTCCCAAGGGAGGGGGCGAGCACGCTGACTAACCACCAGCCAGAACGGCTCGGATGATGGGGGCAAGCTGACAGAGGAGGAACAGGAAGTGAGAAATTCAGACAAAGAAAAAATACATTTAGAAGGGAAATCGAAGGAAAAGGTAAGTGAACCAACAAGGCACTAGCTTAAAGGAACCTAATTAGAAAATAAAAAACGAACCTTTACAACCCCTTTAATCCAAAAAATGCATTACAGTAAAAATAAAAAATAAATAAAAAAAAACTTTTACCTTTAGATCCACTTTAATATGATGTAATACAATGTTTGCAAAGTAAAAATGATACAAAAAGCTTTCAAAGGTTTATAATCTGTAGTGATAGCAAGTCGGTGTACCCAAACCTAATGGAGAATTTAGTTACATGGCCAGAAGTCAAGGCATACTGCATACTGTCTGGCAGTGAGTTTGAGTTTGAGATGATGTAATTCCATGCAAAAAAATAATAATTTTATTATTCTGCTTTAGCTTTTCTCATGTTTTAGTTAATATTAAAGGTATTTAAGGTTCACTCAGAGGACAACCAGAAGAATGCAACTAGAAGAATGTTTGGTCTCCACCTGAGAAAGGGATTCTTTACTGTAAGAGCTATAATAATAATAATAATAATAATAATTATTATTATTATTATTATTACTGTTGCAATTTTACTTTTAATTGTATTATATTTTTTTTAGTTGTATGGCAAAGTTTTTGTGTTAATAAAGAATAATATATCCTTAGTTAGTTCCAGCTGGTTTACAGATCTCCTACTGACACCAACAATGGGACATTATTCCTTCCACTGGCACCAATGATGGGATACTATTCCTCCCACTGACACCTTTAGCGAAACATACCCAATAATGCAAATGTGGATAGATAAATAGATAGATAGATAGATAGATGGATTCATATATATCCACATATGCGCGATTGATATATTTATCTATCTATCTATCTATTGATCTATGTTATATAGTATAATCTTCATCTATGTTCTCTATTTATCTTATATTTTGTCTATGAATGAATGAATGAATGAATGAATGATTTGTATAGCGCTGCAACTGCGAACTGAATCGCCTCGAGGCGCTTATCTTCAAACTTCTGAATCAATGCAAGAAATGTACATGAAGTAGGGAGGATTGCAATACTAAAGATATCTACTATTACGATCACATATTGGGGGTTATTTACAAAAGGCAAACTCACTTTGCACTACAAGTGCACTTGGAAGTGCAGTCGCTGTAAATCCGAGGGGTAGATCTGAAATGAGGGGAAGCTCTGCTGATTTTATCATCCAATCATGTGCAAGCTAAAATGCTGTTTTTTATTTTCCTTGCATGTCCCCCTCGGATCTACAGCGACTGCACTTCCAAGTGCACTTGTAGTGCAAAGTGGATTTGCTTTTAGTAAATAACCCCCATTGTGTCTGTTTATTGTATCTTCTATTCTATCTATCTATCTATCTATCTATCTATCTATCTATCTATCTATCTATCTATCTATCTCTCTCTCTCTCTCTTTCTCTCTCTCTCTCTCTCTATCTATCTATCTATCTATCTATCTATCTATCTATCTATCTATCTATCTATCTATCTATCTATCCATCGCTCTCTCTCTCTATCTATCTATCGATCTCTCTCTATCTATCTATCTATCTATCTATCTATCGATCTCTCTCTATCTATCTATCTATCGCTCTCTCTATCTATCTATCTATCTCTCTCTCTATCTCTCTCTCTTTCTCTCTCTCTCTCTCTCTCTCTCTCTCTCTCTCTCTATCTATCTCTCTCTCTCTCTCTATCTATCTCTCTCTCTCTCTCTCTCTCTCTCTCTCTCTCTATGTATCTATCTATCTATCACTCTCTCACTCTCTCTCTATGTATGTATGTATGTATCTATCTATCGCTCTCTCTCTCTCACTCTCTCTCTATCTATTTATCTATCTATCTATCTATCGCTCTCTCTCTCACTCTCTCTCTATGTACAGTGGTTCGAAAAAGTGTTTGCCCCCTTCCTCATTTCCTGTTCCTTTGCATGTTTGTCACACTTAAGTGTTTCGGAACATCAAACCAATTTAAACAATAGTCAAGGACAACACAAGTAAACACAAAATGCAATTTGTAAATGAAGGTGTTTATTATTAAAGGTGAAAAAAAATCCAAACCATCATGGCCCTGTGTGAAAAAGTGATTGCCCCCTAAACCTAATAACTGGTTGGGCCACCCTTAGCAGCAACAACTGCAACCAAGCGTTTGCGATAACGTGCAATGAGGCTTTTACAGCGTCCTGGAGGAATTTTGGCCCACTCATCTTTGCAGAATTGTCCTAATTCAGTTACATTAGAGGGTTTTCGAGCATGAACGGCCTTTTTAAGGTCATACCACAACATCTCAATAGGATTCAGGTCAGGACTTTGGCTAGGCCACTCCAAAGTCTTCATTTTGTTTTTCTTCAGCCATTCGGTGGTGGACTTGCTGGTGTGTTTAGGATCATTGTCCTGCTGCAGAACCCAAGTTCGTTTCAGCTTGAGTACACGAGCAGATGGTCGGACATTCTCCTTCAGGATCTCTTGGTAGACAGCAGAATTCATAGTTCCTTTTATCACGGCAAGTCTTCCAGGTCCTGAAGCAGCAAAACAGCCCCAGACCATCACACTACCACCACCATATTTTACTGTTGGTATAATGTTCTTTTTCTGAAATGCAGTGTTCCTTCTACGCCAGATATACTTGGACACACACCTTCCAAAGAGTTCCACTTTTGTCTCATCGGTCCACAGAATGTTGTCCCAAAAGTCTTGGGGATCATCAAGATGTGTTGTGGAGAAATTGAGACGAGCTTTGATGTTCTTTTTGCTCAGCAGTGGTTTTCTCCTTGGAACTCTGCCATGCAGGCCATTTTTGCCCAGTCTTTTCCTGATGGTGGAGGCATGATCGCTGACCTTAACTGAGGCAAGTGAGGCCTGCAGTTCCTTGGACGTTGTTGTGGGGTCTTTTGTGACCTCTTGGATGAGTCGTCGCTGCGCTCTTTGGGTAATTTTGGGCGGCCAGCCACTCCTGGGAAGGTTCACCACTGTTCCATGTCTTCGCCATTTGTGGATAATGGCTCTCACGGTGGTTCGCTGGATTCCCAAAGCTTTGGAAATGGCTTTATAACCCTTTCCAGACTGATAGATCTCAATTACTTTCTTTCTCAATTGTTCCTGAATTTCTTTGGGTCTCGGCATGATGTGTAGCTTTTAAGGATCTTCTGGTGGACCTTACTGTGTCAAGCAGCTCCTATTTAAGTGATGCCTTGATTGTGAACAGGTGTGGCAATAATCAGGCCTGGGTGTGGCTAGAGAAATTGAACTCAGGTGTGGACAACCACAGTTATAGTATGTTTTAACAAGGGGGGCAATCACTTTTTCACACAGGGCCATGATGGTTTGGATTTTTTTTCACCTTTAATAATAAACACCTTCATTTACAAATTGCATTTTGTGTTTACTTGTGTTGTCCTTGACTATTGTTTAAATTGGTTTGATGTTCCGAAACACTTAAGTGTGACAAACATACAAAGGAACAGGAAATGAGGAAGGGGGCAAACACTTTTTCACACCACTGTATGTATGTATGTATGTATCTATCTATCTATCTATCGCTCTATCACTCTCTCTCTATGTATGTATGTATCTATCTATCGCTCTCTCTCTCTCACTCTCTCTCTATGTATGTATGTATGTATCTATCTATCGCTCTCTCTCACTCACTCTCTCTCTATGTATGTATGTATGTATCTATCTAGCTATCGCTCTCTCTCCCTCTCTCTCTATGTATGTATGTATGTATGTATGTATCTATCGCTCTCTCTCTCACTCTCTCTCTCACTCTCTATGTATGTATGTATCTATGTATCTATCGCTCTCTCTCCCTCTCTCTCTATGTATGTATGTATGTATCTATCGCTCTCTCTCTCACTCTCTCTCTCACTCTCTATGTATGTATGTATCTATGTATCTATCGCTCTCTCTCCCTCTCTCTCTATGTATGTATGTATCTATCTATCGCTCTCTCTCTCACTCTCTATGTATGTATGTATCTATCTATCGCTCTCTCTCTCTCACTTTCTCTCTCACTCTCTATGTATGTATGTATGTATCTATCGCTCTCTCTCTCTCTCACTCTCTATGTATGTATGTATCTCTCTCTCTCTCTCTATGTATCTATCTATCGTAAAAGTTACTAATAAATCCAGAGTGACATGATTAATCACACACTGTTGTCTGTTGAAAACATTTTTAACTTAAAAAAAATAAAATAAAAGATGCACTAAAAGAATGTGGTGAGATTAAACAAAGAAGTGACTCAACTGTCATTTTTCTAGCACAAGTTAGACAGTTAGTGATGTGATGATCTATTCTAGACAAACTCTCTTGTTATTCTCTAAACCTGCTGATGAAGAGATGCAGTGCATGCAGCTCCACAATTTAAAAAAAAAATGATAATATGTGTATACATGAGTTGTGTGCATAAAGTTTCTACAATATTGATAATTACAAATATTAATTATAATTATCTAGGAGCAAACGTTACAAGACTGTTTAAAGCGGAACTTCAGTCATTTTTTCATCTTTCCATCTATTAAAGCTTCTGCCCTTGTTGTTGTTTTTCCTTTGGATAGTAAAACATTTCTTTCTGCCAGTAAATCCCTTATACATCCCACTTCCTGTTTCCTGTCTGGTCATTAGCCTAGGCTTATGACATCATACACAGCTCTCTCTCTCACTCTTGTGAGAAATTCACTTTTAAAGAATACCCAATCCTGTGCAAGGAAAAAGAAAAAAGGAAAAAGTAAATGAATCCCTTTAGATAAATTCACATTTTGATATGTACTATCTGTCTATCTACAGGATACATTGCTGATACATTCAGAATGTCAGGATTAATCATTCACTATTCCTCCCACTGACACCAACTTCTTTCCCAAAGTGGACAGTTTATTTGCCTTTAGTGAAGAAAACCCAAAAATGCACATGTGGATAGATAGATAGATAGATAGATAGATAGATAGATAGATAGATAGATAGATAGATATAGAGATAGATGGATAGATAGATAGATAGATAGATAGATAGATAGATAGATAGATAGATAGATAGATCATGCATATGTTGATATATATGGATCTCTATATATCTATCTATCTATCTATCTATCTATCTATCTATCTATCTAGCTCTGTCTATCCACATGTGCATTTTTGGGTTTGTCTCACTAAAGGAAAATAAACTGTCCAAGTTCGTGTCAGTGGGAGGAATATTGTCCCATTGTTGGTGTCAGTAGGAAGAATAGTGCCCTATCATTAGTGTCAGTGGGAAGATAGTGCTCCATTATTGGTGTCAGTGGGAGGAATAGTGCCCCATCGTTGGTGTCTGTGGGAGGAACATTGTCCCATCATTAGTGTCAGTGGGAGGATAGTGTCCAATCATTGGTGTCAGTGGGAGGATAGTGTCCCATCATTGGTGTCCATTGATGGAGGTGGGGAGCGAAGGTTCATTGATGGAGATGGGGAGTGAAGGCTCATTGATGGAGGTGGAAAGGGAAGGTTCATTGGTGGGGATGGGAAGGCTCATTGATGGAGGTGGGGAGCGAAGGCTCATTGATGGAGGTGGGGAGCGAAGGTTCATTGATGGAGGTGGGGAGCAAAGGCTCATTGATGGAGGTGGGAAGCGAAGGTTCATTGGTGGGGATGGGAAGGTTCATTGATGGAGGTGGGGAGCGAAGGCTCATTGATGGAGGTGGGGAGCAAAGGCTCATTGATGGAGGTGGGCAGCCAAGGCTCATTGATGGATGTGGGGAGCGAAGGTTCATTGATGGAGGTGGGGAGGGGAAGGCTCATTGATGGAGGTGGGGAGCGAAGGCTCATTGATGGAGATGGGGAGCGAAGGCTCATTGATGGAGGTGGGGAGCGAAGGCTCATTGATTAAGGTGGGGAGTGAAGGCTCATTGATGGAGGTGGGGAGCGAAGGCTCATTGATGGAGGTGGGGAGCGAAGGCTCATTGATGGAGATGGGGAGCGAAGGCTCATTGATGGAGGTGGGGAGGGGAAGGCCCATTGATGGAGGTGGGGAGCGAAGGCTCATTGATGGAGGTGGAGAAGGCCCATTGATGGAGGTGGGGAGCGAAGGCTCATTGATGGAGGTGGGGAGCGAAGGCTCATTGATGGAGGTGGGGAGCGGAAGGCTCATTGATGGAGGTGGGGAGGGGAAGGCTCATTGATGGAGATGGGGAGCGAAGGCTCATTGATGGAGATGGGGAGCGAAGGCTCATTGATGGAGATGGGGAGCGAAGGCTCATTGATGGAGGTGGGGAGCGAAGGCTCATTGATTAAGGTGGGGAGCGAAGGCTCATTGATGGAGGTGGGGAGCGAAGGCTCATTGATGGAGATGGGGGAGCGAAGGCTCATTGATGGAGGTGGGGAGGGGAAGGCTCATTGATGGAGATGGGGAGCGAAGGCTCATTGATGGAGATGGGGAGCGAAGGCTCATTGATGGAGGTGGGGAGCGAAGGCTCATTGATGGAGATGGGGAGCGAAGGCTCATTGATGGAGGTGGGGAGCGAAGGCTCATTGATGGAGATGGGGAGCGAAGGCTCATTGATGGAGGTGGGGAGGGGAAGGCTCATTGATGGTGGTGGACAGCGAAGGCTCATTGATTATGGTGGGGAGCAAAGGTTCATTGATTAAGGTGGGGAGCGAAGGCTCATTGATGGAGGTGGGGAGCGAAGGCCCATTGATGGAGATGGGGAGCGAAGGCTCATTGATGGAGGTGGGGAGCGAAGGCTCATTGATGGAGATGGGGAGCGAAGGCTCATTGATGGAGGTGGGGAGCGAAGGCTCATTGATGGAGATGGGGAGCGAAGGCTCATTGATGGAGGTGGGGAGGGGAAGGCTCATTGATGGTGGTGGACAGCGAAGGCTCATTGATTATGGTGGGGAGCAAAGGTTCATTGATGGAGGTGGGGAGCAAAGGCTCATTGATGGAGGTGGACAGCGAAGGCTCATTGATTATGGTGGGGAGCAAAGGTTCATTGATGGAGGTGGGAAGCGAAGGCTCATTGATGGAGGTGGGGAGGGGAAGGCCCATTGATGGAGGTGGGGAGCGAAGGATCATTGATGGAGGTGGGGAGCGAAGGCTCATTGATGGAGGTGGAGAGGGGAAGGCCCATTGATGGATGTGGGGAGGGGAAGGCTCATTGATGGAGGTGGGGAGCGAAGGCTCATTGATGGAGGTGGAGAGGGGAAGGCTCATTGATGGATGTGGGGAGGGGAAGGCTCATTGATGGAGGTGGGGAGCGAAGGCTCATTGATGGAGGTGGAGAGGGGAAGGCCCATTGATGGATGTGGGGAGCAAAGGCCCATTGATGGAGGTGGGGAGCGAAGGCTCATTGATGGAGGTGGGGAGCGAAGGCCGGCCTGTGTAGTCTGATCCAATAGAAGAGCAACTGGATCTCAAAGTACTAAAATGCTGGTTCTGATAGAAAGGTGTCAGAACACGCCGAGCACAGCAGTTTTTGTTTATGGGGGGGGGCGGGGTGTAGCCGCAGACTGGTCAGAGTGCCCATGGTGATCCGTGTCCACGGCCAAAACCACCTACAATGGGCATGTGAGCATCAGAACTGGACCAATGGGCAATGGAAGAAGGTGTCCTGGTCTGATGAATCACATTTTCTTTTACATCATGTGGGTGGCCGGGGGTGTCACTTACCTGGGGCAGAGAGGGCACCAGGATGCAGTATGGGAAGAAGGTAAGTCGGAGGAGGCAGTGTGATGCTTTGTCTAGAGGAGTCCGTACCACAACGGGTCAGGGCTGTTTTGGTGTTGAAAGGGGGACCTACTCAATATTAGGTGGGTGGTCATAATGTTCTGGCTGATCGGTGTATTATACTCATTTCATAGCGAACATATTACAGCGCACACATTCAAGAATGACGTTTCCTGCAGGGCTAGTTAAAAACACCTGAACATATTCAAAAAATACGGGGGTTTGGTCACACTATATGGTTATATAGTGCTAAGCCCACTTACTGCGACAGTGGCCACCAGTGTATAGGAGGAGTCCTTTCAGTTCTCCCACATAGAGGAGTTTGGCTCCCATGGTTAAGACGCAGGATCTTTCATTCTATTACTAGGGTAGGACCCACTAATTCGGGGTACTTTGTCGCAGTAAGTGGGCTTAGCACTATATAACCATATAGTGTGACCAAACCCCCGTATTTTTTGAATATGTTCAGGTGTTTTAACTAGCCCTGCAGGAAACGTCATTCTTGAATGTGTGCGCTGTAATATGTTCGCTATTGCTTGTTGGTCTTATGGCAGCCCCATCTTGAATTTAAACGCATTGGTGAGTGCTTCCCAAATATGTTTTTGTATGTTATACTCATTTCATTCTATATTATACTTATAGTGTGTAACACTGAACCCGGGTATATATTATATGAACTGCATATAACACTGAACCCGGGTATATATTATATTCACTGTACCCAGCAGTACCTTGTAATCCCTGTACACAGGACAGCTCCCGGGCATATATTCTACTCACATCAGAGAAGAGCCTGGGTATATATTCTACTCGTATACAGGACTGCACCTGGGTATATATTCCGGTCACTGTATACAGGACAGGACCTGGGTATATATCCTACTCACTGTATTCAGGACAGGACCTATATATATATATTCTACTCACTGTATACGGGACAGGACCTGGGTATATATTCTACCCACGGTACACAGGACAGGACCTGGGTATTTATTGTGCTCACTGTATACAAAACAGGACCTAGGTATATTTCTACTCACTGTATACAGGACAGGACCTGGGTATATATTCTACTCACGATATACAGGACAGGACATGGGTATATAATATATAATCTACTCACTGTATACAGGACAGGACCTGGGTACATTTTCTGCTCAGTTTATACAGGACAGGACCCGGGTATATAATCTACTCTGTTTACACTGGAAAGGGCCCAGGAATATATTCTACTCACTGAATACAGGACAGGACCTGGGTATATATTCTGCTCGCTGTATACAGGACAGGACCTGGGTATATATTATACTCACTGTATACAGGACAGGACCTGGGTATGTATTCTGGTCATTGTATACAGGACAGGACCTGGGTATATATTCTGGTCACTTTATTCAGGACAGGATCTGGGTATATATTCTACTCATGGTATACATGACAGGACCCGGGTATATATTCTACTCACTGTACACAGGACAGGACCTGGGTATTTATTGTGCTCACTGTATACAGGACCGGACCTGGGTATGTATTCCGGTCATTGTATACAGGACAGGACCTGGGTATATATTCTGCTCACTGTATACAGGGCAGGACCCGGGTATATATTCTACTCACTCTATACAGGACAGGACCTGGGTATATATTATGCTCACTGTATACAGGACCTGGGTAAATTTTCTGCTCAGTGTATACAGGACAGGACCCGGGTATATAATCTACTCAATGTATACAGGACAGGATTTGGGTATATATTCTATTCACTGTATACAGGACAGGATCTGGGTATAGATTCTACTCACTGTATACATAACAGAACCTGGGTATATATTCTACTCACTGAATACAGGTCAGGATCTGGGTATATATTCTGCTCGCTGTATACAGGACAGGACCCGGGTATATATTATACTCACTGTATACAGGACAGGACCCGGGTATATATTCCAGTCATTATATACAGAACAGGACCTGGGTACATATTCCACTCACGGTATACAGGACAGGACCTGGGTATATATTCTACTCACTGTACATGGGACAGGACCTGGGTATATATTATACTCACTGTATATGGGACAGGACCTGGGTATATATTATACTGCAACTGCTACAAAGGTTGTTATAATCCTTGCACTGTACATCGATCACCCAGAGGGGGAATGATTTTTTCTCAACAAAAGTGGAGTTACGCTTTAAGTAATGTTTTTGTATTATACGTTTAACAGTATAGTGTTGGAACGAATATGACGTAATAAAGAGTATGTCGAAATTAGTAGAGTTAGTTACCTCCGGTCTATCCCCCAAAAGTGTATCTCGATCTCTATTTCTACCCTCTTCCATAGTAGTGTTTAAACTTGCTATATCATAGCCCTTTTCTACAAATCTCTGGATCAGGAGTGAATGCTGTTTGTTGAAATCTTCCTTGTTGGTGCAATTTCTCCTGATATGAAGAAATTGACCCTTAGGGATTCCATCCAGCCAAACTTTATGATGGCTACTGTCTCTAGAGATATAGGCATTCCTGTCTGTAGCCTTAAGACCCCTTTCACACTGACAGCGCAGCCACGTTAGTGGTAAAGCCCCGCTAATTTTAGCAGCGCTTCACCGTCGTTTTAGCAGCAATTCGGCAGCGCTGCCCATTGACTTCAATGGCAGGGGCGGTGAAGGAGCGGTGTATACACGGCTCCTTCACCACCCCAAAGATGCTGCTTGCAGAAATTTTTTTTTTCAGTCCTTAAAGCGCACCACCCCAGTGTGAAAGCACTCGGGCGAGGCGTTTTTCAGGCGCGTTACAGGCGCTATTTTTAGCCCAAAAGCGCCTGAAAAACGCCTCCAGTGTGAAAGGGGGTCTAAAGAAAGTGGAGGTGACCAACTTGCCTTCCTCCACTTTAATATCTAGATCCAAAAAATTGATTTGTGATCGACTAATTTCATAATTGAGGACAATCCCTCTTTCATTCCATTAATGAGATGGAATCACCCTTCCACAGGAGGAGGAAATCATCTATATTAGACTTGTGCACAACGGAAAATTTTGTTTAGTTTCGGTTCGTTGTCATTCGTAAAAAAATACATAATTTCATTTTGTTATATTCGTTATGTTACGTTAATAAGTTTTCCGAGAATTCGTTATTTCTGTAGAGTGTCGATATTCGTTATACTGAATCTCGAATCGTGTCGAATTCATTCGTTATATGCGCTAAAATTTCGTTCGTATTCGTTCGTATTCGTTGAAATTCATGATAATGATTCGTAGTTTGGAAAGTCGTTTGTTTATTGAATCTAATCTATTAACACACACAATGACAATATCTCTTCTCCTCGGCTCAAATACAATACAACGCCCTTCTCACTCAGTTCTCAGGAATGCACTTTGCCAGTAATCCAACCTCCAGCACAAAAATAATTAGCTGATTGGACCGTTAGATTTATTTTGAGTTGACCTTTTGTTTCATTAGATCTTTAACGAATTACCGAATCATGTCGAATTCATTCGTTATATCCGCTATAATTTCTTTCGTATTCGTTGAAATTTGTCATTCTTTTATTCGGACATTCGGATGTCCGAAAGATGCACAATTTGGCCGAATTTCGATTCGTTATGAAATGAATTGCACAAGCCTAATCTATATAACGAGCCCAAAGAACCAAATTAGGTCTCTGCTTGGCATATACCGTATTTATCGGCGTATAACACGCACATTTTTCCCTTTAAAATCAGGGGAAAATCGTGGGTGCGTGTTATACGCCGATCCCCCGCCAATTCTGAGACTCTCAGCCATTCTAGCGGCTTTCGGACGCTCTTGGAGGCTTTCGGACACTTTCGGCCGTTCTCGGAGGCTTTCGCCCGCTTTCGGCCGTTCTTTGAGGCTTCCAGACACTTTTGGCTGTTCTCGGAGGCTTTTGGCCACTTTCGGCCGCTCTCGGAGGCTTTCGCTCGCTTTCGGCCATTCTCGGAGGCTTCCGGCCACTTTTGGCTGTTCTCGGAGGCTTTCGGCCGTTCTCGGAGGCTTTCGGCCTCTTTTGCCGTTCTCGGAGGCTTTCAGCCTCTTTCGGCCGTTCTCTGAGGCTTTCGGCCACTTTTGGCCATACTCTGAGGCTTTCGCCACTTTCCGCCGTTCTCGGAGGCTTTCGGACACTTTCGGCCATTCTCGGAGGCTTTCAGCCTCTTTCGGCCATTCTCGGAGGCTTTCGCCCACTTTCGGCCGTTCTCGGAGGCTTTCGGCCTCTTTCAGCCATTCTCTGCAGGTCTCGCAGTCCCGCTTGAGCCGGCGAGAACAGCCGAGAGCTGCCGAGAACGGCCGAAATCGCCCGAAAGCCGGCGAGAGCAGCCGAAAGCCGCCGAGATACACAGGACATCCGGCTCTGTATCTCGGCTGCACCATTTTTAAATTCTGGAAATGACACTGGGGAAAGGCTGGAACTGACAAGGCTGCAGATGGATACTGATGAGGCTGCAATGATGGGCATTTAAATATAAGTTTTTTTTCCTTAAACTTCCCTCCTAAAAAAAATTTTCCTTAAAATTCCCTCCTAAACTTGGGGTGTGTGTTATACGCCGATAAATACGGTATATATTTTACATACATGTGAATTTCCCAGATTTATTTACTCTATCCTTAGGCTGCTTTCACACTGGAGCGGTGGGGGCGCTGGCGGTAAAGCGGCGCTATATTTAGCGCCGCTTTACCGGCGTTTTAGCGGCGCATTGCGGCCGCTCGCGGGGTGTTTTTTACCCCCCGCGAGCGGCCGAAAAAGGGTCAATACCGCCCGCAAACCGCCGCTGCAGCAGCGTTTTGCGGGCGGGTTCGGCGCGCTCCCCCATTGTTTTCAATGGGACCGGGCGCTATAGGAGCGGTAAATATACCGCTCCTATAGCGAGCCAAAGATGCGGCTTGCAGGACATTTTTGAGCGTCCTGCAAGCGCACCGCTTCAGTGTGAAAGCCCTCGGGCTTTCACACTGAAGGAACAGCAACAGCTGTTTCGGGTCGGTTTGCAGGCGCTATTCTTAGCGCAATAACGCCTGCAAACCGTCCCAGTGTGAAAGCAGCCTTAGAGATGGTAAAACAGTCTTTGGAACACCTCTAAAAAACATCCAGCTTTCCAGATACAACAGGATCACTTGGATATATATATATATATATGAATTCTATATCTCCTGTAAGTTCCATCTTTTAAACAGTGGGATATTCCATTATATATATTTTCTGTGCCAATGACATTATCCAACTTTGTAGGATAAAGCTACAATGTCCTCTTTTTATTTTCATCTAGCGGTGTTGTTTCCCATGGGCCGGTAGGTGCATACCTATATCCGGAGCTCGACAGCATACATATATACATGTATATACTATTTACATCATTTCACATTTTTATTATAAATATGCAAGTGTGAGCTGCACACATGTATTGAAGGTATGATATACTGTATAGGATCAAATATGTAAGACCCATTCTGTTTTCTCCCTCTTACTGAATTATGGTTTGCTATGCATGAGAACAGTACATTTGAACCTTGTACATATTTTTTCTTATTTATATATGTTGATACAGCTATCGTGCACAATATTGAAAATTATTTTGTGGAAATATTTAAAATGATTTTTTTCTATTTTTAGTCACACACAATATTTGCTTCTATGGTTTTGAAGAAAAAGCGGGTGTCCACGAAACGCGTCACCAGATCAAGCAAATTTATGAAATATATATAATCATGTGACTGTAACGTTTGTATGACAGGATACACCTTAGTGTGTGTGTTGTTTTTTTACTTGACTCGCTTATATCTTTTTATCTATGCATTAAATGTAATAAAATATATTTTTTTATTAGACTTTTGGCCTTTTATGTTCTTAGAGGCATATGTAAAGTCCTGCACTGCACACTTGTAGTAACCCCCTCCTTCTTTTTTTAAAAACATGTGTATGGGATGAGGCCAATAAGGAAATTTCCTGCACTAGTGGATTCATCCTCACCACATCACCTCATCACCTACTAGAAAGCCAAATGGTGGCATTGACTTTAAAATTGGGAGCATTATCAATATCTAGAGACAAGTCTTGTATGCAGCAGATCAGAACTTACTGGGCTTACCATTACCCCATTAGATAGATAGATTGATAGATAGATAGATAGAGAGAGAGAGAGAGAGAGAGAGAGAGAGAGAGAGAGATAGATAGATAGATAGAGAGAGAGAGAGAGAGAGAGATAGATAGATAGATAGATAGATAGATGGATGGATGGATGGATGGATGGATGGATGGATAGATAGATAGATAGATAGATAGATAGATAGATAGATAGATAGATAGATAGATAGATAGATAGATAGATAGATAGATAGATAGATGGATGGATGGATGGATGGATGGATGGATAGATAGATAGATAGATAGATAGATAGATAGATAGATAGATAGATAGATAGATAGATAGAATTGGATCTACATATGCATTTATATCTATCTATCTAGTTATCTATTTATCTAGTATATAATATATATATATAGGTAGATAGATAGATAGATAGATAGATAGATAGATAGATAGATAGATAGATAGATAGATAGATAGATAGATAGATAG